>VWZU01014071.1:547894-632305 GCA_013397095.1 Sterrhoptilus dennistouni | reverse complement strand
GTGGTGGGGAACGGCCCCGTGGCAGGACCCCTCGGTGAGCTGAGGGCCCGCGGTATGCCCGGCAGCTCCCCGCCGGGACATTGCCGGGCCTGCCCCGGTGCCCGCGGCCCTGGGCCGGGAGTGCAGGACCTGGGGCCTGCCGTGCGCCGGGCAGGGCGTGAATGAGTTCCGTGAGTTGTCTCTGGTGTTCTGCTGTTGTGATGGGTACCTGTGCTAACTGTGCTCTCTTCCCGTGGCAGCTGCGCCCCGTGTCACACGGAGGGACTGGGGATCTGACTGGTTGTAAACTGTTGAACGAGTAAGATGGAGGAAAAAGAGAAGAAAAAGCATCGTGCGAAGCATAGCGGGCCAAAGGCAGAGAAGAAAAGGAAACGTTATCTGAATGAGCTGGGAATAGGAGATGAGGAGAATGCACGGAAGAGAAACCCCAAAGCCTTCACAGTGCAGTCCGCCGTGCGGATGGCCAGGACTTTCCATCGGTGAGAAGTGGGAACTGGCTCTAGAGCGTGCAGAGGCCGCTGGAGGGGTGGGAGTTGCCTGGGCTTTTTTTGTTACTTTGTGTAGAAATACAGGGACTGTGTTTTCACTGGTGTGTCTGCCTAGAGTTCATCATTCACCCAGTCCCACTGTCGTTTATTTGTGTGTCAGAAGTGGGGGGGCTCTGTGCATCTCTGTTAATCAATAGGATTACATGTACACTGTGTTAATCAATAGGAAAACTGAACAGCTGCTCAGACTCAGTGGGAGTTCCTGCTATCTGTGCTTGTGCTCAACCTTTGTGTTCAAGCTTTTGCAAACAGTGCAGACTTTCAAAGAGTAAATGTCACTATCCATGATGTTCCTGTATTTATTTATTTATTACAAATTTCTCCTCAGAACTCAGGATCTGAAGACGAAAAAGCATCACATTCCTGTGGTTGACCGGACTCCTTTGGAGCCTCCTCCCGTGGTTGTGGTTGTGATGGGCCCTCCCAAGGTTGGGAAGAGCACCGTAATCAAGTGTCTCATTAAGAATTTCACAAGGCAAAAGCTGGTTGAAATCCGGGGTCCTGTTACAATTGTTTCAGGTGAGAACAAAGAAAGTCCTTTTTTTTTTTTTTGAGAGCTGGGATGTGTTCATATTCTCATAATTTCTGGTGATTTTGAAGGAGTCATTTGGATGTGTGATCTGGCATATGTACAGTAAAAGAAAATCTGATAACTTTAAATTAAAAAATTACATTTAGCAGAATTATAAACAGGTAAAACCAGACACTTCTGCACTGATGCATGTTGGATGATTTACATGCTGGACCAGAATCCGTGTCCCAGATACACTGGAGGATGTGACCTGAAAAGAAAACTGTACCAATTGGTTTGCTCCCTCTGTTTCAGTTTCAGTTTTTGATGCCTAATTCTGTTTTCAGGTAAAAAACGCCGGCTGACCATTATTGAGTGTGGGTGTGACATTAACACAATGATTGACCTGGCTAAAGTGGCTGATTTGGTAAGTTAACAATGGAATGTGATTTGTACTATAATTTATATTGAAAATACTACTTTTGATTGGGCTGCACCAGTGTCTGATTTCTCTACACGTTTTTTGCTATCGAAGGCAAAACTGTCTTTGGTTTCAAAGAGAACAAGACTTGAGCTCTTTGACTCAACTAATGTTCTGCAACAACCCTGGGACTTCCCTCATCTTGAGGATGGGGAAAAGTGAAGTGTGTGTATGTGGTGGTGGGGAAGGCGTGAGAGAAGGGAAATGCTGCTCCATTCATTGCTAATGCAACTGGTAAACTTTTAGTGGAAATGTTATAACAAGCCAAGGTGACACAGTGATTTCTCATTAAGGGGTTTGGTTAAACCCAAAAAATATATGTAATAAAAAATGATTTTTAGTGAAGAAATTTTCAACTAATGTTCAAAGTAGAAATATGTATTAGTTTATTGTTTGGTGGTTTTTTTTTTTTATAATGGACTCTGAGGTCTCCATCTGTGAAGAACATCATGTAGTAATAGAACTGATTTCAGTGAAACTTCACTGTTGTAATTTACCAGCAGCTTTTGGATCAAGAGGTTACATTGACTGATCCTGGGGATCCAGTGCACGATCCATTTGTTTAGAATTTTACATTACACATGGATTTGGAGTATATTATTCACAGCTGACTGGGTATTGGGATCCTTGTCTAAGTATTAACTATATAAATATTGCAATACATGCGTACATTGATCTAGATATTCTTCTGCTTTTATGTTTTCTGGTGAATAAGGGAGATGTACCAAACAGTACAAATAGTTCTGCTAATATATTTGGTGGATTTTTCAGATTTTGTGTGCACATGGTGGTGCTGAGAATCTGTTTGGATTTATTGTTAGGGGGCTGAGATGATGTCAGCGCTTGAAGATCTGTCATCATTTCCTGTGTGCTTTAAGTTCTTTATCATTAAGACCCTAAACCAACTTGGTTCCATTTTTATGTGACTGTTGGCTGCTGTTTCCCTGTGCCTGTGCATTTTAGTGATGTGTAACAGCTATTGCAACAAGGGAAAAAAAAATGTTGGTTTCATTTTACCAAAAGATTTGGCCTTAGTGACATTAGTGTATCCAAGACACAGATATAAGAGTTTTGTTAATTTTCTAAGATGTTCTTGAAAATCTTGGAAGATAATCAATTTTACATGTTTTAAATTCACCAGGTAAACACTTGTTCAAATCTTATTATAATACTGAATGTTGTTGTATTCCTAGAGCATCCAGAACATCTTTAGCAGCAAGTTCCATACTCAAAAAGTCAAAGTTGGTTTTCAGGGTATATGAAAATACAGAATCCTCTGCAAAATTTGGGTTCCTAAAAAGCTTAAGACTTTAAAAGTGTGAAATTAGCTCATGTGGGCACTGTGGTATTGCTGTAGTGAAATGTGAATATTGTGTTTACAGGTTCTAATGCTCATTGATGCCAGCTTTGGATTTGAGATGGAGACGTTTGAATTCCTGAACATTTGCCAGGTACATGGCTTTCCCAAAATTATGGGAGTTCTCACCCACTTGGACACATTCAAGAACAACAAGCAATTAAAGAAGACTAAAAAGAAGTTAAAGCACAGATTCTGGACTGAAGTGTATCCGGTATGACATTGAAAATTTTTTTTTTCATATATTTTGCTTTATGGAACCTAAAATAAAAGTGGGTCAATACTTAAGTGTTTATTATGTACTTACATCTTTTAAATAGGGAAGTGAACAATGTTGATACTGTGTCAGATTGTTTCATCTTTCTTCTATTTGCTAAAATAGAATAATTCTCTATAATTCTCTATCCCAGTGTGATGAGTTGCTAAATTTGCTACTGGGTCTGTTATGCAGGTGCTGCTTGTAGGTCTCTATGAGGTCTTGAGGATGTGAATAGTTTTGCATTGAGATTTAGGGGACAATCTTCATGTTGAAGTAAACTGGTTAGTTTGATCTTTCAGAACCAATTGTAATGTGAAATTTTCAATTAAAATTTACTAATTAGAATTGCATTACTGTATATATATATAAGTTTTATGGCTATTAAATTTATGTTTTTATGTCTTTTTAATGTTTTTAGGGTGCTAAGTTGTTTTATTTGTCTGGGATGGTCCATGGAGAATATCAGAAACAGGAAATTCACAATTTGGGGCGTTTCATCTCAGTTATGAAATTCCGGCCTCTCACTTGGCAAACGTCTCACCCGTATGTCCTTGCAGACAGGTGTGTGTTTTCCTCTCTGCTCTTCATTCCCAGCCCAGGTAGCACCTCATTGTTTTTAGAAGCTGTGCTCTTAGCCCCCAGCTCTGTGTGTGGTGGGTGTTTGGTGTTCCCTGAGTGGCTTTGGGAAGGGAAGGCACCTCGACAGGTTTTCGTGCCATTCAGTTTTCACTCATGTCAGATCACACCTCTGGTATATTGTAAATACACTTTTGAAACACAGGGATAGCTAAAATAATCCTGCCTGTTGGTGATTATAGTGAATTTCTGTGGAAAAGAAAAAAGTGATTAAACAACAGCTGGTGAATCAGTCCCAAGTTTCCTGGAATATCCCTTCTGCTCTGTCTCCTTGCGTAGCATTTGATTCACAGTCTCCTTGGAACATGAAAGTAATCTTGATGGCAGCTGTGCCTGCCTGAGAAATTACCTCAACTTTCATATTTTATTGCCAGAATGCTTACAGTTATGACTAAACTCCCACAACAATCCAAGGTGCCTTGAACGAGCCTCTTCTTTAGCTCTTATTCTTCAGGAAAAGCTGTCAGAGAGCAATGTGCAAAATCCTGCAAAATACACAAAGCCAAGAGAGGGAAAATGCAAACCCCACATTCTGTAGTTTTTCAGTAATATTGTTTTAGGTTGCTGTAAGTGTTGCAGTTTCATGATTGTTGGGGGGGCTTTAAGCTGATCTGCAGCTGGGTTGTGTCTCACCCTTGGCTCTGTGTGCCTCCCCTGTGCAGTGTAGAAAGGAGTTTCCCCCTCCCTCTGCCTGCAAACAGCCACTCTTTTTTTCTGTGGTGCCTTTTGTGTTGCTCACCGCCATTGTTAGTGAAAAGAAGGTGTTGTGTGGCTGCAGGGAATGTGACATTCAGCTGTTTGCCCTCTAATGGTGAAATAGATTAGAGGAGGGTTGTGTGTGCAAAGCCGATAAAATGTGCTAAGAAAGCAATACCTGGTCAGTGAAGTGTCAGTAAACCTGGAAATTTGTTGAACATAATTTTACAACTTCTAAAATATAATTCGAAAATATTTTTAGAAGATCTTTTCTTCCATGAATTTTTTCTTTCCTGTGATAATTCAGTTTTGATTATTAGAGTCTATAGATCATGCAGTGGCAGCGGTGATGTTCGCTTTTCTTAAATCATCTTTTCTCAAAAGTTACCACTGGGGCTCTGGATATTTTAACTGTAATTTTAAATGTTGAGTAGAATGGAAGAGCTGACAAACCCAGAGGATGTTCGAGTCAATCCCAAATGTGACAGGAAGATATCACTGTATGGATACCTGAGAGGAGCACACCTAAAAAACAAAAGTCAAATTCATATGCCAGGTAATTTATCAGGGTGTTAGAACTCTTTCTGTACTGATCTGTGATGAACAACATAGCTGAAATTATTTGTATTCTTTATGTATATTATACAACAGATTTTTCACCTTTATAACCTCTTATGTTTTTGAAATTTTTTTCATAATGCACGTTTTTCTGAAAATGAATCTTGCAATTAGCTTTGCTTTTAATTGTGCAGTTTTGTTCCACTGATAAACACATTATTCATAGTATTTAAAGTTTTTCAAAGGCATGTCACTTTAAAAGGTGCTTAAAATGTAAAACATACCAGCCCTAATAATTAAAAGTAAATTTGAATTATGTAAATTCATAGATTATGGTCATAAGAAATTAATTTCTTATGGTCAGAATTGAATAATATTTTAAGTGAATGATTAAAAAGTTTAAATTAAGAAATACTGTAATAACGAATTGACAGACCTACTCAGAAAAGTGAGTTGCTGTTTTTGTCATTTGAAAACAACAAAAAGAAACAGACAAAGTTTTGCAGGATTCTGGTGAATTTATGAATGCTTCTCTTAAGTTAGTGGTAAGGCAGAGGAATCAAATGTTTGGTGCAGAGCTGTTGATGAATCCTTCAATGCCTCAATATTTGGGTTTGGTTAACTTTGCTTCCTTTTGTGTGTGCCCTCAGGTGTGGGAGACTTCACTGTGAGTGATGTGAGTTTCCTGCCAGACCCCTGTGCTCTCCCTGAGCAGCAGAAGAAGCGTTCCTTAAATGAGAAGGAGAAACTTGTTTATGCCCCTATGTCAGGAGTTGGGGGTATTGTGTATGATAAAGATGCTGTTTACATTGACCTTGGTGGAAGCCATGCTCATGAAAAAGAGGAGGTAAAATAATGCTGGTGGTGATTTGAATTCTTTTGGAAAATGTAGTTTTTATCCTTAAAGCCAAAAATAAGCTTCTTTAAAGTAATCAATCCTTATCTATCCGTAGTGGGTAATTAGTTCTTCTCTCCTTCAGGGATTTCAGAGAAGGGATGTTTCTATTATCTGTTATTGTACAAAACACATATTAAGTACCTAAAGTTTGTGTAGTAACTTCCCAAATATTGACCTGAGATTTATGAAATTTCCTGGTGCTGGGCTATTACCACTTATTTTTCAGAGCATGGTGATTGCTGGGAGAAGACTTAAGGATCTGACTGGTCAAAGGGAGAAAAAGGATTTGCCTACCAACAAATTGAATTAAGTTTTTTTCCCTGTATTGTGCTAAATGTTAGATACCTTTGGGTCTATGATAATGTATGTGTTGGTTGTTTGCATATTGAGGAGTCCCTCTTTAATTTTTCTTGGGTTGGTATTATAGACACTCTTGAAATGGGAAGAGGGGAAGGAAGACCATCCTATTCTATTCTGAGAAAACGTTCCTTTAAAATGCTCTGCAATTTTTTCTTGAATATGCATATTTCTGCTGGTTTTGACTGATAGCTGTTGTTAGATATTTCTTTATTCAACTGAACTGAAAAGTTATAAATCCTGTCTTTCCAGGAGGAAGTGAGGCCAAATCATGAGCTTGTTCAGAGCCTCATCTCCACACACTCAGCCATTGATGTTAAGATGGCATCAAGCAAGGTCTCTCTCTTCATGGACTCTGCACCCTTGGGTTCAGAAGATGTAGGACAAGAGTAAGTTTTGAATGCTAGGCAGTGTTAGAGCATGAATGAATCTCTAATTTCAGACTTTAATTTAGGAAAAATTCTCAATAGAGCACAGCTAGTAAAATGACATGTTGCCTGATTCTTCCTCTTCTGAGATGACTCATATGCCACGCTCTATTTTGGGATAGAAATAATTGGTACTAGAAAGTTTTGCAAGCAGTGTAGTCCTGCCTTCCAGGAATTTCCTTCTGATACAAGTAAAATTTCTGTTTTAATTAATTCCATAGAAAATGAAGAAATTTCTTGGAATTATTTTTGGCTATAACATTCAATATTCTTGAATAAAGAGACATTAAAGAACGCCGGTGCCTTTCTCATATTCTACATAACTTAACTTTGTTTGAAAGAGAATTCATAGTGTTTCAAATGTTTCAACAGTTTTTCAAACTGTTTAAAAATATTAACACGACGCTTCAGTCTTTCATTAAAATTTTCTTGTGTTTACTATCTTACCCCAAATGTGTGTTGGGGAAAACAGGTTTGTGTTGCCAAAAGAAGAGAGGCAAGTGGATTCGAAGACTGGAAGAGTTCGTCGGAAGGCCGTGTTTGAAGACGACGAGAAGGAAAATGATGATGTAGCAAGTGATGAGGAAGATGACCAAGAGGAAGAAGAAGATGATGAGGAAGAAGCAGTGTCTGAAGATGGAAGTGATGGTGATGATGAAAATGATGCTGAGGAAGAAAATGAGAGAGCGCTCTTACGGGAAGGGGTGGCAGTGAGGAGAGCCAAGCGCCTGAAAACAGAGGCGGCTCAGGAAGAAGCTGTGAATGAGCTACCAGCGTTTGCAGACAGTGATGATGATCTGGAGATGAGCTCTGGAGAAGAAGGAGAAACTGCCCCTGAAGACAGTGAGATGGAGGAAGATGAGGAGGAGGAAGAGGAGGAGGAGGAGGACATAAAAAGGACCTGTGAAGATGAAAGCTCAGATAGTGAATTTGAGGCTGCAAATAAAAGAGCTGAATCTAAACAAAATGATGTGAATAATGAACAGAAATCACAAATCTCAGAGCACAGTCCCAAAAGAAAAGCAGTGCTCACTACAGATTCGGGAAACTGCACTGCAGAAGAGGCATCAGAATCTGAGGATGAGAACTCTTCCCTTGAAGAGGGTGATGATGAAGGATCACATGAGGAATTAGGAGCTGAAGAGTCAGATAGGAATGGATTTCAGCAGAGTCAAGCAAAGAAAGCTGATAGTGTTAGGCAGACTAAAGTTAAAACTGTAGATATTGAAGATGATGATGTGGAGAATTTGCTGAGAGAGGAAGAGGAGTATGAAGAAAAAATTGATCTTTCTGCTGACACAACAGGTAGACCATAACTGTTTAATTTTTACTGTCCACTTTAACTGTATTAATTGTTAAACGATATAATTAGTAAATACTCCATAATATTGCCTGTCATATATATATATATATATGTGTGTGTATTTATATATAATTCTTGAGTAGCAAAACTTCACATTAGGAGAGTTTGAAATACTTGCTGTTAAGCCTTTCATTTACATTTTAGTATGCCATGTCAGGTTTCCTTCCTCTAA
The DNA here is from genome assembly GCA_013397095.1 of Sterrhoptilus dennistouni. Lineage (NCBI taxonomy): Eukaryota > Metazoa > Chordata > Aves > Passeriformes > Zosteropidae > Sterrhoptilus > Sterrhoptilus dennistouni. The sequence continues at coordinate 624,041 of VWZU01014071.1, read as the reverse complement.
AACTGAGGTGATCCGTTATAGAAACAAAACTTCATTGATTTTGCATATGCTCCTTTAATCTTTATAGCTATGTGTGTAAGACAAATGATGGTGCTCTGTCACATCTAGAAAGAGTAAAATGTGTTTGGAAGAATGTTACTAAAATGCACTGACTGCTCACTGAGCACTGGAACATCTTTGGAGGTGTCCAAAAGCCATCCTGACATGGTGCTGAGCAACCTGCCTTAGGTAGGTGAGGCTGCTTGAGCAGTGGGGCAGGACATGGAGACCTCCAGAAGTCCCTCTCAACCTCAACCTCTCTGTGAGTCTGTGAAGAAGACATGTATCGTGAACATGATCAAATCTGTTCCTATGGTTGTAAGTTTTTAAAATTCTGTCCTAAAAAAAAAAATCAGTGGTGTGATTTGTTATCCACAGTTTGTTTCTGTGTATATATGGAGTATGAGAAAAAGAAACTGTGGGTTGTGTCTACACTTCTTGTCATGTCCTTACTTGAGTTATTTTTGTAATTTCCAATCCTTTTTCTTTTTTGGAGAAAGAATGTGAATTTTTTCCCTTTTCAGGTGCACTGAAATGGAAAGAGGACCTGACACAGAAGGCAGCTGAGGTCTTTCTGAGGCAGCAGCGATCAACCCCCAATCTCCGTAAACTTGTGTATGGAACAGGTACAGATCTCTTTGGAAACTTGTCTCAGTACACTTGTCTCAGCTTTTAGCTGTTACCAAGTTTTCAAGTTCAAATATTTGAGCATTGTCTTTTGGTGGGAGGCTTGAGGAGAGTTAATTGAGTTTTTAATTGCTGATGCTCATTTTCACTAATAATTGTAATAAGAAGACAGCTTTTACTTTTCCCATAAAAAGCATTTTGAGTTCATTTTCCAGACTACTCTGTTGTTACTCATGTTTTCTGGTACAGTTATTTCTTCCAAATGTTTAAGGTTTGGTCATTTGTGTAATCATCTTCTAGATATTATGCAAACCCATTGTGTAATAGTTTTTCATAAAGGGATGTTGTCTGTCGGCTGGTTTCAGGAATTTCTGTCTCACAGTGACTGTGGAAGAGTCTCTTAGACATCACTTAGTGGCAGGTGTTTGTCAAGGAAAAAATAGCTGGTTTAAAAGGAAGAGAAAATTGCTATTTATGTAATTTGTCCGGTTTAATTCACAACTTTTCCAGTGATTGACTGTACAAATCTCATTGTGCAGAACCCTTGTAGAACATGGTGAGAATTTGGCTTTTGTAAACCTTCCACAGTGCAGGTGTGAGAGGACTTTTTGACAGATTATCCGGTCTGATATTCTTGATTTACAGGCAAGCTTAATGTCCTTCCTGTTCACAGATCATTTTGGTATTGTTCCAATTTGCCATACTGAACAAACACCCTCTGTTTACTTATTGGGCAGTATTTTTTTTGATAATTCCTGTTATGAAAACAACCGAATCAGTTGTTACCTTTTCTTCAGGCTTTTACATTTAGAATTATTCCAGCTTGGTTCCTTTATTTCCTAAACTGCTGCAGCTGTTGGGAATCATAAAGAGAGAGGTGGTTAATGAATTTCATGCATGTTCTGTGGGAGAAATCATCACAGCCTCTGTGTTTGGTTTTAGCTGTCGAGGACGAGGACCAGGAGAGTGAAGATGCAGATGATGAACTCGGAGGTTTGTTCCGTGTCAGCCGTCCAGACAAAGCATCCAAACAGAAGGCCAATGCTCTTGACTGCTCCAAATTTCTGGTAGAAAAGCCTCAAGATTGGGATTTAGAAGAGGTGATGCCATTGGATAATTGCTTCTGCATATCCTGCCTGTGTCTCATAAAGTATGACTGAGTTGTCACTGGAACAGACCTGTGGCCACAGGGTCTTAGACTCTGCCACTTGCTCTCACTCTTAGTAACATATTCCAAGGTTTGTTCTTACAGGAGTGGCAAGTTACAGTAAATCAATTCAATGCTTGGTTCACTTGAATATTTGGTGGATAACAGTTTGTTCTCTATTTCCCAAGAAGTAAAAAGCAGGGGAAACCCGAGCAAAAATACAATGTGGGATAGAGATTTTGGTAGTGCAAAGACCTTTGGGCAAGAATTAAACTGGACTCACAATCCTGCTTTTGGGGAGGCATTGTGCAGTTTTGGTAATGGTGTCTTGATGTGGAGCTGAAGTGAAGGAGTGGGGAATGTCTTGGGGAACATTCTGTTGATGATAAGCTGCAGCTGAGCAAGGCAATGACACTTATTTTGCAGGTTATGAGCAGTATTCGAGACTGCTTTGTTACTGGAAAGTGGGAGGATGATAAAGATGCAGCAAAGCTGTTGGAGGAAGATGGTATGTGTAACACCTCTAGAAATGATTCATATATAAGAAGTATGACTTTTTAGTTATGTATCTAGAATATTTTGCCTTTGTGCTATACTTGCAGGTTTTTTTCAACTAGAGTATGCAATTTAAATTACAAAATGGAGTCCTTAGTCTCAACACTTGGACATGCCATTTTTTCATTTTTTCTGAAATTAAACATAGGAGCTCAGTTGCTCTGCTGGTGTTTTATGTCATTAGAGTGCAAACTAATGTATTGTGAGTCCTTTGGGGTAATCTAAACTTTATTTACATTTTTTAAATCATAAGGGTGTTGAAAGGATAAAGGAGGAGCCATGTTGAGTGTGGCTGGGAATTTCCAGCTAAAGCTATAGAAAGAGGGCAGAACAAATGCATAAAACTTGATGGGAATCAAAAATATTTGGACTGAAACTGATCTCCACAGCAGTACTGAGAGATGCACAGTACTGAACACGTCAGAGATGATGTGCAGAATGGTTAACTAACATGTCCTGGGTCCTTGTTGTTGCAGAAGAGCTGTATGGAGATTTTGAAGATCTGGAAACTGGGGTTGTGCACAAAGGAAAGGATGCTGCTGGAGAAGAGCAGGTCTGATCTACATTTTTATGTTCTTTGGCAACATAAGTGTGAGTGTCTTGTCAGGTGTAGTAAATTTAGTGTTCATAGAACCAATAGGAGAGAAATCAGTGGGAACAAGAAAGAAGAGGTGTGTGTATTACTGATGTTATCTAGACTGGCATATTTTTAGCTTGAGCCTGAATTTTTGTTTATAGTTAATTATGTAGAAGTCACCTCACTTTATTTAACAGTAGGTGTCAGGCTTAATCAAGAGCTGGAGGATCTGGAGGCATGACAGAAGTATTTTAAAACCAAATGTAATCATAACAGTTTGTACTATGTCATCTCATCTGATGCAGAAGATTATAGCACTCTGTTTAAACACAACAAATTGTGGAAACTTGACACAGTTTCCTAGTTCATTCCTCTTATCTGCATAAAGGAGGTTGGTGGAAGCAATTTTATGCTGTGGCTTGGGTATCTTCCAATAACAGAGCTGTAGTTGTCTGTGACAGTACAAACTGAAAAAATCAATTTCTTTTTGGACCCAGCAATTTGATGGCTTTGCATTTCATTATAAAATTGAGGGTAATGGCATAATTTCGGCCGTTTTCAGATGGTCTGTGAACAAACTTCCTCCTCTCAGTTCTCTAGAGTGCTGCCTTTCAGCATAGGATTGCTCAGTGCTATCAACAATTACTGTTTTTCCCTCCTGTATTATATATGCTTACATTAGCTGTAGAATAACAGGTAGGTCAATTCTAGGGTCTGTTTCCTTATGTTAAAATGATGTTGAGTCAAAAAACCTTTGTCAGTGGAAAGGAATATGATTAGATCATGAGATCTATTGGTTCTTGCTGAAGTTGTCTTTTTGTGTGAATAGCTTACTAATCTCTGTCTCAAATTGAAATGTTTTTCAAGTGTCTAATAATTGGCACAATAAAAAAGTATTGTTTAATCATATCTATGGAAGTATTCTTTAATAATATCAAACTGTTGATCAGAATGAGTTGTTTTCAGTGGACCATTTTACATGTTTGGCATTGTTGATTAGTCTGGAAGTGAGGAAGAGGAGGAGGAAGATGAAAAAATGTCCAAACCAGAGCCTGAAGAGGAGGAAAAGAAAAAGGAGCGCATGGACAAGAAAAGAAGACTTAAAGAAATGTTTGATGCAGAATATGATGAAGGGGACGCCACATACTTTGATGATCTTAAAGAAGAAATGCATAAACAAGCACAGGTACAATCTCCTAATTTGACAATTTATCTGGCTATATGTCTTGAAAAATACTCCACAGGGTTTGCCCCTAAGTGGTTTTTTTCTAGAGACACAGGTGATGCTCAGGAGGTACTTCAGAACGTACACACAAAGAAATACAAGCTTGTGCTTTTTTTATGTTTGAACTTTTTGATTCTATTGTGTGGAAAGGAAGACAAGCCAAAATGAGTGCAGTATTAATCCATACTTTGAATCACTGAATAAGCTAGGATGTATCATCTAAACTTTAATTACTTAAAAAGTTTCTAAATAAAAAGGTCATCCTTTTATGTATAGGAAGGTGAAAATCTTTCTCATATTAATTTCTGCCATATCTTTTCCCTGGTATTATTTTTAGTGTGATTTTTTTGCAGTGTTATTAATGGATAAGTCAGTTCCCTGTGACAGTCTTTTCCATCCAACTGTGAAGTTATTTGGAGGAAAAAGTAATTAATGACCATTGCTCTGTGCATGTGGTAGAAGTCCTCAGTATCCAGAATGTGAAGTGTTGATTTTGTTCCAAGCCTTTGTTTTTTAGATAAAACCTTGTAAGTTTAAAAGTAGCTTCCTATTTTGACAGACTTGGGAGAACACTGCCTTAGATTGTTAGTAACTTCAGTGTCTTCTGACAAAATTTTGCCCTCAATAGGTGTTAAATTAATCCTTACCTGCTTGTATTAGGCTCTGTCACAAAGGATAATATGAGCTCTGGTATGCTGATGTACTGAGAGCACTTAAAGGGTAAAGAAGGACATTCCAGTGAAAGAATCAGTGTCTTATAGGTAGTTAAACATTCAGGAGCTAGAACAGGAGGACGAAGCTTCTGTTATTCACAAGGATATCTTCTTAAATATTTGCACAGTATCTGCATTCTTATCATATGGTACAGAAGAGCTTTTGATGATGCACAGTGTGAGGATACACAAAAATATTTTTAAGCTGCTGAGTAAGATCAGAGCGCAGCATCCTCATAAAGTGACATCTTAAAGATCAGCACACTAACTTTAAAAAGTACTTGGGCTCCTAAATCAAAAAATGTACTTTTGAAAGTTGTGTCTTTAAAATCCAAAGTCACCATAGTGAAAGGTGTCTCAGAAGTCACTTAGTCATTTGCTTCTCTTGGGTACTGTCTTTCAAGTAGACTAACAGCCCCACTTGGGAGCTCATATTGGAAGGGCTTTGTCGTGGTAGAGATCTTGCTCTGGATAAAAAGTCACAAAACCTCTTAGATCTTTCCCAAAAAAGTTTATATAAATGTTAGCATGTTTTAAATAGAACTGGCCCTTTGTGAATGTGTTGTTAATACTTGAACTTTGTGAAACTCACATTGGCTTTCTCTTTGTCACACAGCTCAATCGAGCAGAATTTGAAGATCAAGATGATGAGACCAGAGTGCAGTATGAGGGATTCAGGCCTGGGATGTATGTTCGAATAGAGATTGAGAATGTGCCCTGTGAATTTGTCCTCAATTTTGATCCGCATTATCCTGTCATCCTGGGTGGTCTAGGCAACAGTGAAGGAAATGTTGGCTATGTACAGGTATGTAGCCAAAGGGCTGAGTGCATTTTATCTCAGCCCAGGTGTGCTTCAGGGTGTCTGGGGTTACTGAAAATACAGTAAACACAGAGAGAAACGTCCATCCTTGTCTCCTGAAAAGGGGATTTCCTTTTGACACAGAGTGTAATTCCACAGTAGCAGATCCTGGATCTTTACAGGCTTAATTGGATAACCAGAAAAGGTTACTGTTGTTTAATGTTCAGCTGCAGAGGTGTCTCAGGACTGAGGTGTGATACTGCGATTGCTAAATTGCAAACATTAATTGTACTCTGACCTTCATGATCTATATACAAGTGACAACAGAAAAGTTACTAAGCACATAAATAAATACATTTTAATATATTAAATATTAATTACTAACATTATTAATATAGAAATTTAATTTATATAAATATAATTTTTATATTAAAACACAAATTATTTATTATATTAAAAATATAAATTATTTATTATATAAAAATATAAATACATTTTAGTATAATACTGGCTTGTATGCGTACACGCATAACTTCAGAGTGAGTGAAATATTGACTGATCTTCCCAGTCAACCTAATGTTACTGAGAACGTTTGAAGATAAACAAAGATAAAACTTAGTGTATGAAAGATTCTAGTGTAGACAGAAGTTACTTTCAGCCATTCCTGACAATGAAGAATTTCAGAATCAGTGTTTCCAGCATGTACAGTATCACGGTTCACCTTCTCTCCTGCTCAGCTGCGCCTGAAGAAGCACCGGTGGTACAAGAAGATCCTGAAGACGCGCGACCCCCTGATCCTGTCCTTGGGCTGGCGGCGCTTCCAGACCATCCCCATGTTCTACATCGAGGACCACAACGGGCGGCACCGCCTGCTCAAGTACACCCCGCAGCACATGCACTGTGGGGCCGCCTTCTGGGGTGAGCACAGCCATTTCAGACACACAAAGGGCAAGGCAGGCAGCAGAAGGTCAGGCAGGAAAGCTCTGTTTTAATTTTCTGACTCCATCTTATATACACTTTGATCAGAATTGGCTACACAGGTTGCCACCTCTTTGACCTCGTTGGTGAATGTCACCGTCAATCATATTTCTCCTCCCAGAGTGTTGGGGAAGATGAATCAGGGAAACCTTATAAATATGATTGCTTAGCAAAAGATTCTGAAAATATGAAACTTATACTCAAAATAGAAATGAAAGCTTACTTTGAGTTGTAGGACTATATAACCTGAAAACAATAGCCTGGCCAGCTGAAGGAGAATCCCTTTTGATTGAACAATACCCTTCTGCTGGCTGAGGGACCCAAAGGTCAATGTAGCAAAAGAGAAAAGTCTAGAGTAGTTTTTAGAGTTTAAAATATAACACAGTATGATAATGTAGTAGTTCTTATAGGCTCTATGTAGATTCTATAGGATTTTGTGTCTTATACTGGTTAGTGTAGATTAGAATATTCAATGCAAAAGGAGATATATATAACCAGGACCTTGTTCTCTTCCCCCTGCTCTCTTACCACTGCCACCTCTCTCTCAGGCTCTCTTGCTCCCACCTCTCTCATTCTCTTCTCTCTTAGCCTATACCCTCTTGTTCTTTCTCTCCCTCTCTCTTTGGGGCTTCCCTCCAGCCAAGGTTGGTGGCTGAAGGCAAAGTCCTTTTTACCCACGACCCTTGCAATAAACCCACATGTTTCTAGAACATCTCAGGTCAGCAGAGTTCCTTATCCCAGCTGCCTGCGGATGGTCCTACACCAGAGAAGAAATATGTAAACAAAATAGATAAGTTCTAAATGTATACATAGTTTACATGAAGCTGAGTGAGAATCTCCACTGCAGAGATTCAAACACACAAAAGCAAGAAAACTTTTTTTCAGGTGAGCACAGCTGGGGCTGCTCTCCTGGCCCACCTCAGCACTGCTAAAGCCTTGAGCTTTGGAGGATGTCTCAGGAAATGCAGCTTTTGGAATGGGATGTCTTTTGAAATTGCCTCATGGAGCAAAAAAAACAAAACCACCAAGTAGTATGGGAAAGCAGGCAGTTGTCTAATACTTGTGGATTATTTAAATGATTTGTGAATTGCTTGGCTTTTAATCAAATTCTGAGCATTCTGCTAAGTTGTAGCATATCAAAGAGGAACCTGATTTGTGTGCAGATAGACTTTGCACACATTATGGGCCCAGCCCTTGCATGAATAACTTCTTATTAACCATTCCTTTATGGGACTTTGAATGTGAGCAATAGTTTGAATGCTTTAAACTTTGGGTTTTTTCACTGAGTGTATTTGTCATGTATTTTTAAGCTTTTGGAATTTAAATAGGGGCTAGATACTGTGTAATAAAACTTTCTGAAAGTTTTAAAATTTAATTTTCCTTTAGGGCCCATCACTCCTCAGGGGACAGGATTTTTGGCAGTTCAGTCTGTCAGTGGCACAACGGTAGGTTTGTTACCAATGTAATGTTGATTAATGTTGATTAATGTTTGAATGTTGATTAATGCTTTCTCTGGATATTTGGGCAAAATGTATCTATTTTGGGAAGAAGGTTTACATTATGATAAAGCAGTGGAGTGTAGGAACTAAGAAAGTAGTTGGACTTAAGCTTTTAAAAGGTGTATTATGTTGAGGTGGGAAACTGTATGGAGAGGATTTTTTTTTGTTTAACAAATTTCAGGAAGAAATTGTTTACTTTGAGGGTGGTGAGGCTCTGGCACAGGTTGCCCAGAGAAGTTGTGGATGCCCCATCCTGGGAAGGATTCAAGGCCAGATTGCACGAGGCTGTGAGCAGCCTGATCTAGTGGAAGGTGCCCATAGCAGAGCTGTTGGAATGAGGTGATCTTTGAGGTCCATTCAAAACAAACCATTCCATAATTCCAATTTAAATAGTGTTAAAGCAGTATTTATCAGATGTGATCTTTATTAGATACATTTTAATCAAAGGTGAGTTCATGTTTGCAGACAGTTGGTAACAAAAGCTTTGCATGGCATTATAGTGAGCTTAACAGTCATCAGAGTGGTGATTATTATCCCTTTCCTAAAATATTCCTTCAAGTGCTGTTGCACAGTTGTCTTTTTACATGTTTTAGAAGGCTGTTTTCATCATGTGTCCCTCACATAATATAGTATCTTAGAGCAGTGCACAAAGCACTTCTCCTTTGAGACTTTCTGTCTGAATAAGATTCGTTTCATAAAGAGAACATAGTGAGGTAGATCACAAGGACTTTTAGATTGTTTCCAAGGTAATTAGAATGGCAGTTTTGGAAATCTCATTAGTGAATGGTAGGAATGTTATGTCAGCAGCACCTCAACTAGTGTCTGTACTAGTCAATCTGCATTTTCCATGCTACGGTAGTTCTGTCAAGGTTAGAAATTCTGAATCTTAAAAGTGAAATGTGGAGTGCAGGTGCCCCACAATACCCTTCTCTCTAAGTTGGAGAGAGATTAATTCAGTGGGTGGACTGTTTAGTGGATGAGGAGTTTGTTGAATGGCCAGGTCTGGAGGGTAGGGGTCAACAGCTCAGTGTCCTGATGTGTAGTGATGACAAGTGATGTGTGTCCCTCAGGGGTCTGTACTGGGACCAGCACTGACCATCAGTGACACAGGCAGTTTGCCAGGCTGAGTGGTGTGGTAGACGTGTCCAGGGGAGCCTTGTGATCCTGAGGGAACCCCATAAGGTTCAACCAGGCCAAGTGCAAGGTCCTGCACCAGACCTGGGGCAACCCCCAGTGTCAATACAGATTGTGCAATGAAGGGATTGAGAGCAGCCCCTGCTGGGGAGGACTTGGGGATTCTGGTGGGTGAGAGGCTGGACATGCTGTGGTCATGTGAACTTGTAGCCCAAAGAGAAAATCACATCCTGGGCTGCAGCAAGAGCAGTGCCAACAGCAGAGAGAGGGAGGGGATTCTGCCCCTCTACTCTGCTCTGCTGAGCCCCCAGCTGGAGTACCACATCCATCTTTGAGGCCCTCAGCACAGCAAAGACAGGGACCTGTTGGAGCAGGTCCAGAGGACAGTCACAAAGATGATTGGAAGGATGGAGCACCTCTCCCAGGAGGAAAGGCTGAGAGAGTTGAGGTGGTTCATTGTGGAGAAGAGAATACTCTGGGGAGAACTCATTGCAGCCTTTCAGTACATAAAAGGGGCTTAAAGGAAATATGGAGATAAACTTACCAGGGCCTGCTGTGATAGGACAAGGGGGAATGGTTTAAAATTAAAAGGGTTGTTTTAGACTAGATATGAGGAAGAAGTTTTTTCCAACAAGGGTTGTAAAACATGACCAGATTGATGAGAGAGGTTCTGGCTGCCTTGTCCCTGGAAATATTCTGAGTCAGACTGGATGGGGCTCTGAGCAACCTGATATATTGAAAGATGTCCCTGCTCACTTCAGGGGGGTGAGACTAGATGACCTTCAGAAGTCATCTAGATGACCTTCCAGTCCAAACTATTTCATGACTCTGTGATTCTAAATGTTGTCTTCACTGTTTGATAAATACACATTATTCATCTTTCATCTCTGATGTTTCAGCCTGACTTCCGGATTGCCGCGACAGGAGTTGTGCTCGATTTAGATAAATCCATAACTATTGTAAAGAAATTAAAGCTAACTGGTTTTCCATTCAAAATTTTTAAGAACACTTGTTTTATTAAGGTAAGTTCATAGGTATGTATGCTGTAAAACTAGACATGCTGATGTTAGGAAGGAATGCAACCTGGGATTGTCTTTCCTGAGGCAGAAGTTCTCAGTTATTGTTGAATGCTGTTCTGGATCTCAGGAGCGTGTGTTTTGTGTGGTTTTTTGAGCTCCTTTCCATGTCATCTCTAAAGGTACTGATTGCTAGCCAAGAAATATGAATTATTGTTAACCACACAAAAATTCTGGAACAGTCTCCTGGTTCACATTCAGTGTGATTTTTTTCTTTCCCACCCACTGCTTCCTTCCTTACAACCCACTGATTAGCAGTGGCAGACACCTTTGGAGGATGTAAATCTGTGCCTGGTGGGTATCAGTCTGATCCCACTAAATTTCAGCTCTGGAGTCAAAGGAGACTTCTAGCACTGCTTAAGACTTCTCAGTTACAGTTAGAAAAGTGTTTGGGGTAGGAAGTGTTGCAGAAGTGAATGTTCACTGACCTTCCTGCTGGGCTTAGCTGGGCGTTCAGGCTCAGGGAGAGCTTAGGTTATTCTGCATTTGAGGCAGCAAGCAGCTAAGCAGTGATCTCAGCAATGAAGCACTAAAGTATTTGCACTAAGCATAGACAGATTTTTTTCCTTGCTTTTCTTATGATATATAAAAGAAGCACAAACCTTTAAGAACTGTATTGTATTAGAATCTCAGAACTAGCAGCTTCAGGCAGCTTGCTTGCTTTTAAGGTATCCTATGTTCCAGCAAATTACTTTAAAGGAGAACTGTAAAGCTTCTGTAAATACGTTCAGTTTCAAAATTTTGAATATATGTATTTAATGCTTAGAAACCTTGTGATACATGACTAAATAGATTGCTTTCAGTAGCTCACCTGAAGTCATCTCAGTGGGTTTTTGGTACAATCAGCACTCTTAGTCTAAAGACAATGCTTTGCTCCTCCTGTTTCTTTGTAAGATCTGCTTGTGGGAATTCTGTTTTCATGGCCTTCACAGGTCACAAAGAGAGACTTGGCATCTTGAGTGATGGTGGGCAATTCACATTTTCAGGGAATGTTTAACTCCCAGCTGGAAGTGGCTAAGTTTGAAGGTGCGGCGATCCGCAGTGTGAGCGGTATCCGAGGGCAGATCAAAAAGGCCCTCCGGGCTCCCGTCGGTGCTTTCAGAGCAACATTTGAAGACAAGCTGCTGATGAGTGGTAAGTTGCACATTGCATGTAAGTTATCACACAACTTTCATCCTTCTTCACAGATTGCAAAGCCGTGTCTCAGAATTCTGAGGTCTGATAATTGAGATGTGAATTTGTAGAGTAAGAAATACCTTGTGAGATGCAGAGTGAAGTTAAAAAGAAGTGTATTTTATGTTGGGTTTCTTCCACTTATGCTCAGAAGTCATATAGTATGCAGGTGAAAAGGCTTGAGTTGAAGACATGTATCTTCAAGTATTTTAATGCTTTACACAGCATGGTTTTAGTGTTTTACACAGCCTTTCTCCTTGAACATGACTAATTGAATTTAGTGGTACAGGTGCTAGAAGGACACTTTTCTGAGAAATCTGAGGACTGGCATTGTAACTCCAGTTAACGTTTTTTCTGTAGCCTTTTGGGGAAATTTTGCAGAGGATCTCCTGTGTTTGCTGAGTGTCACTGTGTGATATTGAGAATATGAGTTTATAGTTCCTTGGGTTTATATGACCTGTTTTCCTAAACACACCAAAATCACGGATAGTGCAAAATAAAAGTTAGTTATTTTATAAAAATAGACAAAGGAAAAGAAAATTGGTTTTGTTGGTAATTATACAGGCACATCTACATATATGAATTCTGTTGCTTGTTCTTGACTATGAATGATGAACAGGATGGTATTTAGCTGCCTGCTCTTCAGGAATGTGTGCAGTTCATGCCTCTATGGGGTTTTGCATTGCTTTTACCACCAAAGTTGAAGCCATTTGGTCTATATACCAAACACAAAGCTAGCATGTGGTGTAGTATCTATTCTGTTCAGGCAATCTTTGCTTAGAGTGTGGATGTGATGAACTCTTTACATTTCTTATTTTTAGAGGCAAGTAACATTCCCTTTCCTTTCAGATATTGTTTTTGTGAGGACTTGGTATCCCGTTTCCATCCCAGCGTTTTATAACCCCGTAACATCCTTGCTGAAACCAGCAGGTGAGAAAGATACTTGGAGTGGGATGAAGACAACAGGCCAGCTGAGGTATGAGCGAGGCATCAAGCTGAAACAAAACAAGGATTCTCTCTATAAGGTATATTTCAGTTTTGTTCTGTTTTGTTTTTTGAAACGAGTCAGAATTGCAGTGTGTCTCAGACCTCTGCAAACCCAGGGCAGTATAAATACGTGTTCACACACATGCATGTGTGACTTCAGATTTTTGTCCACAAGGCACAGTCCTGGCATGATGGAAATAAAACAATTGAGAGCAGATTGTTGTGGATCAGTTAAAATTTATAAAGTATTCTGCAGGGTAGAAGGCTTCTCCAGAAGCTTACTGAGACTTCTGCTGTAGTAATTGGGGTGAACATACCACTTACAGTTCAGTCCAAGGATGTCAGAGGATGTTGTTTTTTTAATTTTGGTTTGTTTTTTGTGGTTTTTGAGGGGCGTGTATTTCTTTTTTTGGTTTGTGGGTTTTTTTTTTTCCCACTGAAAGGTGAAAGACTAGATAAAAGCTTTTTAATATCATGTGTCTTATCTATGTTCTATATTCATTCTTTTAGCCTATTGTGAGGGAGAAGAGGCATTTCAATAAGCTCCACATTCCTAAAGCACTGCAGAAGGCACTGCCTTTTAAGAACAAACCTAAGAATCTTGAGAAGAAAGGCAAGACTCCAAAAGACCAGTGGAGACCAGCTGTTATCAGGGAGCCTCATGAAAAGAAGGTAATTATCACTTACTCTGAAACAAGGACTTCTGAAGGGTAAATGTGTTGTTTAAAGCTTTTCTGACTATTGTTTTGGCACTTGAATCTACTGCTAATGCTGAAGATATATATATATGTTCCTAGTGAAAAATGAGCACCTGTGATTAGTTTTGTTCCTGTTTGGCACATAGTATGTATATGAAATTGTCACTGAGTGGATGGTGTCTATTTTTTAGACTAGTAGGTCACCTGGAGCCTAAATAGGACTTTTGTCCTTGTCACAGCACTTGCAAGGTATTTCACTTGGATTTAGTGCTCTCATATTATGGGTGACTTAAATTGGCAGCTGCAGTTTTTTATTTGACTTGTCATTGCCATGCATTATTAACACAGACAGGATTCAAAGCAAATACTCTGCTTCCAAAATTGAGAATTAGAGTACTTGCAGAGGCAAGAAGATCCAAACTGCAGTTTTAGTGTTCTATAGTAGCAATTAGGCATAGCCTTTTAAGAGCTATGTAACCAAAATCAGAGTTCACAAAAATTAAAGCTTTGATTAACTTCCTAGCAGGATAAATAATTAATCCATTTTAGAAATTGGGAAACAGGTGCAGAGATAATTAGGAACTTGACTCTGTTATTCATTATGTGTGTCTCTGCTGAGGTTACACTGTTTCTTGCTCACCAAAACTGAGCTGCCTGTATGTTGTCTATTTTCTGTTCTAGATATCAGCTCTACTCAATGCTTTGAGTACAGTGAATAATTACAAGATAAAGAAAGCCAAAGTAAAGCATCGGGAGCAGCTTAAAGAGTATCTCAAAGTTAAGCAGAAGGAGGATGAACAGAAATTCAAGAGGCAAAAGGAGGCTAAGAAAAAAGTCTATCGCATACTGGGACAAAGAGAGAAAAAGAGGCAGAAGTCAAGCTTGAAAGGATCTAGTAAGGGAGACAAGAGTATGTAAACTTCCATTAGATTTCAGGCCAAATGAGGAAATAGGGTAGCTGTACAGTTTTCTCTTGAAGAAACAAAAAGGCCTTGGACTACACCAGATGTGCTTTCAAGAGATGAAAGAAATGCAAATATGACCTTACTCACACTCTTGAACACATTTGGTAATGTATATAAATAAGATGTAGAAGTGGTTTTTATACAGGGGTATTCTGGAGGACTTTGTATTTCGGTATATTTCTATGCATACTGCATAGTCTGTCTAGCCAATAAAGTATTTTAATGTCAATTACAGAATATTGTTTCTTTGTGTTTTGTCTTAGTGGACTTCAGCAGAAGAAAACTCCCCTGCATATCTCCAAATATGTTCCTTACTTTGAGCTATTACTTAAATTTAGCGCTTGGCAAATCTTTTATTAAAAAGAAGATCAACTCCAACTGGGTAGGAGTTTTGGAAATTCTTTATCTTTGATCAGGGTAGCTCACTGTTGTGCTTAGATCATTTGCCACTGCATGAAAGTATCTCAGTTTTTTCCACTTCTCACTAGGTTATTAAGCAGATCTTCAAAATAGTGTTGCATCCAGATCTTGTGTTACTTGGCCAGTTTTGGCAGCCTGAGGCTGTCAGTAGATCCCTCACTGGCTGCAGCTTTCTGGGCAAAGAGCATCAAACCTTTCCAGATGTGTGTAGCTACTCTGTGATTTTCTGTGTGGTGAGCACTGACAGGATAACTTGCTTCCTGTGGGAAAATCTTCCTGTGTCCAGCCAGCTTGTTTTCATGGTACATTGTTAGGCTTTAGATGAACAGAAAGAAAAGCTGGTAGATGGTTTCAATCCTGTTAAATTAACTGACAGTTGAAGTATTTCTCTGCATGACAGAAGGCTGTGAACAATCATTTTGTTGGAAGAGCAGCAGAATTTTTTTTTATGCCATGTTATGGCATCAAGTAGTTACTATGATATACCTGTTTTTAATACTTCATCCTCAAACAGACAGTGGGGCAGATAATATCAGTAATTTCTTGGTCTCCTTCCTGCATAAGTTTACTTTTTTTCATCAAGCTGCAATTCATTATTATTACACTGTAGTAATATTTGCTATCTCATGTGAGATCCCATGTGGGAGTCAGACTGCCTCACACAAAAGCCTTTGGTTGAATGGTTCTGTAGATTTTTTAAAAAAACATTTAGTATTTGGGGATTTTCTTAATTAATCTCATAATGTTTTGTTTACTGATACTGAAATTCTAATGCATCCATCTTTGTCTATATGATACTAGGCTGACGCCTGACTCAAAATTAATTTGTCAGTAATTTTTTTTTCCCTTGTGAGATTCAGATGAGGTCACGTGAATATGAAAACATGATTTATGTTTGAATAATTGAGGAGTCTCTGCTGAATAGACAACTGCTGCCTTCAGAGATTTACAAGGAAATCGTTGGCATTTTGCCCCACAGAGTAGTACAGGATGGTTGGCCATGACTTTATTTCTGCACGGTTCTTTCTGCTTCTGTCCGGCTGTGCTGGGCTAGGTTTAATCTAAGCCATCAAGGAAGTGTTTCCTATTAACCCTATTAAAATTAATTTTTTATGCTGTGAGCAAACTTCCATCTGAGGTGCTGTTGTTTGCATCTTCCACATGTTCACACGTGACAAGCATTTGGTTTTCTCTGTGCCTGGGAAGTTACCACTGCAACATTTGACTTTAGGTTTTCCCATTTGCTATTTGCATGTAATGAAAAATAACTCGGATGTGGTTTACCAATAATAGCTCTGCCAGAGACAGAAAGGGTGGACTTCAGTCTTCTTTTCATTGTGGAAAGAAGCACTGGGAGAGCCGACTGAGCATGAAGATGATACAGCTGGGAAGATGGAACAAGATACTGGTTTTGGGTTATACTTTTTGTTTTCTTTAGGTAGCCTTCTTCAATGGGAGATAAAATGTTGTGTAAATTTAACAGACTTGTTTTAAATGAACACAAGTTTAATAAGCAGTGGGTAGGAGGTGGGAGCTGGTGTGTGTTGTGAGCCCTGCCCCTTCATCTGCCGGCTGCTCCTACTGGATCCTCCTGGATTTACAGCTCTGCAGGGAAGGCTCCAGCACCAGGGAGCCCTGCTGCATGAGGAGGCTGGAATTTCTGTCAGCCTGAAAGTACCTACAGCCCCTGCACGGCTGGGAGAGATGTTAGTGTTGCTTTTGAGGAGAACCACACACGCCAGCTAACAAAGGTACTTGGATTATGTCCCCAAACACTAAATAAATCTTGGTTTTAGTGGTAACAGCAATCTCTCACAGTGCTTTTGGCCTGGTTTTAGCATGGAATGTTTCAGCTGTGTCCCATCCCTCACCACAGCCTCCAAGTAATACTGCCCTAGGAAAACAAACAATATTTACTGCTCCTCCTCAGCTGCTGAAAGAGCCTGGGTTATCAGAGGGAATCACTGGCAGCAGTCCTGGGCTGGCAGGTGGTGGAACGAGGGGCTGGACTGTTCTTACCCTGGATAAGCCAGTCAGCGCTGCTGGAGGTGCAAATAATTAGCAGTTGTGTTCGTAGTTAAGCCCGAGGCAAATGTGAAAAACTGTAACAAAAGCAAAGTCGTTTGTACAAATGATTTCCGTGCTAAAAAGAGCAATATGGTGGTAGGAGGTGCCATCCAGGTCATCCAGGCAGGGTAATACAAGATGAACTGTGTGCCAAGTATTTCACATGGAAGTGTATACTGACTAAATTGCCTGTGAGCAGGGGGATTTCAGCAGCGACAGTTAACCCTGTGAGGCTGCAGAAATCTGTAACTTGGAAGAGGAACTGAAATTGCAAGGAAACAAGCTTTGGAATTAAAAACAAATAGAGGTGTGAGGGGTTGATTGGCAGCCAGGAGGGCAGTTGTGTTGCTGATGTTACCCATGGAGCTATTTGTGGAAGTGTTTAGCAAAGGCTAATGCTAGGTGAAAGGCACCTGGGAGCTCACTTTTAAAAAAAACCTTTCCCAGGAAGCATAAAGCTAGATGAAGACAATTTTCCATTTTGGGCCATCTACCCAGATTCACTTAACCAGGCCTCATTCCTCCTACCTCTTAATGTTGTTTCAGTGTGATTTCAGGTTGGAATTGCTGATACACTTGCTGGAGCAGAGGTGATCTCCTGTCCTGTCCTAGAGGTTGGGTTGTGGCATGGGTATCTGGCAAATACCTGCTCCAGCAGTTTGGAATGTGTCTGTCAGGAATCCCCCTCCCCTGGCTCCAGGTGCTCAGTGTGTTTCAGGTTCACCCTCCACATTATCAGGTCACCTTGTTCTTCAGCTGTGGCAGAAAACCCCTCTGACTGATAGAAGAAGTGACAGAAAATGCATGGGAAGGTAACTGTATAGCTATTGGCAGAGGTAGAAATCATGCCAGGGCTAACCAGCTTTGAGAGAATTATTTTATACTGCCTGGCATTTTTAAATGGAATTACATCTTTGTAATGGTTTGCAAATAAAAACTCTATTCACATGGTATTGCAAACTAAGTTAATGTGGTATTGTGGCATAGCTATTGGATCCAATTGGATGTAATTTAAATAAATACGCTAGACTGTCAAAATACTTCTGTGCTGTATGTAATGCTCAACACTCCTTGCATATACAAACCTCAGAGCAGAGTCCATCACTCAGACCTGTGTCTGTGCTGGGTGATGCAGCAGTCCTGTTGATTCCACCACCACTGTGGGCCCACAGCTCTAAGTGAATTCACTGACGTCTCCACACGTGTGCATTGCTGCTTCACATCAGAACTGTAATTCGTTCCTGGCCGTCAGAAGACTCTCAGGATGTTTAGCACTGGCACAAACTAATGCAATTACACATATCAGATACTGGTTTCTCTGCAACCATTTCTAAGCAGCGTCCTTGCAGTAACTTTAAAGGTCACTGTTGATGGGGTCTCACATTCGCAAACACCAAGCTTAATTTGTTGTCTATTTTAATGTATTGTCCTGAAGTTATTGGGTTTTGAGAACATAGAATCTATTAAGAAGCTTAATAGAGCAGCTCATTCCAATTATAAGAAATGTATTGGTGGAGAAAATGGAAATGCAACAAAGATCAATGTATTAAGTAGTTGCCTGAATGGAGGAAATAGATGAAAATTAACTCTCTTTAGTACAAAAAAGGTGTGTGCTTCTATACAGTACTGTAAATTTCTTATATTGGGTTTCTTATATTGTAGGTGATGATAAAGCATTTCTATGCTGACTGTATAAAATCAGATAAAGAGCTATCCACAACTTCTTTCTTCATTCATTTCTTTTTCACAAGATGTTGCTGGGTATAGTTGAATTTGTTTTGCCTTCACTTTTTAATTTTTTAATTTTCCTTCTGGGTTATATTTCCCTATTTTGGAGGTTCTTAAATTCCTGTGCTGGAAGACTGTTGTGTTGAAAAGTTATTTGGCACCAAGAAAACTTAGCAGTGAACCCAAGATGGGTCATCTGTGACAATGCAGTCTGGAGCAACTGGCTCTTTGCCTTTGAATTTCTGTTGCTAAATGCCAGGTTTCCTGAGTGAAAAATCAGGGTTTCAGATTATGGCCTAAAGATGTGAGCATTTGGATAGTGATCCGAAGTGAATGTTGCCAATTTTCTTTACCAGTGGTGTCTAAAGAAAGAAAACAGGAAAGGTACTTTTGACTGGGATCCATCCTCTTTTCCAGTTTGCCATGTAGCACAGTTTGGTGTGTCATCTGCTTGGGCAAAAACTCATGGGGATGCAGAAGAGGGGGGAAAAGTCTTGAGCCAGTTTTTGCTTTTCCTACCTTTTCTGCTGTAGCCCCTCTTGCACTGGCAGTCACAACTGAAACATGCTTGAAACATGTTTGAAAAATGCTATTGTAATTATTTTTCATTTACTCTTAAGGGCAGGTTTCACAGGAGCTATGAAACAAACCTGTGATCCATAGAAATTCTAGTTGAATTTTTACAGTATCAACCATTTACTAATTTCACCTTTTGTGGTATAAACAGGTTGCCATTTAAGCCTCATTTTAAATTATCTGTGGCTAATATCTGTGAAGGAGTTCTCAAGTTTGAAGTAGTAGAAGACTGTAGCCTGAATATAAACAAAACTAAGTAAAGATTGGCTTACTCAAAGGGTACACAAATTGTATATTTGCAGTAAGTTTTTACTTTGAATTGCCTGAACAAACATTTATGTTGTTTTCCCATGAGGGGAGCAGTCAGTAGGACCTGGAGACAGAAGTCCCACCACTATGTTCTGGGAAAGAGATTAAGAGTGATCAGGAACCCTTTACTCTGCATCCCTTTACTCTATTTCACTCCTTTCCCCTCTTTAGGAATGAGGAAAGGAGTGAAACCACTGTGCTGAAGATGAAGCAGGCTAGGAAAGGGCTGGATCACAGTTGGGACTGAAATGAAACATGCTCATATCTTCCCTCTGGGATTTGCACCAAACCTGGCATTTCAGTGCCTGAGAAAGAACAAGAGTTTTGGAGCACAACAGGGTTAAATGATACAAGCAAAGATAGGTTAAAATAACATCAGCTGTAACTGAAAATCACTTCAGTCTCATGCGTCCTGCTGAGATTGTCTCAGGTGTCTTCCTCAGTTTTGGCTTAAGATCATAAGTTCCCTGTTTTGGTTCTGCTTTTTTTGTGTTTGTTGGTTTCTTTGAGTAATACGTATCTGATGCTAAAGAAAAACACCACCAAGTTATAGGAGTTCTCTTTTATACTCCAATTTTTAGCATGTGTTTGTAGTGTTTTATGACCTTTCAAAAATTATCAGGAGAGGCTGCAAATCTTACAAGACTGCATCCTGTTTAAGATTCAGAGGTCTTCAGATAATGTGAGAGTTTCTAGGGCACATTGTTCATTACAGACAGTAACAACACAAAAAACAAGATGGATTACTGAGGATCTTGATAGATGATTCTGTGATCTGAGACTGGTCAGAGCTTGAAAGGAAAGATAGAGATCTTTATTCCTGGAAATAATAAACTCCTGACTTTTGATGGGATTTCTCATATGATTTAAATGAGAATCTCTTTTTTGGAAGAGGTTTAATTTCCAGCCTACTGACAGGTGGGCATTTTAAAATTATTTTATCCTATTTTTCCTGCTTGTTCTTCTGTTTCCAAGATTCATTTTAAAAAGATCTAATTGTCAATAAGTTGTTTATCCCAGTGCTATATAAAGCAATTTAATTCACTTGGATTTACAAAAAGTCTTTTTACAAAGTTCATTACAAAAGGCTCTTCAGGAAACAAACAGACCATGAGTTCAGTCCTCCTCCCCCCATGATGCTCCATCTGTCTGGACTGGATCTATTCTAGACACATAATAACCTTTGCTCACATCCAGGAAGGAACAGACTTTCAAAAATTATTCCCAGAGTTGAACTGCATATGTTTTTGGCAGGTTTTCCCTTCTGTAAGGTGTCCTTTCTGGCAAAAGTGAGGTGAAAGCATACGTAAATGTGTCAGGAATGTTCCAATAAAAATTTCACTTTGCAGAATTCCATTTACAAATGTTGGACACGGTGTTACTATTGACCTTACTTGGGTTGTAGCTTTTGGTTAATGGGGTCTGGTCCCTCAGGACAGGGTAACTCATCTGAGACCAGTAACATCTGCAAGGGCTGTTCTGCCTCTTGAGAGATGGTCTCTGCAAACCCCACAGCACTCAGAGCTTGGTTTAAAGGCATCCTTCAGATGACCTTTCTAGAATACAAAACAGTTTTCTCCAGCTCCAGCACCAGTGTTAACGAAGGAACAGCAAACACCTGGGAATTTCACCACTGACTGTGCCTTGCCTTGATTGGGAGAGCATCAACTATTCCCACCTGTGGCTGTTTGGTTGGCAGGTAAGAGTCCTTTTCCCACCTGTGCTGCATAGGGGGTGATTGGTAGGAACAAGATCTAGTGGGGCCAGAACTGTCCTGTCACCCTGCACAGCCTCATCCTGCTCTGGCTGTGCCCTCCTGTCTTGCACTTGGACAGTTTTTGGCTCAGTGGTAACCTGAGGATTGTAAAGCAGATGCTGCAGTAGCCCTGAGTGTGCCAGAGACTTCACCACACACAACCAGCATTCAGGCTGTCAGTCTGGTACTGCTGGGGCTCAGACATGGAAAAGTACAAGATAGACTTGTGGAGGTGGGTTGAAATCTATTTATTTATTTATTTATTTATTTATTTATTTATTTAATCCTTCTGGTGGAGAACTTGCTGTTTATACTATCAGTGTAACCTTTCAATTTTAACTTTCCCAAAACATGGGAAAACACTTTGTGAAGAGTTCAGCAGTAAGTTAACTGCTTCCCTACCCAGAGAAGCTGAAGTCTGCAGCTGCCTGTCTCTGATCATCATTCCTGATTCTTGTTATTAATTCTGCCTGAGATACTAATGAGTCCTGTAGGGTTTTTATACTGCACAAGGGAATACCCATGTCTTGGGGTGGGGAGAAAAAGAGAGAATGGCTGATGGCCAGACCTCAGAGAATCATTGCTGTTTTGGAAGAGAAAACCAAAGTACCTACTTTTCTCTCAGGGTTTAATTCTGTCACTGGCACCTTTGCTGGCGGTTGAGCATTCCTTTCTGTGAGGATGATGTGGGTGTGTGTCCAAACCTGCATTGTCACAGCTCTGCTTTGCCTCACTTGCCCTCCCAACACGGGGCTGCAGGGCAGGAGGTGCTGCTCAGCCCTGCCACTGCAGGCAGCAGGGAATGAGGACAAGGCACAGGGATGCACTGTGCTACCTGCCTGCTGCCACATCTGTTGGGAAGCTTTATGCATTGGTGCAAACTGCTGCAGGAGCTGTGGGTGAGAGCTGGTCACTGTTGGAGGGGCAGCATGAAAGCCATTAGTGACCTACAGGTGGCATTGCCAAACTGTAACAGCAGGTGTGGAAAAACATAAATCTTTTAGCAGCACAGGCAAGCCTTGTCATAAGCTGGAGCAATTCTAAATTCAGATGTTTGGAAGGTCCCATGATACTTTATAAATCCTGTAGAGCACTCTCCAAAATCTGGAAGCTCTGTCTCCTCTTGCTTTGAAGCCAAGAACACTTAGAGCTAATTCTCTCTTCTTTGCCCTTGCCATTGACCTCATTTGTGGAGATGAAAGAAGGAAAAAAACAATTAGCTCACTGGGAAATTCTATTATATGGAAGGGAGGTGGATGTTTGATCAATACTCTTGGGTTATGGTCTCAGCTGGAAGGGCAGATTTTTGTCTCCCAGATGGAGTGATGCCTGTTAGTCCCTGAGGCTTGCAAGGGGGAAAGATAGTGATCCAGCCTTGTACTTCTGGAAAACTAAAAGATGCCACTTTCATCCTCTCAAGAAATGAGCTGTAATATATATTGGACAGAATTTATCCTGTTGTTATTGGGGTGAAAGGGCTCAGTAGGGAATGTGCCTTTCATCCAACTGTGCCTAATGGTGTAAAGCAGAACCCACCATAGCCTCTTTCTGTCCCAGCCTGGGAGAGAGAGATTTCTCTTTGGCTTTCACAGTGACTTAGTGCATTCCAGCCTGTAAGACATTCTCTGAGGTCCTCCCTTGCTCTCTCACTTTGCTGACAGGAAGGGGGATGCACCCTTGCTGGGGGCTGGGGTGTGCACACAGAGTGTCCCCCTGAGGGCAGCCTGTGCCAGGGGCTTTCAGCTGTCACCCCAAAGCAGCCTCTCTGCTACACTGGGCAGGTGAAGCAGACCTGCCTGCTCTTAAATGTTAATGTCCTCACTGAAACAAATTAGCATGTACTAGGGGAGGAAAGGATAAAGTGCACTTTTGCCTTTGAGGCTACTCTTGCACGATTTGAATCAGTGGGTGTTTTTTTTTCCTAAGCGCTGCAGAAAAGTATTAATTTATCTCATTTAAGGTTTGTTATTATGAAAAGACAGAGATGTCAATATTTGTGAGCTCAAGGTTTAATTTCTACTGAGAGAGCTGTTGAGAAGCTTTTGTAATGTATGGCTAATTTGTTGTAAAGTTAGAAACTAGCACTGTTAATGGTAGGGAAACCTTCCCCCTCTGCTGATGTCCTCTAACATATACATCTTATTTTCATGCCACTGGTTGCCTTTTGGAATGGATAATTTGCCATAATGAGTAAAGCAATTAATCTGCTGAGCCTCCTATTTTCCTTCCAGCTATAGCTAATATGGAGAATTATATAGTAGATATATTTTGCATTTTTATTCTACATCCAGTCTAATAGTCTCAGTGGTTTTTACTCATGTAAGTGTAAGAAGCCTCTAAGCTACACAGATAGCAGAGAGATCATAAATTATCTGCTTTTGCCAAGGTGGGAAACAGAGCAATGGCATGGCAAATGTCCTTTAGTGTTCCTGGTGCTGGATTTAGAACATTGTATCTGTGAGTCACAAAGCAGCAGTTCCATATATCTTTATCCTGGAAGTGAAAATGTGGGATATTTAAAAAAAGTAATAATGATTTAACTTCATTTTGGCAGGTGTCATTCTAGGTCATGTATCTTTTCTTTTCCCTCAATACCAAACCAGATCTTCCACCAAACTTTTATTGGCTCAATGGTCAGAGCGTGATGCTGACAGTGCCAAGGTCATGGGTTTTATCCCTGTGTGGGCTATTCACTTAAGAAGGTTGGATTGGGTGATCCTTGAGGGTCCCTTCCAACTCAGAATATTCTGTGAAGTCACTCCCTATCTCTCCTGTACTTGTTTTGCCCCGGGAGCTCAGCTGTAGCCCCAGCACTGCACCTCCCCCAGGCAGGCTCTGTGTGCCCCCAGCAATTCCTTGGCTCCCCTAGCTACATCCCAGAAGGTTTGCTAGGGTTCTGTGACCTGGCAGATAAGACACAGGCTTTTCTGATTAAGGTGAGTGATGACTGATCTGCTACACTTGGTGTTTCAGCATCAAACCTTCAGTGCCAGGTGGCTGAAATTGGTCCATGTAAAGGTTGAACACAGTCCTGAAAGCTGCTGTGCTTGGAAGAAGGTGGTGGAGCCAGGTATGAAGGAAGGATTTGCTGCATTCCTGATTCCTTGGCATTGCTGGAAATCTCCTTAGAAGCTGCTGACTAATGTAAGAAAATGTCTTTCTAAGTCAAGTATGCTGTTGTTTTTATGAATTTTCTATCAGTCCTTTTACTTGCTACATGTAGTGCAAGGGGCTGGCTGGGCTGATGCTTTGTAGGTTGTGCTGCTTTCTGAACATTGTGTTCTGGCCTGGGCTCCAGCTGCTGCCTCCCTGGGGGTGGCAAGGGCTGGAGCACCAGGTACTGTGTCCTTGTGAGCACTCCTAGAGAGGCCCTGGCCAAGGCTTGCAGTCTCTGCCAATTTTTCTTCAGGTCTCACCCCTGGAGTTTTTTGCTGTTAGTTTTAAAGAAGATAAATAGCAATGCAGAGCTGCCTGTGTGCAACAGTATTAGTGCTAGAAGTGATGTTTTAGTGGGGAATTTGCTCTATGACTTCTCTCTGCTCAGCAATGTAGATTAGGCATGTGACCTCTTCTGCTCTACAGTTGATTAATCTCATTATTGTTTGGACTTACAAAATTAATCTGTTGCTAAATATAGCAACAGATCCTTTCCCATATAGTTTCTGGGATAGGGAATTTATCTGCTTATATTTAGGAAGTTCTGCTTCCTGGTCAGATGGTGCAGCAGGAGATGCCCCTACCCAGGAACAGCAGGGCTTTCTTAGAAGTGCTCTGGGCACACCTGGACATACCTCACTTCGTGGTCTGGCCCCAGCTGTGACCAGGAGATGGGCATGAGCTGTTATCAAACTGGAGAGAAAAAGAGCTGGTCCATAAAGTTCTGGCAGCAAGGAGAAGCTGCTTTGGGCAGAAGAACACACACCCTTTTGGAGTGGGGGTGCTCGCTGCGGGTTGTGTCAAGGAGGATACAGCTGCCTTCAGTGAGCAAAATGGACAGGAGGAAATAGTCCTGGTCATGATGAGGAGTGCAGTGACAGGATCACTGGTCAGTTAGCAGGCTGAAGTATGGTGTATGGCTCTCACAGTGCTGAGATACAAATAAAGGTCTGAGGGAGCTGAGCAGCCTTTCCTCAAGGCTGTCTCTCGGAAGTGTGGGTGACCTTGGAAACAGAAGGGCCCTCCCTCCAAGAGGGCTGCTCAGAAAGCCTTGCAGTACTGCAGAAGAGGCATTTTGCAATGCACCAGGTGGTGGGGACCAGCACAGGCTGGGATCAGTGCAATCTGGAATACCAGGTGGCAAGCTGAAGCCTGGTGCCAGCACAGGCTTGCTGTCGTTCTCGTCATAGAATTCATTGGTGATCTTGCTAATTTGAAATCCGATCTGTGTTTTGTGTTGACTTAAATATCTTCTGCCAAATGAGTGGTAGTGTGAAAATCTAGCATTAATTGTTTGTCAAGACACAGCTGAAGAAACAGTCAAAGTGAGTATGACTCATTTGAAAGAAGTGGTTTTTACCTCTATTTCCCCTCTTCTTTCCACCACGTTCAACCCTATTCCCTTGTCTTTGCAGAGTGATGCTTTCTTTAGGGAAAAACACTGGAGCTTTGGCACTGAGAACTCTGCAAAGGTACTGCTCAGGCTGCTGGAGCTACTGAAACACTCTGAGCTGCAGATGACAGGTTTTCTGTCACTGCTGCGTTTCTGGTGCTCTGGATCTTTTTCTGGATGTCTTCAGTGGCATTTCACAGCAGAGTGAGATTCAGTGACCCTTTTGCCTGGCCATCAGCATGGGGTTTGTTCTCGCTTTTCTCTCAGTTGTGAAGCAAATGCTGCTGGCACAGTTGGCAGGTAAGACTGCACTGCAGATGAATCTGATGTGATGGGACTGCTGCAGTCTGGAGGGATGAATGTATGGCAATCTCTAAAGCCAGGTAACTTCTCAGGTTTTGCTTGTGATGTGGCAAAATGAGGTGAAAAATTTTTGACTTCTTAGTTTAAATAGGTGGAGTTTGTGCCTTCTCCTTGCTACTGCGTTTTGTATCTGTTTCAAGGGAAAACAAATAGCTCTAAGAATGTGGGTCTGTCTTATGGCAGAAGTAGCACTGAATTGAAACAGTGTGAGGAAAACAGTCCTGTTTGCAAGCTGTCGGGGAAACTTGCCTCTGATTGATCTTCCAGGTTAGCAGAATGTGACAACCTATAGCAACAAAAGTGAACAAGCCTGGGATAAAATACAAGGTCTGCTGAAAAATTTATTAAGTTGAACTCCAAAACCTCAGAAGGTTATTTGTGTTGGGATTTTTCTTTTTTCTTAGCAGTGTTTCTAAACAATCTGGAGTGAATTAGACCCCTACAATTGGAAATTTAATTTGGGGTCATCTTTAAATGAACTCTAAAAGCATTAGACTCTGCTTTGGCCAGGATCTCTGCTTTGGGCCTAAGCCCAGCATGTCATCTCCAAATCAATTCCAAGGTCCCTTTCCAGCCCAAGCTACTATTGATTCTTTCTCTTCCCTTTTAACAAAAAGTCATCTCTGCGGTGATCACATTATATATCTTGGTCAGTAAATCAGTGAAGGCAGTTTCAGGATGAAGGAAGCTGCTGCCTGTGGCTCATCCCTGGCAGCAGTGCACAGCTGGTGTGTGTGCCTGGCCACAGCCACCTCTCAGGCTCACAGGGCTGCAGCTGCTCAGGAGATGTGCAAAAAGGAGCGTGTGTACAGGGTTTAGGTTTATTGCCTTTCCCATCCTGTCTCAGAGACAATTTTACCTTTTGGAAGTGGAGTATAACCCTGGAGAGAGGGAGGGGCCATAGGGACTGGTGTGTGTCAGAGGTGTTGGGGTGTGTGTTGTGTCACCTCTGTAGTGACAGGCTGCAACGCCTGGCAGGAGGGCTCATTCTTGCCCCAGCTGCGCTCTATTTTGACAGAAGATAGAGAATACAGGATGGTACTATGATAAGAATTTAGGACTGCTTGTGTTTGTGTAGTATGACTTTTTATAGGCTTAATTCAGACTTTTTAAGCAACAGCTTTATTTTGGCTTTTTTTCAGGTGAAAATACTCTTTTTGTAGTAGAAACTGTCATAGGAATGAATCCCATGGAAAATAACTGTAAAAAAGAGGCTGATGCGTGTGCAATTTGTGTCAAGGCATATGAAACGAGAATAAATCCCTTAAAATAAAGGCCAGGTGGCAATACAAGCCAGAGCAATGATGCCCTGTGTGCCACTAACTTTGTTAGTGCAGTTACCAATAATTACCACATCCCTAAATGACCATATTGTACTCAGTAGTGTCAGTAAGGTCAATTCACAGTCATAGGATGAAAGGGGACACTCCAATAGCTCTTAATGTGCATCAAAATGAGAAGATTGATATTGACAAGGTGACCTCAGCTCCGAAGGGGCAGTTTATTTTGAATGGCTGTAGTTTTCCTTTGCTTATGATTGACAACCTCAGTGATATGACTATTTCCTTTCTTTCTGTGCTTTTTTTTTTTCTGTGTCTCAAAGGAGCACCCCAATTCCTGTTAGCTATTTCATATAACACAGCTACAGCACAAGTAAGTAAAGACCAGTAAGATTTTCTGCAGCAAGTTGCTGCACCCCAGTGCCCAATGTCCCCCAAGTGCCCTTTGGTGGTTCTCTGGATGACCCCAGCTCTGTGTTAATGTCTGGCATTCAGTTCCGCAATTAAAATGTGTGGCCTGACATCAGTTCCGAATTTGTCTTTCCTTCAATTTTTCATGTCCACCCAATTCATTCTTTTGTCCTCTTAACCTTCTCTGTGTCAGATAACTGTGTGTTTTATCCTCCAGTTGCCATCAGTGGAGAGTTTGCTGTAATTTATTTACGATTTCTTGTATTTTTCTCTTTTTTCATTGAGTTTTTTACTGAAAAAGAGTTTAATAGATATTCTGTAAAATTTGGAGCCATCAACACTTTATTTACTCCATAACTTTTTTTTTTCCCCCCCAAATAAAACTGTTAAAAAGTTATGCTGTACACTTTTGGGAGGAAGGACTGCATATTCTTCTTCATTGCCTGCAGAACACCTGGGTACATGCAAATTTGTAAACATAGTTAGCTAAATGTGGGCCTTGAAGACTCTTCTCTGGTTATATTGGGCAGTTAAAACTTCAGGCTTAGTGAGCACTGTTGCTATCAGTGGAATGAGAAAACATTTTTAATAAACACAGTGAATATTTCCAGGATTTGACTGTTTGACAGCATTGGCTATGGAGGGAGGTCATGCTGTTACTGCTTGAGTGATCAATGCAACTGTTCTGAGACATGTGGTTATGAAAATAGAGTTTATGAAATGTAGGCAAACTTGTGAGAAAACACAACTTTCAGTAGAGGGCTCTTTAACCTCAGCTTCCTTGAAGGTTAAGAATATTTCTGTTGCATTTCTTCCTGCAGAATGTGGTGCTGCAGCTGTAGAAAATGCTGTGCACTGAATAAATAAATTCTACAAACAGAAGGATACACATCCCCACCTTTCCAAACCTCTGGGTTTGGTATAATACAGTGTAAGATATTTGTAAAACAGATGAAAAAAGAAATACTCATCCTTGACATTTACAATATATCGTCTGAAGCAATTTTCAGTAGCTCTGAAGCAGTTTCTGGTACACAATTTGCTGCATTTGTCCTAGGTAAATGGATGGCAAAGGACAAAAATCTGGAATAATGGGGCCAGGAGCAGTAGCTGTCCTCAGAGATGTGAAATGTGAGGAGGTGATTTGGCAGTCCTGGAGATGTGAGGGCAGACAGACCTCAGATATCTGGGGCTTTCTCCTCTCTTCTTTATCTGACTGAGGTCCCTCTTCCCCCACTAAAACTCTGGTGGTGCCTGAGCAGCAGCATGGCATGGCTGTTCCTTCCTGCCTGGCTGTTGAGGCAGGAATGATGCCTGATGTGGTATGTAAAGTATAAAGGAAAAGCCATGGCTTAGTTTTGTTTTTCCATCAGTACCCATATTGAAATTTTAGCTCTGCGTCCAAATCCATGAATATTTGAAGTGAATATTGTTACTAATAAATAGCAGGCAAATGTAACGCTTTTGTCTTGGTACAAAATAGTAATTTTTTTTTCAATATTCAGGGGATACTTTGCTTTCAAGACAGGAAAAAGGAGGTACTTTTAAAACCAACTTTAACTGTCTTCTCTGACTTCCTGTTGGCCAAATAATGGGGGCAATAAAAAGGAGCAAAACTCAACAAAGAAAAAGCCACGATATTTTGACTAACTTTTAAAAATAACTTCATAAACTGTGCATTTGTAATAAGTTTACATTGATTGTTTTTCCTTAGATATTAAGATATAATTCTCCCTAGAGTGCAATAAATCTGAGGTGGAAACAGGCCAGTGTACACTCATTTGTTGCCTCTTGGGAAATGGTGTTTGCAGAGCAATGGCTGGGCTGGAGACTGAGCCCCTGAGTGGGTTAAAAAGTGTGACAGCAGAGCTGAGTCAGGGACTCCAGAGTGAGCCAGCTGCCCAGGAGGGCAGAAGAGAGGTGTTTTTGTCAAATACTTGGAGAAATAACTCTGACTTCACTCAGACTGA
The DNA here is from genome assembly GCA_013397095.1 of Sterrhoptilus dennistouni. Lineage (NCBI taxonomy): Eukaryota > Metazoa > Chordata > Aves > Passeriformes > Zosteropidae > Sterrhoptilus > Sterrhoptilus dennistouni. Next base: position 594,420 of record VWZU01014071.1, on the reverse strand, counting down.
AGACTTTTGGCTGAGTAGGTTCACACTGCTGAGCCCAGTCATGCTATGTGCTCTCTCTGTTTAAGGAATTATTTGCATTTAGATGGGCAGTAAAGGTTTGCTAAAATATATATTTTTTACTGATGACTGTTATTAACTTTTTTTTTTAATTTTTTTTTTTTATTTTACCTCAATACACTTCATTGTCTCTGTTGTGGCTTTTTCCCCCATGCAGCTGCATGGAAGCAGTTTGTCACCATGTGTTCCCATTTCAGTGACCTCCTGTTCTGTTCTCTGGCTTTTGAGCAAAGCTCTGGTTAAGCCTCTGGACTTGCCTGGGGAATCTTTTTCTCTGTAGTAGACTGAAAGCCTCAACTGGTTTTACACATTGCCTAGGAAAATCTTGAGAGCTGGATTACAGCTGGGTTATTACGGATTGTCATTTTGTTAGATTTATGTGCAAACTGTTTTAAATCATCTCTCTCTCTTCCTAAATTATCTCCATTACAAGTTAGCATAAATACATGTGATAGAGCTAAAATATATGGCTTGTTACGGGACACAATATTAGGCTTTTTAAAAAATTATATTCAGTCATGCTGATGATAAGAGATAATTTCTGTTAAAAGGAATTTACCCTCAGCAGTATTTCATTAATGAAAAGAAATGAAGATGTCAGATGTTCCTTCTCTTCTAGGAAGTCTTCTGCTGGAAGAGCAAGCACAGGGCCCCTGGAGGCAAAGGGCCTGTATTTTTCAGAGCAGTTCAGTAATTGTTACAGTCTTACTGTAATCCCAGACTGTGTTCTTGATCTGAGGACAGAGAGGAGGAGTGCTCTGACAAGGCAAATGTGCCTTTTCTCCCTTCTGTGTTAAAAAGGGGGGGGAAATTTTGTTGATACATTTCAAATTTTTTTTTCCTTTGAATTTGCAGCTGAAAATGCAAGTTTTCCCCTGTTACCCTGCAACTGAGAGCAGTTACTATCTGGTTACTAGACATATGTACAGTAATTAAACAAGCAGCATTGGTTTGCTTATTACTGCACTGAACCTCTAACTTCCTGTCAGGATGCTGTTGACAGCAACAAGAACCCTTTAGAGGTCATTTAGAAAATACTGATTTAAGCTCCTACACAGAAAAAATTTAAACTAATTGCCCTTGTGTTGAACAAGCTGCTCTTTGCCAAGTAACATAATAAAGCAGTGCCTTATCGAAGGGAGGAAAGGACAGGACATCAGGAAGGAAATTGGGTTTGTAGACACTTAAGAAGACTATTTCTCCTCCCAGATAGTTCTGTTATGAGAACTTTCCCTCTCTGGTGTCCAAGGAGAAGGACAACTGTTATGTGCAGTTGCAGCCCAGGATGCCCAGAGGCTCCTCACTGCTGCAGTATGTGGGGTGCAGCCTGGAGAGGTGACTTCTGCTGCTCAGTCCTCAGCAAAACTGCAGCTCTTGCCTGCCCCAGACTGACTGCTATAGGTCTTTCTGTGGCTGCTGTTTCCTTGTCCTGTGAACCAGACTTCCCCAAGGGAACAAGGGAAGTTAGGCTGGTTTCTTTCTGTGGAAAGTGCCTTGTTGCCTGCTGGGCACTGGGAAGTAGATCTAGAAATATTCTTTGCAGAGATGCTATACTAGTAATTTATATTTTGACTGATATTTGAGCAGGTGTTTTATTCTATGATGTATGACTGAACATTGTTTTATTGCTTCACAAGTAAGGGAAACAAAGATCAGCAGTAATAAGCTCAGAATATCTACCTGCTGAAGTGGGTCCCTGGTCTGTGGGATTAAAGTGGAAAAGGGGCCAACAGAGGTAATCTTTTTATTCTGTGCTCTGGGAAGGAATCTCATGGTATGGGATGCATGTGGTGGGTGTGAAGAATGGCCAGAAGCAGGAAGGGAGCTGAGCCTGGCTTATGCCATAGGAAAACCCTTTAGTGTGAGGCTCTCCTGGCTGTGCCTGGCTTCCACCTGGTGATGTTTGCTCTCTCTGCCTTTGGTCACTGTACCAGGCTGCTGTGTTTAACTGGATCTGGTGCATTTTACCATGGTACGGGAGAAGTGGTAGAGGTTGGCACAATTCTTGCAAGTATTACTGGAGTAATATGGGATTGGAGAGTTTCCATTGTCTGAAACTTGCTGGTGTTACACTCAAGGTAGTAGAAAGCACGCGTGATCTGTCAGTTCCAGCATTTTCTCAATGTGTTTATTCTCATATTGGGATAGGAGTTTCACCTTTCTGCCTTGTTAGAAAAGACAAGACTGGTTTCTTTCAACAAAGTTCATGCAATTATAGGCAGGAAATATAGGAAAAGTACAAAACACTTTACACTCATTCCTACAAAATAATAATTGAAGTATTTCGGTCTTTAGAAACTCCATTATAATGCTACTTGATTTCAGAAATAAAATGTATCTCTTCTAAACATACTCTTTGTTCTCACAGTTTTCAATAATTTTGTATGGCCTGCGGTTGTGTGTTGGTGATAAATACTACAAAAGGAATGGAAAAAAGATGTGCTTGTACTGGCAACCAAATAGGAGATTTCTGCAAATTCATAGTTTGAGTACATTACAATTGTAATTGTTCCTGAATGGTAAAAATAAAATCCAGCTTTTAATTTAGCTGAGCGATGCAATTTTACTGGGCTGGAACTGAAAAGCCTTTTACAAAGGTGTTCTCCTCATGCTGCTGGATTCAAGCTAATATTTTGTAGGTGTTGAAGCTGATGATGTGTTTCTAGAGAAGAGGGCTTTGGTCCATGAGGCTTTTGCCTTTGATCCTGGGCTGCACAGAGCCAACCTGTTCTGAGTTTGTGTCACAGTGCTCAGACACCCAGCTTTGAGTTGTGCTTGCCAATTTTCAGCCTGTCGTGTCTGAGGCCACTCCTGCTCTCTGAGGAGGAGCTGTATGGCTCTGTTACCCCACAGAAGGACATCTCACCTTCTTCTGCATAGCAGAGAGAGTTGAAAAATGCTGTGTGGCTTTTTTGTTTTGCGCTTTTGTTTTCACTATGGCAAAGTGGACACAGGAACACTGCAGTAAACACCTGTTAATGCAGCTGGAGAGCAGCTACACCAGGGGATGCTGCCTTTGGCTGGTTCTTCTGATGAAGAATTTATGCTGTAACCAGCTTTTGGGTTATTGAGCTCTACAGCCACTCAAATTTATGTAGAATGGGGAAGGAAAGCACAAATATGTATTTTAATATTTAGGGGGGCTTTCTGAACAATAATAGATAAAATATATTTTTATTTGTAAGTATAGGTTGATAAAAAACCTACAGTCATTGTCTAAAGTTCATAACTGGGATATTTTCCTTCCATTTTCAAAAGACACCTGAGGTTTCTTTTTTTGAGTTTATGTTTCAAAACTGATAAAACTCAGAGGGCTTTTTTTTCTTGCTGCAGTATTAATTTCATTTATGAAGAAAGCCAGGAGATCAAATATTGACCTGACCCAGGGAAAATATTGACAGTATAACAAGAAACTTTACTGTTTAAGGTGCAGATTGAGAACAGAAATCTCATACCCAGGGTGCACTGAAAGTTTAGAGGCAGCTTGAAGCTAATGTGAAGAGACAGGTTGTCTGGGTTAATATCAAATGGGAAAAGACTGCAAAACCAGAAGGGAAGAGGATGCATGATGCCTTTCTAAATTGGATTATGCTTTGGGATATAGTCTTTGTTTTATAATACACAGCAAAGTGATTTATAATATTGTAATGAGAGTGTTTAGAGGATTAATAATCCTCCCACCCTTGCAAACTTTAAGCCATCCATGTTGCTTTCAGGAGCCGAGATATGACCCGTTGTACAATTTGTTCCATTTCACTGGTTTCCTTAAATATGCTTGACATTGTGACCAGCAAAGCCTTAGAGAATCCTGTAACTATCAGTCTTGTGTGTTAAAATGCTTGATGATTTTGAGGTTGTTTTTTAATTTATTTTTAAAATACGTAAGTCTTCAATTTTCTTTCTGTAGTACTGATAACATTTTTCAAAAAGTTGGAGGGGATAGTGATTGCTGCCTGGATGTTACTCCTTGCTTGGCCAGTAGGTCTAGGGCAATTATACTTTTTGGATGTCTTTCTCACTTGTCTACCCTTTCTGTCTTTGCTCCACACTGTATATGGCACTCAGCAAACCAGGTCCTGGGTTTGGTCCTTGCACTTCATCCCTTCAGAAGGGCTGAGGCACCTCCTCTCTCGTTTGCTACTAAACATAAAATGGGTAACAGTACTGCATGAGTATTGCATTACAGGATTTTTTTGGCTGCCAATGGCTTGTAGTGCAGTAATTATTAAGTAAAACTGATCTGCCTGAGGTCACAAAGCCAGGAATAGAGCACATATCTCCTAACTCAGTGATGCAGCTGTTAATTCACACAATTTCTACTTGAGTTCATTAAAAACCTTCTCCCACAGCTCTGCCTCCCTCAGCAGCCAAAATTTCTCCTTTTAATAGAAGAAATGAGCTTCCTTTGGGACTGTGATTCCCCCCACAGTGAAAAACTTATCTGGCTGAGAGTATGTGCTGTCTTTTGAAGTACTGTTAGCCCTTCTTGACCTGAGAAACAAGGGGGAGACTAAACTCTTATATCTAGGCTTGGAAAACACATCTAATGCAGTCAGGGCATGTGTGCTAGACAGTTTTCATGTCTGAATGTTGAAGGTAATGCACTTTAAAAGTTCTAGGAGATGAAAACTCAATTAATTACAACAAAGATGATGTTCACTCCCCTGCCTAAGCCAACTAAACTCTTCCATGGAACTACAGAATGGGAAAATGAGTCAGGTGTGGGGAGTGTGTGTGGTTTTGGTGACATATTTGTGTGTATCTTGTTTTTACAGGGTGGTGGTTTTGTTGGGGATCTTTTTGTTGTTTATTTTTAATTTTGAGGAGTAGTTTTTGAGGGCAGAAGGGACCATTATGGTCCCTGATAGACAATTTCATCCTGTTTTCTTCATTGAGCACATCATATGTGGCTGAATGTATATTTTTAGGTAGATAGCCATTCTTGATCTACTTAAATTAGTGCCATATAAGGACTAACCTTTTCACATGCCAAGTTGTTCCAACTCTTAAATGCTAATTTTAATCCTAATGGCTAAGAAAGGGAGGTGTATGTACTCTCAGAAGAGAGCAAACATATCTCACTACAACAAGGATGCTCAGAACACGAGCTAGATGCCATTTGGCAAAAAGCTAGATTATCCTTATATGTCTCTTCAGATAATGCACTAGTTTAGAACTATTTAATTTAGAGTTTCATTACATTAATTGACTTCCATCCTTCCAATTCTTCAAGAAATAATTCTGGAGAGAGTTGAGAGGTTGTTTCAGCATACATTGTTATTCACAAAAGATGAATCCTGCATGTTTTTGGATGAAGTCCTATCTATGTTTTTAAAGCACTATTTTTAAAGCTTAAAAAGAAATCTTTTCCCAGTGTAATGTGTTAGTTGTGCAAATACAGAAAAGACTCTTAGCATTCTCAATTACATATAACAAAACTTTCAATGGAAATCTGTGTTAGATATGTTCAGCTTGACTATTGGGACTTTGATTTTATGTTCTGTAGCCTTCTCCAAAGCTTTAATTTCAACGCTGAAAACAAGTCACACATAATAAAACATTATGTGAATGCTTTTCCTTACTCCTTGGGATCAAAAAATGTTTCATTTGTTTCTAAGAGTTCTCAGTATAATTCCTTGAAAAACTGTCACAGAAGCTTAGTGTTATGAACTAAATAAAATTAAAGTGGGACTCTGTGCTGTGAGATTTAAGTCAGTGTTGTGGTATAGAGTCCACAAGGCAGTGCAAGTGTCCAAGAAGGTGGGAGAAAGGAGAGGGGAAAGAAGAGTAAATTCCCTCTTTTCTGCAGATGTTTGAGCTGTGGGATACAACAGCACTTTACTACACTGTTATTCTCCTCTGTTCCAGGAGCAATGCTAGTGTTTGCAGGAAAAGGAAACTTGGCAGTCTGAGTTGTCTCTCTATTAGTATGCTCTGTCTCCTAACCTTTGTCTCTCCTACCTCAGAGGGCACCAGCATGGGGAAGTTCATCAGAAATTCAGGAGTCTGGGTGCTCTACAAACTCGATTGAGTTGGGGCAATGTGTGTGTGTGTGTTTTGCTGCTGCCTCTCTTTAGGGTGTTCTGTGTTATATGATGTAAAATATCAATGGTTAGTGATGTGTAAGATTAAAGGTAACTATCAAAAACTTAATCCCTGTCTTCATGTACTCTGCCAAGTGTTGGTGCTATGTTTTGCTGGAGTGTGATTTTTATAAACCTATATAGGTATATATATATATATATAACAAACAATACCTACATAATTGCTCACAGAGAGAGAGAATGAGGTTTACATAGCAATTTATCACAGATTTTGTCAGTGAAAAGGAAAAAGAGCCATGATCCTGCCTCCAGCCATGGCTCTAATCTTTGCATGAAGGGAACTGTCAGATGGGCTTTGATTCTTCCTATCCAATTGTGTCAAAGAGTTTCTATCTTGTTCCTGGCAAAGAAAAAATGAAAACCAGTTTTTCTATAAATATATATGTGTGAAAAAAGAAACAACGTGATTTATGAGGATTATTTTCTGCTTTTCTTCCTATTCTTCCTTGAAATGTTCAGAGATCCCTATCAGTGTTCTGAGATGTTAAATATTGCACTCAGCAAGTACACAACAGTAAGCCTCAAAATTGCTCAAAAATAATAATAATAATAAAAAAAAATGGACAATGTAACTATCCTCATTTTACAGATCAGAAAGGTCTGTCTTAAGGATTATGGATTTTACCTAAGGCTGTAGGGAATCCTGGCTGAGCCTGCAATCAAATGCAGTGTGTCTTGTTCTAATATCTTATCTAGGAAATGATGCTCACTTTTAACTCAGGGTTCACCTATGGGTACGGTACATTGCAGTTCAAATGAGATGGTTCTTGTGTGTGGATATGGTTTTTTAACAGTCTGGTAGTAGGTTGGAAAGGCACGTCAAAAAATGTGTGTGTAGAGGGGGAAGAAGAGAGACACATCCGTCTGTTGTGATGATACAGCATCTACAATGATGTACATTACTTGGAAAAAGAGCCCATGAAGAACAGCAAGCTTGAAAGCCAAAACAAATGACAGGATATGCAAAGGATTAGTTGGATAGAGCATCTGTTATTAATACTGAGCAGTACTTTTTGAAAACAAATGTGAAGATTTAGCACAGTGGTGTGAATTAATTTTAATGCCCTTCCACGGAACAAAGTATGAATTAGAGTCATGCTCTTCTTTATTTAGAAGTAATATTTTCAGTTCCTGCTTAATGTGAAGCCTGAACACAAATTCAATCATAAGTGGTGAAGTGATGCCTGAAAGGATGGCTCTTTCTGATCCTCTAGAGGACAGTGTGTCTGGTATGGCACAGCAGATCCCTTCTTTTAGGGGCAGTTAATGACATGCTTGAGCAAGGAGAGGCAGGCTGGCTAATGCTCCTTTATTGAGTAGTAAGGAATGGAAAATTAGCAAGAAACTGTGTGTGTTTGGAGAGATTTATTGATCCAATTTCCCTGCAGAACTGATTTCTCCATGAAAGCAATATACCTGTTCTCAGCACCCAAAGCATATACACTCAAAGTGTAATTGAATCTGGCAGTTTTGATAAACACAGATTGTTCTCAGGTGTCACTCTCAGGTGGCTCCAAAGCATGAGCACACCATGTTGTGATTACTGCATGTCTGTAGCAGACTGGGCTTTGATGGGTTTCTAGAGCACTTTTCTTCAAAATCTGCAACAATGATCCATTCCTTCTTGGAATTTATTTGTCAGTCAACAATGACAGTTATGAATTGGGACTGTATTGGGGTCTGTGCAGTTTTCCCTTGACTGCAAACACAATTTTACCAACTTCTAATGATGGAACTTGATCAGCTTGAGATCATGCACAGAAAGGTTCAAGCTCAGCTATACAATAGAGATGTTCATTGCCACAGCCTGTCCTCAGGTGACCCTTTATTTAATTTTGTAGCAGCAGCATTGGTGGAAGCATCATAGACCACAATGAATAAGCATATTTTATAGATGTACTTGAGCATATTTATTATTTATAAATACAAGCTGTACTATATATTGAATGCACTGCAATACCTCCAGCCCTTTTATCTGCTTTGGACACACAGTGAGGGTGAAAGGAAACATCTCGGCAGGAACACCAGAGATTGGCTCTCATTTTTTACTGTGTCAAGAAACTTGGTTGCCTCCCTTCCTCTGTTGACTGAAAGCAGGCAATAAGGAGGAAAGGTGCCTTTCTGTGTGCTGATACTGAGGAAGGAGAGACAGAGATTTATGTCATTTACAGCATAAGACTTCTCTGACAAAAAAAAAAGACTGAAAACGCCCCCATCTTTCTGCTTGACTTTGTGCCTTGCATCATTGAAATGCATTTGTAGATGGCATATTTGCTCCAATCTCTGGGTGTCCTTCTGTGAAGTGAGCAGCAATTCTAACTTGTTAACTTGCAAGTGGAAAGGTCACTTCTCTGTTTCTGATTAGATGGCAGGTAAATGGGCAAGATGGATTGTTGGTGTGTGACAGGAAAGACCAAGTAGTGTTTCTTGGCTGCTCACAGGCAGGCAGATGTATGTGCAGAGCCACTGACTGTATTGCCTGAATCCAGGGCATAGAGCTTGTGGTTTTTACAACATGGCAAACTCCTAGTTGCATTCAAGTCCCTGGCTAGATGAACCCAAATGGATTTGAGATTTTGCTTAACAAAATTAATTCAAATAGTTTAAAGCATATTAGTTATGAGCATCTACATAGGCAATATAATGTTCTTTTCTTCATGATCTAAAAAATCTCATCTGGAGACAGAAAATGCTTTAAAGACTAAAGTATCATAAACACCTTTTGAGATTCTGTCTTTGCAACTAGAGCCTTGCCATGGTTCTGACATGGAAGCTCCAGTGGACAAATTATTTTGCAAAATTCTATCATCATGCATATAGATATTTTCACTTCCTAAAAGAGCAAGAATAGGAGAACTGTGGGCCTTGTAGTTTTCAATCAGTTAATTGATATGGCTTGATATAGGATGAGGACTTGCTTACTTGTGCTGTCGTTTTCTGTTGATACCAAGCTGTCAGACTGTGACATAGCACTAGTTGGCCAGAGTACAAGAATAAGCATTTTCTAATAAACTAAAGCTGAAATGGGATGAGCAGTGGATTCTTCTCTTCTGTAATTGCCAAGCTTTAATATCAGCCATGTAAGATGTACTACACCCCCCCAAAGAAATGTGTCCTAGCATCAGTTATAAAATAGCACATGAATATCTGCAATGATTTTTGATCTTAAAGCTACAGAATCCTCATCCATGAGATGAGAAGGGCTAGGCTTTCCTTTCTGGGGTATGGAGGGTGGAGAGCTGAGTGGCAAGAATGTGTCCTAATTATTGTTTGCCTTGTGAGGAGATGCAGTGCTTGGGTTACTCCGGTACCCGAGGTCCTGAGTTAGGCTTTTGATAAAGGACAAGAATGTATAACATGGCCTTGTAACATTTACAAGTCATAACGTGGCCACATTGATTGGATGGTGAGGAAAAATTGTCCATGGATTTTTTGTTTCTTATGTGAGTAATCTGGGTGTACCACTTGCTAGACACTCCATGTGGAGGTATGTCTGAATCCTCTGTTAGTTAACACTCATCAGCTCAAGCCTAGAAATGCACACTGCTCCCGTGAATGGATTTTCTTAAGCAAAAGCACTAATGTTTGCTGCTGTTCTCTAGACCAGGGGAACAGGCAGTAAAGGAAATTTAGTCTGTTTTCTAGCACAATCCTGTTCCTTTTTGAAAGTAAGACTGTAGAACTAATTTTTTCGAGTGAGAGGCATCACTAATATTTCCCACTTGTGTGTCTGTCCCCTTGGGGATGTTTTGTTTTGTTGTGTTTTTGGTTGGTTTTGTTTTACCCTGTTTATAGGGTTCGTTCCCGTAAATCTTCATGTTTCCACTGCCTTCACTAGGGTGCTTTGTATGGGAACGTTGCAGAACTGCACCCTTTATATCTTTTGAATTATAAATGAAGCAAATTGTAAATAGCATTCTTGCTTTTAAGCATTTCTCACGCACTAATTTTTCCTTTTGGCTACTTCTTGTGGTTGATTCTGCCACCAATTAAGAAATAAATGCAGGCAGCTACTGTCACTTGTACAAAGAAGGATGTAAAAGCTGACTACTTCAGGATACATTTTAAAAATCAGCTAATATACTGGTGTTGTTTTATACTGCAATGACTAGAATAAGGTAATTACAAAGTTATGTAAAGGAAAAACTAATTTCCTCTCTCAAAGAACTTTGTGTAAGAGGGGTGTGTGCTACTTTCCTCACTTCTCCATGTTGTTCTCTTGTCCACTGTTTATCATCTTGAAATCTTCAGACATGTTTCCCTGTGAATTTTCCTCTTTGTGAGTATGTTTGAATAAATTTGATTTATCTTCAACTCAGTTTTTGATACATGGACTTTACAGCCCACATAGTCCTGACAAGATTTTTTTTTTTCACTGTGTGAATTGTGACTGAATGTTGAAGGAGTAAGGATTTTTTTACTTGCTATGTGAGTAAGTATATTGAATCAGCAGGACAAAGTACATTTTTAATTAATTTTTAATTAATCTCCCATTCCCTAACATAACCTTTCAAGTAAAATCCTAAAAGCTGCTTTTTAAGTAACACATGGAGAGAGCAGTTAAGTGTGTGCATGAAAGATTTTTTGTGAGGCAAAACCACTACTTTCCCAGCTGGGATCTGCTTTCAAAATATAAATATATCAGAGACACACAAAAAAAAGCATTTCTTGTATGACAGCAGTAGCAAGCAGGGGGTCTCAGACCATTTGCTGGTGAACAAGATTACATATCATAAAGCTGTCATGAGTTGGCACTAATTTGACAGTTTGTTGGCTCAAGAGACTCCAGCACTGTGAATGCAGGGGATAGAAACGTTTCTGTGATGCCACGAGGTTCATGTGGAGGGCATTGATGAATGGCAGACAAATTGGATTCTTAAGTAAAGTTGTCTTGTGCTGGGGGTGGAAGGGAGCATGTTAAACCTTACAAATTTTGGGTTGCAAAATGTGTACTGGAAGACAATGGGAGAATGAAGATGTCTTAGGAGTTGAAATATCTGGATTTTTGCTATCCTGTATCTCTTTGGTGGGCCAATTTAAAGTATTTTAACCTTGAAATAGCCTGCGTACTCTGCTACTTTATAGAACCTGAAGTTTTTATACCAGTCAAGAGTTATCAGCTATAACTGACAAGTTTGGCCAATATGCAAGATAGTCTTTGTGTCTCAGAACAAATGGAGGGAGAGGGAGTGTGAGGGTGTCTGGGAAAGAAAGTGCATGAATAGATATCAAGGGGACTCTTCTGGGGGAAAAGTGATGAATAAGAAAACAAGGGAGATAAATGAGGGGATAAAGAAATGTTCATGGACAAACCTGTGAAAAACAAGACTTCTTTTGTCAGGACTGTGTTTTCAAGGAATATCAGTAGAATATTTCAAAAGCCATTTTGCCATTCTTTTCCGACCATTAGTGAAATGATCACTGAAATATTTGCTAATGTATTTGTTGTACTTTCCCACAAAGTGCTTCATTCATGTTCCTCTTGGGCTTATTCTCAGCCTTGCTTAATAATCCATATGGAATACTGGGAACATTCAATGTGAATTGTTCAATTTTTTTAAGGCGCATACAGAAATGCAGCTTATTTCTGAAAACAAAAAACCCAAACAAGTTCCAAAAAAATTTTCTATAGCTTTTGCACACCTTAACTAAAGTAATTCAGGTGATATTTTCACAGATAATATTTACTTTGAGATCATCACACTTGAAATTGTATGTAATGTAAGCTTAGCATGGCTGCAGACATTTTTAGCAAGCACTGGAGGTAGTGCTTCACACTTTGGTCATTTTTCTTGGCATGCATTGATTTTTAAATGTTTTCATTTTGCTCTTCAGTATGATAAGCAAGAGATGAAACTATCTGTTTTTTAAATATATGATTTTTTTTTCTTCACTATCTTCATGCTGTGCTATTTTGTACAAAATTTGCCTACAACCATTGGGCAAAGAATCAGTCTGCTCTGTATTGTCTGCTCTAAATTAAATATTGACTGGATGTGCTGGTTTAACAGCATAAACTTGCACCGGAACAAGACAATCTAATTTGCACACTGAAACTCACTCTCACACAGTTTAAGGAACATATAATGACATATATGGACTCATTATAGGCACAAGCATTCCATGTACACCCTAAACAGGTTTGTCAGGCAATGTAGTCCTAGACCAAGACATAGGCTTAGGTGTATGGGTTATTATAGTGACCATGTCTTGGTAGAATATTTATTTCACCTCTTACAGAATCAGCTAGAATTATTGCTGAGGTATTTCAAGGTCAGTGACTTTCAAACTTTCGAACACAGTGTGAACAACTGAATTCCTATAGTAAATCCATATGTTGTTTCAAGAGTGGTTACATAACTGAAGCAAATGGATAAGTTACTGAGTGATTGGAGAGGTCTAATGCAGATGCAAGGAAAGCTCATCTCCAACTGAATCTGCTGGATTGTCTTTCCTAGTGGCCTGAAATTGCATAAAAATCCAGACTGAGGTTTGTAACCCAGAAAAGATGAAGGAAACTCAATAAAATCTATTTAATCAGGTTTAGGAGAAAGTTTGCCCAGTTTTATCAGTCCATATCTATACATAATAAAATGTGACTACCTAGACTAGTCTTAGAAAACCAAGCCTGGGGCATGGTCATTACAACCTCTATTGTTAGTCTCTGGTAGGAAGATTGCATTTCAAAGTGTTAGGGAGTTACAGATCTCGGCACAGGCAAGGGTCTCAGCCTGACATTTGGACCAGAAGGAAACCTCTAGCTCATGCACATGGAGTTGTTATTGATTTTCTATTGCTTTCAGTGTCTGATGTGCTGAGGTGAGGAACACAAAAAGGGCAATTGTTTGTGCCTGTTCAGTGCCTAAGAAATCCCGTGTCAAAGTTACATTGAATCACTACCAAGGCTAAGAAATAATGGAAGTTAAAAATCAATATTTTCCTTAATTTATATTCCCTGAGCTTCCTCCAAATCACTGATGTGAACGAAGGGACTGTTCTCCCATCAGGAGTGGTTGCTCACTTTAACTTTTCCTATCAGTCTGTACTGGCTGTTTGCTTTTGATAACCATGAAGTGAAGTTAGCAGTTACAGCACACTTGTTTAGTAATGTCATGGGCTTTATTTTATTACTTGATGTATGTGAATAAGTATTAGAAAAAGGCTAAAATGTAATCTATATTTTGAGGCACTTAGGCTCATTCCAGAGTAAAAGAACAAAGAATAATAAGAGCTGGCTCTGTATCTCTTCTCACAGAACAGGTCTGACAGACAGAGGTACCTAATCTTAATCTTGGCTCAAATGTCTCCACGTTTAAACTTGAACAAGAAAACCTCAAGCCTGTAATAATAAACCAGTTCAGGAATATGGGTTGCAAGAGAAAAGAAAAAAAAAAGAAATTATATATTGTTTTCCAAGAGAGTCTTAAAAAAAATAGGTGTGATTTTTAGTCACACTACAGGGTGTCTTGGGCCAAAATTATTTCACTAACAAAAATCACCACTTATGGGAAGCGAAACAATAGGTGCAAACTACTGAGGGCAGGCTGCTGCTTATTTGCCCACATGGCTACATCTCATTGTTCGTCTGTGTTGCAATAAAAGTTGAGCTTCAAATGGAAAAGCACAGTAGTTCCTAGGCAACAGCTTAAGTAAACAGGGATGCATGCTGACAATTGGTCACTTGGTGGTAATAGGATATGAATGGCACCCTGTGGAAAATGCCCTGTTATTAGTTAGCTAAATGTTGTGAGCTATAAAAAAGAAAAGGCAGAACAATCTATTGCAGACAATGCATGGGAAGTGACCTTCCTTTGAAAACAATTAGAGATAAAAATCCCTTTTATTCCTGAAATGCACAGAGCTGGGATCAGGGGTGTTTGCCACCCTCACAAGGCTGGGTTTGGGCACTACCTTCTGCAATATTGCAGATCTGCAACTAAGCACAGAAACTGCTTCCAGGTGGAGGCAGTTGTTTTAACAGCATTTCTTTGCTGGAGTATCTGGACCTGAAGTAAAACTGTGACAGGTACGGTGAACTAATTAATTCTCGGTCTGGTATGAGACTCTTGCTTGGGATATGATACACTTAACTGGGACAAAATGTCTAAAAACCCACCAGGGAAAGAGCACAACAAGAGTACTCTGAGGAATGCCTTAAAATCAGTATACAGGCTTTGAATATCCAGTTTTGAAAGCTGTCCCTGTCTCGGATGTGGGCACACAGGTTGCAGTCCCAGTGTCTTTGTGAGAGGAGATAAACAAGTTACTGAGTACAAGTAAGAGGCAAGGATTAAACAAGACATTGTTTTGACCCTTCTTTTCCTACCAGGAAAATTGAGAGTCCAAGCTTTCCATGCAAAATTCCAGAAGAGATTTTGGTTTCTCAGCAAGACACAAAATTCAACAGATGGAGGTGGTTGCCTACTGAGCTACTCTATGAAGGGAGTTAGTAAGCCAAATGAGCTGCACACCTACACACTGAAACTTATTTCTATCCCACATGCCCAAAATGTAAATTCTTCTTTTTAACTGGGAATCTTGCTGTGATTTAAATAATAATAATGAAAAAACAACCAAATTAAACAAAAAAAAACCAAATAACAAAAGAAACAGTCCCCAAAACACAACCAACCAGCCCCCCAAGAAATCCTAACGAAACCCGCACAGCACTACAGCAAAATACTGAATTATTTATCAGTTTTCCTTAATGAAACAGGATTGTTTAGTGATGTGCACAATATGCAGGTTGCTAATATTGTCCTCCTTGCCTCTGTGACTGGAGGCTGTTTTATGTGGAGGGATTATCAATCTCTCCTGCTGAAGCTGGCCTGCTCTCTGAGGATTCAAAAGGGACTCTCAGAATTTAAATAGAGGAAATGGAAAAGGAATGGGGCAGGTATTTCATGAGCTGTAGATGGAAATCTGTTCTCGTAGTGATGAGTCTTATAAAATTCACTTCTGAATGTATTCAGAACAAGAGCTTTATTCTTTTTTGGGTGAGTGTTCTCATTACTAGGATATCCTAAAAATGGATAAATGAGGCAATGTCACTGGGGTTGAAGTTGATGATAAACCTTACTTATATTACAGAGCTAAACTTATTCAGTGTACTGCAGCAATGTCTGCTAGGCCAGGCCTTCAGTTAAAATATTTAGAATAGTTAGAAGTACTTTGCCTTATGTGTTTTAACAAGATAGAAATGCAAAGTTCTGGATCCTTTTTTCCTCACTCACCTGATGTGCATGTGCAGAAGCCAAGCCCTAGGCAGGTGGGCAACTGGGGATGCTGAAAACCAACTTACTGGAGGAGTTTAGGCAGTAATGAAACCTATGATTACAATAATCATGAGCCTGTGATTAAAATTTTGGCTTAGGTTCCTATGTTGTAGTAACTCCAACTTTGAAAACAAAAATCCCTGTTGGATCTCAGACGTGGCTTGTTTTGTGCCTCACTTTTCTGTGCATGAAGTGGACATGAATGATGCAGATTTAATGGCAAGAAGGAAGCTCTGATAACTGTGAACATCTTGGCTGATGAATTTTAAATGAAAGAAAAGAATGCATTTTAATTGTTATCTATAATGGTAAATCTTTGCAAAGCCTTGGATACAATTGGGAAATGTTTTGCTCACCTACCACAAACCAAAAATGAAGTTACAGGACAACAGCAGCAGCAAAAAATCATTAAAACAAACTTTGGGCCAACTCGTGACATGCACAAAAACTTTAAATTATATTTATTATCCGGTTCCTTTGTGGATGAGTAAAACCTTCACTGGCTCTGAGATGCAGTTAGTACTTAGAAGGACCAGGAAATTACGCCATAATTAGAAAAAATAAATAAATTGCATGGGTGGGGTATTGGGAAGAAGCAATTTTGCTTAATTTCCTGCTTATATTCTCATCCTCTTTTCAGTAAGCAACCATGCAGATCACACTCCCCTCCCCCCCCACTGTTCTTAGTCAGCTCTGCTTACATCTGTGCTTGGTGTTAAGCATCTATTCTGGCTGTTATCTCCTCTTAGGCTGCATAGGATCAAACCTTGAAAGTTCAAGGCATTCCATCTGCCTTCTGTTAATTACCACTTTTATTCCTTATGATTCTGCTTCTTTCTAGGGGAGGTTTTTTTAATATTGCTTGTAAAGGACAATTTTCTCTAGGAAGATAAGTAAGCACAAGGCATGTATTGATCTTTTCATGACCTTTTCTAGTAATAACATGCGAGATGTACTGCTACCTTCAAAGAACAGAGTGCATTTTCTCAATATCATGGAAGATTAAATATTGCAGTGTGAAATGTATAGTTGATTTAAAGGCATGTAAAGACTTTTTATGGCACTTAAGAACTTTAGACAAAGATGTGGTGGTAGAAAACAAGGGAAACAGCATAAATTTGAAAAAAAAAAACCAACAAACCAGCCATGACAAGCCAACAAAACAATCCAACCAAAAATTCAACCCCCCATCATTTATAACACAGTTTTGAGTGTGTTTGCACATAAAATTCAACAGTAATGATAGTAAGTTTAGTAGGTTTACAAATACTGTGCTACCAAAAAATACATGTATATTTTTACTTACTGGCCACCTATTCCTTGTGAGAAAACGAGGCATTGACAAGGGAAGTGGCAGGCTAATATCAGTCATGAAATCTGCTTGGGGTGTCTGTAAAGGCAGCACGAGCCTCTCTCCACATCTAATTGTTTTATTTCCATTACTGCTGACTTCCTTGGGGACATGAACAGCAGTGGATGCCAGATCACAAGGCAGCTGAGGGACGTGCCTGCACTTAGGCTTTGTTGGTGTGCTTTGTCATGTTTTGTTGGTGCTCCAGAACTAGATTAAAACTACTGAATTGTTGCAGGAGCTCTGCATTCATCCTCGAAACCTGGTCTGAATAGCTGAGCACTTTGGCCAGCAACTATCATCTGAATTTCCTTGTTTAGTAGTGATGCAGTTCGTCTTGCTACTTGGATTTGTTGGCTCCAGCCTCACAAGCGTTGTAGATGCAGCTAGGCATGGGTGAAGTATAGGCTGAAGTATTGTAATTCTCCTACATGTCTGTTATTCCTTGCTTTTTCTCTTTACTCTTGATTTTTAAATTTTTTTTCTTCCACCAACCAAACGGATGAATTCCGAACTTGATGCAATGAGCCAGCAGGAAGTTATAGTTCCGTGGAGGCAGGTCTGGAAATCTTTATCTGAGAGTTCCCCGTGAAAACTCATTTTCTCCATGTGTGCAGGAAAAAGCGGACAGTGCTTTTTATAAAAGAAATCTCTAGAAACGACTTGTATTCTACTGCACTACTTCTAATCACACCATACAATGTGTTAAGACCTCAGAAAGCCAAGTATCATCTTACTCTGATTTGCATCTGGTTTTTCTTCAGGCAATTGACCAGAAAAATGCTGAAAAATATTCAGCTGATGAAATACTTCTTTCTCAGCTTCAGCATTTAGAGCTTCCTCTGAAAACAAACTAGGGAGAGCTGTCTTGGTGAGCAGACCACGACACAAGTCACTGCTAAAGATATAGATCTAATTAGGATGTAGTCCTAATTAGAATGCATTGAAAAAGTTGACCATATGGTGATAAAGATGGATAAATTGTGAAACCTTCTTGCCTAGTGTAGAAAAATACACTTTTTTTTTTTAAACAATCTTTAGAGATTTATGGCTGCCAAAGATCTTTTTTGATTAAAAACATAAGAAAGTACCACATTTAAAAGCCGAGGACATGTAGTACTCGGGAACACAGTGGCTGGTGCCTGACCCAAAGTAGATGTGCTCTGTTACAAAGCACAACAACAAAAGTTGAGGAAGTTGTAGAAACCTTTATTTTTGTTCTGTTTCTAAGAGTTGCTGTAACTGTCTGAACTTAACACAGAACCTGGTACCAGTTCAGGCAGAATCATCATAAGGCCACTCCCACCTTTCCCATGCACATGTTCAGTATTTTAAACAAAAATATTTTAAAGGTACCATCATTTTGGAATTCTTATTTTCAATTAGTTTGCACCTGCCATCCTGCTACATCTTCCAATATGAATTGCCTGCTTTGCAAAGTCACAGCTTGTGTGTGAGTATATTCGTGTTCACAATTATTTGCTCTTCTAAAAGCAGAAGTAGCAGTGCAGTATGAAACCTTGAGTAATGTCAAGGTTAACGTCCAGGGGTTCCTAGAATTTGTTATTTCTTTTTCCTGATTTCTGTTACCTGATGAGCCCTATTTTTTCTTGGAACACAGCTGTAACTAGTCCAATAAAAAAAATAATAGCCAGAAATATACAGGGAGGAATGATAGTATTTCACATTTGCCACTAGAGAGCTGGAAGGAGCTTCAGACAGGCCAATTTTGTCCTTGCAGCTGCCTGCTGGCTGTTAGCTTTGAAAATGCCCTTGTTATAGAAAATGTGGGTAACTGTCCTGAGACCAAGTTCATTTACTGCACTCTGAAACCACAGTAAAAAAGGCACTGTAGAGGCTGTTAGAGGGGAAAGCATCACCCAGAAGGGCTATGTCAGACCTTCTGGTTGGTTCTCCTGATCTCAAAGGATGGAAAGGAGCAATGAAGTAAAACCCAATGTTTGGGGTTTGTACCAGTCTTACCATCTTTGAGATAGAGACATAATTTTTCTGGTTGAAAAGATGTTGCTGTGTCAGGTCAAGCTTTAGATGGTTAAAGTTGGTCTCACAGTCTGTGTGTGAAATAATGGTACTTTAAGCAGAGTAATTTTCTTGACAAGTAAAACAAAGGGCTGAAGTTTGTTGGTGTGTCCTGTCAGCATGGCCAGGATCCTCACAGAATGGCTGTGACAGAAATAAAATTGATTGCTGAAGAGTTGAAAGTAAGAACCCAGGCACTTGCAGGTGTCTGGTATATTTGCTTGTCTTCTGCCACCCTCTATTCTTTCAGAACAGTAACTTTTATTAGGTATTTGATGCAACTACCAAAATCAATCATCTCCAATGATTCTTCGTGGATTTGGGGATATTTTAGACAAATGTCCAATATTTTTTGAAGATAAATATACCAATAACGAATATAAAATTATTTTTAGCTGGTTTTTTTTTTGCATTACTAATAACATTTTAAAAAGTGAAATATCAGTTAAATAATTTGCTCTTCTTCTAGACTTGCTGGACTAGAATTGTCCTGTTCCTTCACTTTGATTCTCCCGGATTAGTACATCTATCTTGCTTTTCCTTCCCCTTAATGACACACTTAATCAAAATGAAAATACAGCCTAAGCATTTGTATTGTGAAAAGTCATTCTCCTTATTTACTTTCTTCTGAAACAATCATAAACATGACTGAAGTGTGTGAGTTTCCTTCTGTAATAAATGAAGAAAAATATCTGGCAAAGACTGAACCCCAATTCATCTTTTCATAGCTCACTCACTTCACTGACATTATTTCAGGGATGACAGTGATGTCCCTACAAATCTACTTGACAGTTAGTTTATGAATTTTTTGCTAATATATTCTCTACCTGTGTTAGTTTTGTTTCAAAGATACATATTAATAAAATTGTATTAAGTGTAGAATAGCATTTAAACAATAGATTTAACCACTTAGTCACTTTAACACCAGACAAGTTTCTAAAAATTCTTTCTAATGTCATTTCATAAACTCTAGCCAAGAACAGACAGTATCACTCTTTTGTCTAATGTCTGAGTCCTTCAAATGTTTCTTTTCTCTTGCCAAAAAGAGTGAGGAAAATATATTATGACAATAATTCAGAAACTTCTGTGGTCTAGATAGCTCAGGCAAACCTTTAATTTGTAATGCAGACAGGATAGCTGATATACAATTAATGTTGTTTGTGGACATGAGCTGCTGCTTGAGTTTTGGCTTTCTTTAGGTACCCTTTCTTCCCCTTCTGTACTCTGGATTATGTTCTTGTCTTCCAGCAGTCTTCACTTTATACTCAAGGACCCTTTTCTTATTTAATACAGGTATGAATAAATGGAGGATGTGAGTGAGAGAATGTGAGTTTCTGGAGAAGAGGTGTGTACCATGAGTGTGGATGGTTTCTCACACAGTGAGAGCAGGCTGTCTATAACACCTGGGTATGGATAACCTCCACATACATTGAGCTGAGTGCAGACTCAGGCCCTGACAGCAGCAGTCTGCTTTGAAAGATGAAGTGAGTAAATGTTTGAGACAACTGTGTTGTACATTAAGTTGCTTTGAGGATTTGGCATTTTCCTGTATGTCCTCATCTTAAAGGGTTTCTAGTAAGGAGTAAATTCAGTTGCATGATTCATATTCATTTCCCATTTGAAAACTTCACATATTATATACCTGCTTGCTTTCTGAGATAGGAATTATTAGGAGACTTGTTATTACTTCCTTTGCCAGGTACACAACCCAGAGGTGAATTCTTCTGCCAAGGAGATGGTTTTTATAGAAATATATGTCCTGTGTTCAGGAGTTTTTACTTGGATTAACTGAAAAATAATTGTCAGTGACATCTGGCTTGATAGGTTCAAGTGCTTTATGCCATTCTTTTCCTTGCACATTTCTCAGCTCTTTTCCAAGTCACCCTTGTTAAAACATATGCACAAACAAACAAAAGCAGCAAAGTAACTCCTTTTGTCCCAATTCACTTCTTCCACCTTGCTGAAGATGCAAGGAAGTTTGCTTTTTGTTGGTGTTCTTATGTGCTTCAGAAACTGTTTTTAATACAAGGAAGCTGAGCTTCAAAAGAATTGGAGGCTGCTGCTTCAAAATGGAGTTGTAGGTTGTGGAGAGGAGTTGGTTAATGGAAATGATCTGTCTCAGCTCACTCAACCTTTCCATTATGAAACTTTTCATTAAATGCTTGTAATGTTGATTGATAGTAAATATTGGGTCTCTGCTCACTGATTCAGTGCATTGCCCAGCACTGGACTTCTCCTGCAGCAGGCAATTAACAAAAAACTCAACCTCCTTTTCAATTATTTTGACCTGTCAGTCTCTGATTCACCACACTGCTCTTCAAATTATCTTTCCTCTGAAATTTTAGTGAAGATAAACAAGCTCCTGTCTGAAAAATTTCAATACAGCTCTTAAATATTTTATTTCCTTTTGGTAGCACTGATTTTCCTTTTACGCCTGGGGCCAAAAGAAGTGATGGTGCCATGATTTCAGCAAGAGACGTTTCCAACACCACTTGAAATTCAAAGGTCCTATAAATGCCTTCAGGAAGATGACAGTGCTGATATCAGATACCAAACAGCCTTGCAGTTGAAGAAAAAGAATCTGTTGTTATTTTGGACACACAAAGGACAAGGCAGGCAGCAGAAGGTCAGGCAGGAAAGCTTTATTCTAATTTTCTGACTCTATTTTATATACATTTTGATCAGAAGGAAAAAGATCGGCTACACAGGTTGCCACCTCTTTGACCCTGTTGGTGAACATCACCATCAATCATAGTTCTCCTCCCAGAGGAAAAATATATAAATAAAATAAATTTTAAAACTATAGATAGTTTTTTGGAAGCTTCGTGAGAATAAAATGCAAGCACTGAAAAGCAGACAAATTTAAAACAACAAGAATCTGCTTAGGAAAACAAAGTGGAGAATACTGAACTTTAAAAACATTCTTTGAAGGCTTTAGCCTTTTCCTTGAGAAGTTGAGAAATCTGAGAAAGATCTTTGCTTTTAAATTATGATGTGTGCACTGATTGTGCAGATCACACTGTAGGGTGAGAAGTTTTTTTATGGGTTTTGGAGACACCAATGTGCTAAACAACACATTCTGTAATTTTCCTATGTCCATTCCAACCAAGGAGAATTGTGTGTAATTTGTATTGAAATTCTAGTTATTCTATTTACTACTTACCTGTATGTAGAGGAATAATGCTGTCAGGTCTGGTCTGGTTGCAGATTTGCCCAGATGATTGCTAAGATACTCTTTTATTGACTGAAAATAAAAGAAAGAAGCCTTTTTTGGGGAGGAATGGGAATAGTTAGACCTGAAACTTCACAGGGAAAAAAAAAGGATTGTTTTGAACATCACATTTTTCAAAACACTTCTCATAACATAGAAATGTTATTCCTGTATTCATCTAATTTTAAATGTGTCTAGATTCATATTCATAAAATACATTCATATATTCAGTGGTTCATATTAAATTATTTTAAAAATATAAGATAGATAGGTTTAAATAGATTGAGTCAAAATTATCCAGGACAATTTTGAATTTAAATTTTTTACATGTTTGTTTTCAGTTTCTCAAAATTTAACTCTACTGTTTTGACCATAGGCACATTTGCTCCCCTTCCCATCCCCATCAGTTTTCTTGAGACATGAATGATAACTTTCAGCCAACACAGTTTATAATTTCAGCCAACAATTTATAATTTAGTTCTTTGCTAAGGTCAGTGTCAGAAGCCATGTCAGTTAGCTGATCCACAAAAAAACCACATCATAACTATGCATATATTGTAAATATGCTTATAAGTACACAAGTACATAAGTTACCAGAGAGCTCATCATGCAATGAAAGAGACTATTTTAGTAACTTAATTTATAGAAACTATTCACAAATAATTTGGAGTGTTATCCAATAACATACAGAGGTGATGGAAAAATCAGATTTCCTCTCAGAAGTACCTTATTTGTCAACAACACAGATGTATAGATCAACTCTGTTATCAGTGAATATTGAGCATTAGAGCTGAATTAATATGTTAAAGAGTTCAATGCAACCCCTTGCTTTCCAAAGGTCCTCTTTATTGACCATTGCCCTACTAACCTGTTCCATGGCAGGAAAAATGAGTGATCATTTGCAGTAAAATACGGTGAAAATACCTGCAATCCTCCTGTTCAATTTCACTTGGCCTTCTCTGCACAACTGTGCTTTCATGCTACATTAATTCTGAACTTAATTGAGTGCTGTCATCTGTGTGCCATTTCACTGCAGGGATTGAGCCTGGAAAAAAAAAAAGAAAAGCTTTATTTATGGAGTAGGGGAATGTGTTGGCAATTACTTCTTGAAATGAAGGAGTGTGCTCCTATAACAAGTATGGCCTCGTGCTACCTGATCAGACTGATTGTGAAAGTTGACATAAAAGCAACTTCTATTATCTTATATTGTTAATGGCATAGCTGAATTAAGTTTTTTAAGTGTATTAACAAAAGTGTGATGTAGAAAGGATTTGTAAGGCACATTTCTCTGAATTTCCAGACACCATTCTCTCTCTCTTTTCATGTTCTGATTGTAGGAATCAAGTTGTCAGGTATGGAGCAACACATGTAGAAATGAGCATTTTGGGGCTTGAGTTGTGGACTTTTGCTTAGACTTTGGGTTTATTTCTTATGATTTGTAATTTTCTTTCCTGATCCTGAGAATGTTTAAACTGAATGTGTGTGTGTATGTATAATCTTGCTGAGTGTTGAGAAGGCTGCAGGGTAACTTCAGGCAATAGTTCCTGACCATGCTTTGTTTGAGAGCTGCTCTGGAGCTCGTTGCAGAAATGGTTCCTGTCATCCCTGGTGTGCTCAGTCACCCAGGGGAGCTCCCTGCTCATTCACACAACGTGATTTGTGAACTCCTGTTTGGGAAGTAGGAGGCATTTTATTACCTTAGCTAGCAGGTGCAAATATATGTAAACCTGTGAAATGTGGCAGACTGTTGCTTCCGTGCTACTGTGAACTGTAAAGGTTTTATTTAAGTCACATACAAGTCATGGGGAAGCTTGTATAGTGCAGGTATCACCTTGCCCTCCTGGAAGAAGTGTTACAGGGATGAACTTTTCAATAAACAAGCCTTTTTTGCTCTTATCTGATTTATAAAGAAGAAAAGAAGAGGGACTTTTGGCAACAAGCTCACACTTGCTGGTCCTAGATTGTCTGTGTTAAAAGGGCACACAAAGCACTGTACCAGCTGCTGGGAAGAAAATGAAACCTGTCCCAGTCAAAACCAGGGCAAACTTTTGAGGGGTAACTATGGTTTTCCTTATACTAGTGAGACAAGATTTAGGGATGAACCAAGCACAGGTCAGAACATTTAGTTTGGTTCCTTTCTGTATTTATTTAATTACTTCTAAGCTCCTTCTCTTTATGGGGAATAAAACTGTCCCTGATGTTACTTCTCATCTGCTTTCTATGAAGACAGACCAAAGACTTGTAAGGTTCCACCTTTTGCTAAAGCAGAGTTTCAGCTCTTTGCTAAAGAGTCCAGGCTGAAATCAATCTCGGTGACAAAAGCAGAGTTTCTGCTGGTGAGTTTCATTTTCTAGTGAGCAAAAATTACACAGAGTGGCTGAAAATTCATCATTGTGGAGCAGAGTTTGGTTCCAGAAAGAACAGAATTATTTCTCCTTTTGAATTCCAGCTGGAATTTTCAGCAAAGAAGTAACTGTCCCCCTTGGTTACATGAACACTATCTCCCAGAATAGATCCTGCCAGCCCTTTTTAAGGATTGTGAGCCTTATAGGCTTGGAATAGGTAATTTTTCCTTTCATTTGTACCCAACAGAGCAGAAAATGCTGTAAAGCCCTGGAATTAATAGGTTATATAACAGCCTTTGTATGCTTTCTAAACTCTGTTCTCATCCCATGGTCATTGAGCATTGCCCATTTTCTGATTTCTATACACCCGTGGGACATACACTGCAATTCAAGAGCTTGTAACAGAGAATTCTTTACCAGTAAAATTCATTATAATCTTCAAGAAAATAAAATAACTCCCCCACCCTTTTTTGATGAAGTGTGGCACTAAAGATAAATCTGGTTTTGAGAGTATGGTAGGAGTGCCCAGAGAGGCAATTTTATGTTTTATAAATTATAAGGCAAAAACCATCACAAACTTTTTGATGCAGAAATGCACCAGGAAACCAATGTTAGTAAAAATGTTTTAATATGTTTCTGTAAAGTTTGGGATTTTTATTTTACTGGGAAGAGAGACAGATAGGAGGTTTTGCAAATTCTGGTACCTGGTTCTAAAACCTCTGTGCTCATCTCCTTCGCTACCGAGAGTTAAAACTGATATAAACTGTGTGTATTTTTTGGTGTCCTTGACTTCTCTTCAGTTTCCAGATTCTGATCTTATGTGATTATGGCTGTTGTGGGATTACAAGTAGTGAGATGAGCGTGGGGGGAGTACAAGCATACAGAACATTACTGGCTAAAAACACAAGCTGCAGTCTCCTTTATGCTGCCTTAAGGTAACACCCACTGGCTGCTCATTTAACAAACAAAGAATATCCACCAGAGCCTGGGGCAAATCACTGTGTTGGATTATCTAAAGGACAAGTGGGTGGATGGGTGATAGAGCATATTCAGCCACAAGAAAAGATTTTCAGAGCAGTATCAGTGTAAACAATACTTTTCCAATAGGAGAATGGATTTCCATAACCTACTCAACTGAGAATGACTTTTGGAATTAGCACATGTGAAATAATTGAGATTCTCTTCAGATTCTTGTGCTTAAATCAGCTTTATTGTTCAAGTGTCTTATTCATACACAGCATATGAAATTGTAACACTTGTACACCTGTGCTGCCTTGAAACCTCTCACATAAGTTGTCTGTATGCCAGCATCTCCCTTGAGGAATTAAATGGTGATAGTTTACCCTATGTTTTAGAGAATAAATTTAAGACAGGTCTCTGCTTGACTATTGGTACAATATGGCAATGGACAAAGTTGTCTCTCAAGACCTGATTATTTTAAGGGTCCTCTGTGAAGTCAATTGCACAGTACACACTTTTATTTTTCACATTTTTTACATGCTGGAAGTCGATTATATTCCTAGAAACCACTGTCTCACAATAATGCCTTCCTGCTCTTTTTCCTTAGTCTGCTCCTTCTGAATGGTAGGAATTAGCAAAGTTCTTTAGGTATTTGTTGCCAGAAAACCTTAGTTTCTGATAGCTCTATTTGTTATGTGCCTTCCCAGTGCAGAAAAAGAAGCTGTCTTTTATATATCTGGACTTGTCTGCTTTACTGAAACACAAGGATTAGTCACAGAAAAGAAACTTAAATGCAAGATATGAGTTTAATATTGAAATATTACCTGTTTCCTTTGTGCGTGTATTTCCTGTAGAGGGATATGGGTATTGTGTAAGGGTGTTTATAGTGTTGCCTTTATAACACAATCTAATGACTAGTACTATTGTTGAGATTGTTCTGGGTTATTGGATTCTGCACAAGTGTCACTTTAAGACATCGAGAGCTTCCTTAGAGAGGTATTAGGTCCATTGTTCTCAGTGTTAAAATTTCCCTTATCAGTTCTCCCCACACAGATTGTTAAACAATCCTAGGGGAGGAGGAGGAAAAAAGTCAATAAAATGTTGATAAAGCAAACTCCAAACCCTGTCTCTTGCATAGGGTTTTGTGCATAGAATTGCTAGTAACTGTTGAACTCTACTGGAAAATTAATAATTTCTACTTTCTGTAGCAAAGGGGATCAGATACTGTGGGATGAACACCACTGCCAGATTCTCGTAAATAACATAAAGGGACAATCTAGTGATGTCGGGGTTATTCCCTCTGAAGTATTTGTGTTACAGGTCTTTTATTCCACTTTCTGTAACTTTCTACAAGGACTGTGAAATAAAAAGCATTGAACTACTTTCCTTCTAATAAACATCTTTGATTGAGTCTTCCCATAGCAAAATGAAGTAAAAAAGGATTAAACTTTTTGGTAGGGGGAAGAGGCAGCAGAATCCTGCTTGACTAGGATGGGAGCTGTGGGTGAGAGGGCTTAGTCACTATGTGGATAATTTTATCCTAATGGGCTTGAAAGTCAGCTGTTATATATGGTAGTAATTAAAATATTATGTTACAACTCTGAGAATGGCAATCTGTTTTTCTAATCAATAAACAGTGTCAAACAGCTGAAGAGCTGCAAGTTACAATTCCCCAATCACATGTATGGGGTTATTGCATTGCAACTGCATAGTTAATCAATTGACTAACATCTGTGTCTCTTCTGTTTGATGCTGGGAGATTTTTTTAATTCCTGGCTAAGACTGTAAGGCTCTGAAGTAAGGCTCTGAAAACTGCTAATACAGTTTCTGGTTTTTACCAGTTGGAAACTAGTAAAGTCAAAGTCTGGATTCTTGAGGCCAGTGTGGGATGGTATCTGGACTTTTCTAGAGGTGACATGCACCAATCTAGAGAAAAAGGAGAGAAAAACTACAATATTCAATTGCTTCGTGTTTTTTTCATCAAGGGTATTGCCAAGCAATTCTATCATTTGCATCGCTGCTTGGGAAGACAAGGTTGTGACTCAGTAATCAGTGTTATTAAAACACATTACCAAAGAGATTCACCTTCCAATGCAGCCCTTAAAGTGAAGGAAAATCCTCCATTGGTTCTCTAATTAAGATATTTACATGGTAGCTGCTGAGCTGTTCAGAGAGGCATTTATATTGTCTGGTTGAATTACCTAAAGCCAGTTGAGATACTTCATGGTGAAAAGTCTGTTCTTGTGGTATGGCTGCTGGCTGGTAGAAAGCCAATTAGAGTGAAAGACCGTGAAAATTGGAAAGAGAGGTACGTTAACAATGTTAGTAGCTCTGCTTCCTATAAAAAACAGAATACACAATGGATCTAGAATAGATGCAGGAAGAGATCACAATCAAAGTGTGGGAAATCAGCTAGGAATTGTGTTAGGAGTTCAAAAATAATAAAATCAGTATTTACAGAAAGATAGGTTGTACCTTAGTGCCAATGAATATTATAAGGGCAGATGAACTAATGTGCCTTAAGGTGTGTGGGTGCTGCCTTGATACAGTAGGAACCTTAGGAGCATGAGGAATGCTGGAAAACAAATGGTAACCTGTGACAGCTGGATCACAAACTGCCTTAAGTGCAAGGTGCTTTCCACAAGGCCATTAAGATGCTGTTTAGAAATGGAAATCGCTGTTCAGTTGGCTTCATTCTGGCCTGTAAGAGAGTGAGTTTATTTGCAGTGTAGTCGTGCTGATTTTCAGACAGGGAGAAGGTGGTGGAGGAGACTGTGTGATAGAGAATGGTGGGCATTAGGTGGGCAGGAAAACTCACTGGCCTCTTACAATTGTGAAAAACGAGGTTCATTTTCTAGGTAAATTTTAAGAGATAGATTTAATTAAAAAATTAAGGCAATTAGGAGATAAAAAAGCAAAGTATGGCCGGCTGCATGCCACACCTTGCTATATCAGAGACACTCATTAAATACTCTTTCTATTGCATCAGTTTGTGCATATTCATATTCTTCCATAAACTAGTTTCCATATTCCAGGAACTGTTTTGCATGGTCCCTCTTCGGGTCTGCCTTTTTTGAACATTCATGTTTCTTGCCTGTGTCTTCATTGTCATCTCCACCTTGGGCCTTGGTCTGTACTTTCTTCAGATGGGAGATGCTGATAGTTGGTATATCAGTAGCAGAGTCTTTTTTACATGTTCACTGGATGTTATCCTGACCAAACAGACAATTTAAGCAGACTATATCAACTACTACCACTATGCCTAATTTTCTTTACTAATAGCAGAAATAAAAAACTTATATCCTTACCACAATGTTATCAATCATATAGGACACATCTTGTGAAAAGCCAACTTTATAATATACATTTATAATGCAATGGGGCATCTCCTGTGTGCCTGTCCCATGGCCCAGCCAAGCAGAGCAATCAGGAAAGCTGTGGGTGGTGGGAAATGCCATGGCCTGTTGCAGCCATCACATCCTTGAGGGTTTCCTGCACAGCCCAAGTGAGGGGAGGCTGCTCCAGCTCTGCTCTGGTCCTCTGCCCATGTTCTTACACCACAGTGATGGGAGATGGGTATGGAAGACCTGGCAGGGAGGTGACAAGGTGGAGCATGGTGAGGGGACCTGTCATGGCAGGCTCAGTGTTGGGCTCCTGGCCCCAGGGAGCTGCTGGCCCTCGTGGCACACCAGGATGCTCTTGAGGAGGGTGGCTGGGAAGGATGGATGTGCCAGAACAGCCATGCCATGAGGGCAGGTGTGGGAACTGCCTGAGGAGCAGTGCACCAGTGGAGCTATGGAAACTCTCGCAGGGGGATGCAGGGGCCATTTGCGCTGCCAAATCCAGTGTTTTGTAGAGGATTGCCTTCAATCTTATGGCTTAATTTGCTGTTTAAGTGTTGTAATCAGCAGTTCTTGTAAATGTTTCTGGTAGGCAGCTGCTCTCTGCTGCTGGAGGCAAGATGTGCAGTGGGTTTTAGCCCATTGGCAGCAGTGGGGTGTAACCCCCTCCAGAGCAAACACCCAGAGCCCAGACAGAAAGAGATGCTGCACCAGACTGGGCGGGCTCTCCCACTGCTTCTCAATACTTGTTCTGGCAACACCAGTAATTGCTTTTAGTGAATATTGGCTCTGCACAGAGGATATATCTCACCTGACTGAAAGAAGCTTGGGAAATAGATTTTATCAGTAAATTAGGATAAAGGGCTTTTTAGATATATTTGCAATTAGCTCAGCAGCATATTGTCCTTGTATTCTGTTGTTTGTGATTTCATATAGTCTCCTGGGAACATCTTGCATAGAAGTTTTCATCAAATTAACCAATATATTATTTTGAACTGGTCTCAACAGCTGCAAGGTATCTGTGAACATTTTGGTACAGTATCACTATGACTGCAGAGGAGATTGTCTCATGGTTGGCATTAAAAACCCTTTCTTATAATCTGGCTACACCAGATGGGTTTACAATACATAATCCAATTCAGATAACTAACTGTGACATGCATAAACTTGAAAAGACAAACCATGAAGACAGCATGGTATCTGAGGTCATATTTGTGTTTAAAAAGTGGGAGCCTCTTCAAAGTTGGTAGGGTTTTTTTCTTCTTTTGCTGCCTTTTACTGAACAGTATTTACCCTGCCCTGTACACTAGGACAAAGTCAAGTGAATTTTGTGGTTGACAGTCCCACCAAAGCTGTCTTCACAATTTTCCTTTGTTGGGAAGAGGTGAACATGGCCTCATCTTCTGGCAGCTGCAGCAGTTCAAAACATGAAGACGAAGTAAACCAAGAATCTAAGGGGTGACTGTGCAGGCTGGCACAGAAGATTGAGGTGGAAGTTCATTCCCTCAAGCTTTCTTTGCCACTTTGGATAATCATTTAGGCCTGATTCTCAAAAGAACAAAAAGCCTGAACCCCCATGACTTTAGTAATCAATAATCCTTATGCTCCTAGATACTTTCAGGTTTGGACTTTAGTCTCTCCTTGTGTTTGTTCCTCACCTTATCTTGCTGGGTTGTTAAATGCTCAAAGGACCCTGAGGCACTATGACAATCAGGGAAAAGATGCTAATGCTGCAGAACAACTAACCCTCACCATCTGCTGTCCCATATCTCACACAGGAAGATTATTTGTTCATTTTCTGGGAATCTTCTGTTTATACAGCCTGTGCCGTATACATACGGGCTTCTCAGAATTCTTTTATATTTTGGGGACTGGTGCACTGTATACCTTGAAACCTGATCCAATACATTTCTGCAGGCAGAAAGGAAAAAAAAAGAAACCTGATACCAGTACTTTATGATTCAATTAGATGTGTCTCAGAATGAATGAAATCCTGCCTTTAGTGCATCTCCAGTATTCCTTTGGTGATTGCAACATATTACTAAGATGGCACAATTGCTGGAAATTGCTTTAATATACTGAAATCTTGTTTTAATTTTTTAACGCAAACTTTTCCTTTTTTCCCTGAAATACCCTGCATTTGAGCTAAAGCAATGTTGCAAGTTCTCAATTCCTGTTTGGCATATGGAGTGTATGCTGGTTAATCAAGGTCAGCTTCAAGAAGCCAAGTGAAGTCGGAGGCAATATTTATGAATGGACTTTCACTCTGCTGTAATTGAAATTAATGTTGAGTCATTCTTTCCAGTAACTTCATGAGCAGACAAATGTGAGTTGACAGAGGGATAAGAGGCTCTCCAAGAGATAGCTCAAACAGTGGCCAGGGTTATATATCACTTCCTGAAATGATAATAGAAATGCTAATTGATCTAGAGATTCTCCTGGAAGTCATGTAGCAAAAGCATGTTTTCATTTTTATCAAGAACTGCTATTTGCAGAGAGTGAGTCAAAGAGAGCAGGTGGACAAGTTTAAGGTACTTAATTCAAGGTTGAAGTGTGCTTCCCACTAAAATACACAATAGTTGTATAATCTTCATAGAAAAGGTTAAAGGTGGGCTTGGATATTATCTGCAACAGGACTTATAATGTGTTATCTGCATTTTCTTGTTGCATTTAGGTACTTATTATGGTATATGGTCCTATTTTGTGACATCTCTTTGGAGTAGATCTCAGTAAAACATCTGCACTCTGCTGGGATAAAACAGAATCACAAAGGATTAGGGAACACATAGGAACAGAACATAGAACATTTTGGCCATAGAAATTTTTCAAAGGGGAAGATTTGGAATGCATTTTAATCCCTTTAAAATCTTCACAGAGACTGTGCAAAATAAGGATTGGAGAAAATGAGATAAATGCTGTGGATTTCATGTTCCTTTGGGATTTTTTGTTTGTTTGGGGTTTTTTGTTGGGTTTTGTTTTGTTTTGATTTTGTTTGTTTGGTTACTTTTGAGCCAGTAGAATTTTCCGATATCTTGGTTTATTGAAACCTAATAAGTTTATGTTGCTAATTGAAGCAAATTTTTAGGTGATTAAAAAACTAATTTCCATTAAGAAACAACAATTATGCTCTAGAACTACTTTTTCCTTATGCCTGAGGCATAAGTACCTGAAGTACACTCAAAATTTGTTTGTTAAGGCTTTAGTAAGGAGTGTATTGTTAAATAGACACTCCTCAAATAAACCCTGAAATAAATTCTATAAGATCTTGAAGCTCAACTTTTCCTTCAATTCCTCTCAATGTTTTGATTTTTTTTTTATTGGTGAGGTCTCTGAATTTGTTTGGAGTTTTCAGAGGAACAGTTCTTGTTTTGCTTTCAGTTTTGTTGAATTTCTTTTGTTCCTGAACAAATGCTCTGAAATGCACAGATAAATATTTGCTGTTACTTTGACTAAGGCATGCCAGAAATCTGTAGAAGCAGCATGAAAACTTAGCATTAGGAGACTGCAATAATAATAATAATTTTCCATTCTCCCAAACTTGATATTCTAGGGGTTTTTTTTCTTATTTGTAATATCACTTATTTTACTTCTTGATTATCTCTGGATACAGAAGAAAGGTTTTTGCTGGGCTATCAGCCTGTGTTGTGTCACTTCTGGAAGTTAAAGCAGAAGCCAGCATTGGAATTGGAAAAGAGCTGATGTCCTCTCAGTCCTGGCAGCTGGACATGTGCCAATGGTACATTTTGCCTCTGTTCTCTTAGCAGCCTCTTGGTCTGGAGACTTCTCTGATTTAAACAGTGTCCTCTGCTTGTTTCTGAGGTTCTGAGTCAAAAATCAAGCACTGTTCCTTGGGTGGGGTTTAACTGTGTTTTTCCTCCCTGTTTTTCAGCCATTGGTAACTGTACACTACCAGTTTTCCTGCAGCTCCCCAGCTATCTTTGGAATGCTTTTTGAGGAATTGTCCTCTAACTCTACCCATTATTTAGGTACCCACCTCACATTCTTGGAGGAGCACTGCTTCTTTTAGGGTCTGACATGTCTTTGTGCCTTATGACCTTACTTGGTGATGCCTTTCCTTAGTGGAGGAGGATCCACTTGGATTTTTCCAGGCTGCAAACGTGTGACTATTTCTCCACTTCTCATGTCTTATCTGCAGCTTCTTTGAAATTTGGCATAGGCAGGTACAAAATGTGACTGTGCCAAGAGAATTTATGCCTGTGCTGGGAGATGGTATAAGGAATCTTAATAGCATTGTTAGCATGTTTTATAGCTCTGTTAGAGATCCTGTCATCAGATACTGTGTAGTGTGGACAGGCTGAATCAAACAATCTTGTCCTACAGGAGAAATCTTTCTATCATTGTGATTTTCTCCTGTGTTGTTTTGTTTTTTTTTTTCCTTTGCCTCTTAGTTAAATTGAATCAAAATGTTTAATTTTAAGTACTTTTTTTTTTTTAGTTATGTCTTTTCCCTATAGAAATTTGGATTCTTAAACAAATATATGGAAAATTATAAGGCAAATCATGTCTGCTAACTATACATGGGCTTGTTTCAAAAGCATACCTCTTCCTGTAAATTTCTCAAAGGAGGTATTTGATTACAACCAGCACTGTGTAGATTTAAGGCTTGTAATATTTTTTCCCCTTAAGTGCAATATATCCAGAAAAGAAGATACAAATAATATATTTTTGTTTTCCCGTGCCTTGTGTTATCAAATACCGCACAAACTACATTTTCTAGATGAAGTAGGAAGCATGCTTGTAATCGTTTGTAAGAGTCATGTCAACCAAAGGGATAAAGTCCTTGTTACCAGCTGTGGAATGGAAATGGCACACAGACTAATTTTTAAAGATCTAAACATTTGCATGTGGGCTTATTTCCTGTCCATGCTGGATTTACTTTTTCATTTCTAATTTATTTTACTGTTGTCTTCACTAACGCATAAAGGTCATCTTAGGAATTCGGACAGTTTTTCAAATGGCTGAAACAGAAAATTTTTGGGCCTGTGAATGTCACAGGCTTCAAACTTTTTGGTGTGAGACAGGATAAATAAATGAATTATGATTTTTAACCCGCAATGAGTAACATCGACTACAAGCAACCTTGTAGGGGAGATTTTGAAGTCATTTTTCTTAAAGAGGGATTTTAGAGGTGTGATAATTTAGATATAAATACTTTTAAAGGTTATTGTAAAATATGCATTTGTAGTGACAAGACACAAGTTTTGATCTGCTCAATATGGATAGAATATGCATAAATTAGTATTTCGAGTAGCAAGATCATCATGGGGCCACCTCAAGAGCTGAATATAAATATTTATCTGCAATGAGTGATCTGTTTGAACACACATGCATTAGTTAAGCAAAAGGAGTTGTACCTTTGCCTGTGTTGTCACTGACTATGGCTGTGTCCATCTGTGTGCCACTTGAGCTACTTGACACCCCTGTTTGGCTCCATCCTGATGTGATGTTTGTGGAGCGATGGAATCGTTATCTGTGATCCTCCCTGGGAACCCAGACTGTCAATGCAAAGCCAAAAGCACTTCAGAAGCAGAGGATGGGGGAGTCTTAGTTGAGACTATGATTAGAAACCTTTCTATCAGGTGGGAAGTGTTCCAAGAAATAATCTTGAACTTGAAACGTAAACCTGGTTGTGCAGCTCTGTATTTGACTTCAGCGTTTTCTGAGTTCTGGATTAAGGCTGACATTGCAAGAGATGCGATTTTGAACAAAAATAAATATGAACACTTCATTTTTCCACTTTACTTTTAAGTGAATGCAGCTCAGTTGTAGGGATAAGTCATCAATAGTAATTTTCTAGAAAGAAAAAAAAGGGTGATGTTCTAGACTGATACAGATTTTGATGATAAAAATCTATGCATTAGGGGACTAATGTTTGGTTCACTGGTCTGTTGTAATTACTGATTTTCTACATAATCGTGAATGGGAAATCTTGTTATCTCAGTTCATAATTTGAAAAATGGTGGTTTTCTGTCCTTAATTGCAGAAATTGCTGTACTGAATGCAGCTTGACTGCATTGTGAGGATGTTTGTAAAGTGACATATGTGATTTATAAAATATGTGACGTAGGCCTTAGGGTTTTTTTTGTAGTAGAAAATATTAAGAGAAAGGTTTGTGTAATGAATATTTATTGCCTTTTCATGGTCATTAAAAACAGATTTTATGGATCGTGTATGAATTTTAATTGCACGACAAAAAAATCTTTTCTATATTAAGCAATTTGGATTAACAATTTTTTTTACCCATTTCCATGGAGTTCATCATCATGCCTCTGTAAGTTTCTTAGATCCTGGATGTTTACCAGCTCTATCAGCTTGCACTGCTCCATTGCCTTAGGCTTTGTGCTTTTGCATTCACCTACAAAGTGCAAAGTGGGTGTAGAACATTCCTGCTTAGAGCTGAAGGGCCCATAGTCCACTCAGCACAATGCAAACTGCTGCACCAATATTCAAAAGCTGTGTTTGAACAGGGCCAGTATTCAGTGGAGGCACCAAAGCCACTCGTTGCATTCCATGGAAAAGGACAAGTTCTTTCAATAGTGTGTTCCTGTTGGTGTAGGACAGGGATTTGCTTCAGCTTCAACCACAGAAACGGAAGAAAGAAAACCCCATGTCAAGGCACTGCATTTGTTGGAGGTCTTCATTTAAATCTGCTGCTCTCATAGGGCCAAACTGCACTGCAATCAATAGCAAATGGCAAGAAAATTCACTGCCATACCACCCATCACTGTGGACTTTGCCAGAAGTATTTGTCTCTTAACTGCCTAATAATTTATAAAGGGCAATAAAGCCGTGTTGCAGAACTCTGTGGCTGTGATGTGTTACAGTTCCAGGCTAGAGATGATTTACTCCACTTGTCATCCTGGGGAGCTGCTATGATATAGTTACCCAGGTTGCTGCTAAAACATCCATAAGCACCCACATCATATAGGGTGGTGTATTTACAATATGTAAATACTGTAACTTCTCAAAGCATCTGTGCAATTATAGATTAACAAGCTCCAGTCTTCCACCACAGCTTTTACTATGTTCATCAGTTCACCCTGAAAGGGTTAAAAATCAGAATCTTGGCTATCCAAGGATTCTATAAGAAACAAACTTTGTGCTCAGTCCTGTGCCCTTCAGCCTGCTGGCTGCCATATATCATGGAGGGTTTTAGCTTTGCTAAAAGTGGCATTTTGGACACTTGTCCAGTGCCATTGTGTTTGTGCATGTCCATGAACAGGCATTGCTTTTTGACTGAGCTAGCTAGCAATAATTTTCTCCACGGCTGATCATATTTGTCCTCAGCCTGCAGAGACAGGAAGTAGTTGCATATGACTTTCTTGAATGAAAAATAATAAGAGCCTCAAGTTAAAAATGAATTAATTCCAAAACACCCACCCAACTATGGAATAAAGAGTATCAGTATTAGGCTCAGGTCAAACTAAAGGAAAAAAAAGATGATAATTTGTTTGGTGAGATCTTTCAAAGTGTGTGATGATGTTCTTGTTTGCTGCTTAGCAACAAGGCCAGCTTTAAGAGTAGGAAAGTATCTGCCTGCTTAATTTTTCAAGAGTGACTCTCTACAGAAAAAATAATTACAATCCCCAGTAATAAATTAAGGGATATTAAGTATCCTAGTAAGTTTCTTGCTGTTAATATTGACAAACTTACAAATGCTGAACCCTATCCAGAAAGAGTAGCAAAAAGTTTATCTTATTTTATGGTGAAGGCAAGAAATGTTCCTTAGAAGCATTCAGTTCCCATATTGAACAGGATTAATGCACTGCAATAAGACAAATGAGCTAGACGTGACTGTGCCCTGGACATGGAAGGAGTTCTTTTTGTAATTAATTTACCTCACAGGTTTTGTGACTGAATGGAAAGGTATCATCTAGTATAGTATTACAATATTTCCAAAACAGGTGCAGGATTATAGTTGCAGTAGAAAAGATTAGATGTCTCTGGATATTCAGGTTAGATGGTCCAAAATTGCAATGTTGCTTGGTCTTACAGAGGTACTTACTGCTCATCATTCTGTATTTTATTTCATGTCATTAGGGGTAGAAGAAGGTTTTTGCTTTAATGTATTAGTAATTCCCTGTGTGCAATTCCGTATTGCAGTTATTGGAATTTCTTCTCTCACAACAGAAGTGCTCCCATTTCTGAGTTTTCAAGCTGCAGCTACACACCTCTGACAGCCAAACACTTGTATTTCCTTTAATGTCTGTGGTATCTTCTAAAATTTTCCCTGTGAGTCAGTTCCACACAAGTTTTATGGCAGGGTTGCCATTTATTCAGCTGAGCAAGGGTAAGATTGGCTCATTGTAGATGCTCACATTTCACTGTGTTGGGGGTGCTCAAGAACATGGTCTGTTTTAAGCATATGTGTTTGCTAGGCTGTGCTGACAGAAGAGAGATTCCATTTCTTCCAACCCAAGTGTTTCATTTTCCTTTTTAATAGCGTAAATACAATAGTAGGGAAACTTGCAAACTGCACTTCTTATTTCCACACATTTTTTTTTTTTCAGTGGTAAAAGCAACACTGCAGTATTGCTGCAAGTAGACAGAAGGCTTTTCCTGATAACAGATGGGGAGGATCTTGACCTATCCTTTGTCAAATATCACATGAGTCAGGCTACCTGATTGCCATCAGCCTTCGTGCCTGGGTGGGCGCCAGGGTGGTCAGGTAGGGTATAACAATAGCCATTCATCACGCCCAGCCTGTCTCTCCCTTCTGTCAATAAGATAAAATGATCTAATATAATCAACTCTACAGGAGACACAAGGCTTGCTGGTGTTTTGTTTTTGGTGGAGAACTTTGTAAAAAATAAGTACACACATGTACAAACAGGCCAGGAAAACTCAGACAATGTTTTCAGTTTGGTAACAGCTAGTAATCACGTTCATGGACTAAATTGCTTTGGGGCTCCTCTGGAATTTATTTTCTCCCCCCTGCTTTCCCCTGTTGTGATGGTGTCAAAAAAAAAAACAAAAAAAAAAAAAAAAAAA
The DNA here is from genome assembly GCA_013397095.1 of Sterrhoptilus dennistouni. NCBI lineage: Eukaryota > Metazoa > Chordata > Aves > Passeriformes > Zosteropidae > Sterrhoptilus > Sterrhoptilus dennistouni. The sequence goes on along the minus strand of VWZU01014071.1, from coordinate 556,724 downwards.
AAAAAAAAAAAAAAAAAGGCAGGGATGTTTGTTTGTTTGCTTATTGCTGTGTTTCTGCTGCAACAGATAATGATGTGGCAATGGCAATGGTGCCACATTCTGCCCTTGATGATGACAGAACAGAATAAAGGCAGGTAACAGTGAAATTATGTAAGATAGTAAGGACCTGGACTAATCCTAGGAAAGATCACTGTTTGAATTAAACAGGCTTTGAATGGTTTTCTCTATGATGCTTCTGGTAAATTTTTGGTTAGGTGTTATGTTGACTTTGTGCATGCTTGGCTTTGTCTCCTAAAATTTTTTGTCAAAGAACTGCGTTTAGCTCATGGGACTTGCAGCACCCATGTCCTGACAGGAACCTGCATTTATAATTTGAGATGAGGAAGATTAATGTAACCACACCTTATCTCATCTTATCTTAATGGTTGCTGTTTGATGCCCAGAAGCCCTGGATGGTCCTGCAGGCCTTACCCTACTTTGTGAGCAGATTTTGTCATAGAGAGAGACCTTGAAAGAAAACCTGCCATGAAAGATTTATAGTTCTTGCAAACAACTAAAATAAAGAAATTTTCTTCCATGATTTCCATACTGTGAACGAGGGACTATCAGGTTTAGTGAGCTCAGCAGCAGCAGTTGAAAATATCTGCTACATGGGTTCACAGTGGTCTGGATGGCAAAATGTGATTTTCCACTTTGAGTGGTGAAACGCACAAATAATTTGTCTGTGGAGTCATTATTAGCTATTTAGATAAATGAGAGTAGTTAAAAGTCTCTCTTTGTCCCTTATTTTTGTTTGTGGGACATGTATGAACTCTGCTCTAATTTCTTTTAAAAATTCATTTTTTTTATATTTTTATAGCACATTTCTTCTTCATACTCACAAATAAAACAGGGCTAAACTTAGTTCATTAAATATACCTTGCAGAACACAGTACCTTCTACTGTACCTTTTTATTAAAATGGAAAACATTTCAAAAGCATTATATAGATTTTTTTATATATATATATATGTTATACAATATTACCTTTCATATAGCATTACCATATAAAAAGTGTAGATTCTGGCTTTATTTGTGAGTGTGGTTTCTTCAGCTTACGTGAAGCTTTGGCCATTTAGGCCATCTAAGAAACGTATGTTTGCTGTGTCTAAATTTAATTTCCAAGACTTTGACTGCAATTCTTATCTCTTGATAATGTTTTAATAAATGCAAGTGTTTTAAGGCCAGTAGGTACTCTGTGATAATCTTAGTTTTCCACATAACAGCTGCTAGATAATTTTATCTACATGAAGTCCATAATTTCTAATTTTGTTCAGCTCTAGGCTTGTTCCTGTTGAAATTAAAGAAAAAAAATTGCCCTCGATTTGAGAACATCATCTGGATGAGAGCTGATGGACCTGGGCCTTGCTGTGAAATTTCTGAGTGTATTTGAGAGTGCTTTGTGCTTCCTCTGGTTCTGTTAGTCAGTTTTGTTGTGCATCATTACCCAGATTTTACTTGAATTAACACCTAAAATTAAGTGTGCTCTATTTTCTGGGGGTGTGTGTGTGAGAAACCCTCTAAGTACAAGGAAGCTGAATGGCAGGGGAAGGAGGAAGGATGAAGAAAAATGACTGGTAAAATATGCGGCAAATAAACCCTCCTTATGTTCAGAAAATAGTAATTTGGGAGCTTCCTTCCTTGCCAGTGAAATGCTCTGTTACATTGACATGAAAGGATTTAAAAAGCAATGAAATCAATAGAATATTTATTTCAAATAATTAATTAAAAGCAGAATACTTTACATTAATTTTCAGGTGTTAAAACTGAAGTAAATTTGGCCTCGAATCAATGTGTCAGTTTTTTACTTTAAAAATATTGCAGCAAAATTTTGACGACGTCTCCTTTTTTTCTCCCCTTTTTGAATAAAAATATTTCCCAAATTTGAAAAGATGCTGATCAAAATTTGCGGGTTTTTTTCTTCTGATGAAAATTACTCTTCATTTATTTGAGTACCTGAATTTCTTCAAAAAATCTTTCAGTGATGTAACTTTACAGCCTATACGATGACCATTCCAATCTAAATTTAAGGCATTAATATCTGAAGTGATCTATTTAAGGAGACCTTAGTTCTAAATACAATTAAATGTGTAGCTCATAATTTTAATTCTGGGGTTATAGTTTTAGCTGCTTTTTAAATTTTTGTTGTTGTTGTTTTCTTTTTTATGGCTTTCGGATTTTTAAGGCTCTAATTCAGGTATGTTGCTCTTCGAACACTTTGAGAGCTTTTTACTGGCTACAGATGGATTTCTTCTCTGAAGTGTCCCTAATATGAGCGTGCTTTAACCCATTTTTGTTGAGCTGGGCATGGTTGACTTAGAGAGAATGAAGGCATTGATTTGCTTCCATTTTTTTCAGGTGAAAAATCCCACCCTTCTGCTCCTGAGCTAGTTTTTATGCCAACAGTCAGCAGTTTGCTGCCTTCTTAGTTGTTTCCCTTCGAAGAGTTTTATTTTGTTAGCTTTGCAGCCCCTTGGTGATGGGAAACCCCATGGAGGGCGTTGGAGCTGGGTGGGGAACAGTGGTGGGAAGAGCCCACACAGCCTGCCAGGAAAGAGCCTGTCCCTCACTGCCTCACACAAAGTGAATTAAAGCAGCAGTGCTGCGGGAAATGCTGCAGGAAATGCTGCAGGAAATGCTGCGGGAAATGCTGCAGGAAATGCAGACAGCCCCGTGTTTCCCAGCAAGGTGCTGTGCAGATGCTGATCAATAATAAACTAGAACCAACACTGGGAGTTGTGTCAGTCAGTGAAAGCTGCAGTACGGATGTTGAGCAATTGAGTTTTTCAGCAAGCCATGTTGTAAGGGGGTTAGCACAGTTCAATGGGAGCATGTGGAAAGCTGTAACTTCCTTCTTTCTGCTGGAGAAAAATTATAGGAATTATTATATTTATAGGAGATATATATATATGAAAAATTATAGGAATTCCTATATTGTACAAAATCCTCACTTAGGTTATGCTGATGTTTTAATGTTCTTAGTACTTCCCTCACTGTCAAATACCAGACCTGTGAAATACTGTCACAGATGCAAAGCCTGACTTAATTATTGGAATATTACTTTCCATAATGAAACATGGTTTATTCAAAGATTTTAGATTTTTCTAGATTTTAGGTTTTCTTTCTGCCACGCTAAACCAGCATTTGAATGTCGCATTGTAGAAGACAAAGCGATATTGACAAAACTTGTCTGTTGGATAATCTGTTTATACAGGGCTTGTTATCCTAAGTGGCTTTAATGGCACGCTGCCCACCATGTGGAGATCCAGGGGAGATTGCTCCCACTGTGGGAAATATGATGTCTCTGGGTGTCTCCTCAGTAGGATGGTTCTGTCTGGCTGCAATGGGCAGACGGCACCATCAGTTTTTTTGCCTATGAGAGCCTGTGGAGCTCAATTCAGTCCTTTAGGAAACAGGGGTAACTTCTTCACCAAAGGAGTCAGTTGAATTTTTTTTTTTTTTTTTTTTTTTTTTTTTTTTGCCTGGTAACATCTGGTCTGAATTTGGCCTCTTGTGATACAAGGAAATTTGAGATAGAAATAGGAAAGGCAGCGCAGAGACATAATGTCAGAGCTGGCCCTCTAACCTGAAAAAGAATGATAAATAAATATAGATTTTATTAAATAATTTTTGAAATTGAGTTTTTTTAATAAAATGTTTTCTCAAAGGTTTAGAAATATTTGGTCTAATTTTTAGCATACTTCTGCCAATTTATATAATAGCCTCTTTGTCCTAGAGTTGATATTAGAAAAAAATTGCTTATGGGTTACTTAGGAGGAAGTCCAATTTTATAGTTTATATCTTATTAAAAGTGTCAATACAGACAAGTGGTTCAGATTCTGAAGCTGATACATGCTTGAACTTCTGAGCATGTGCCAGATAAATTCTTCTTACTCCTGCAATGTTAATATATTCAAATATCTATAACCAGGTTGGGTGCTGACAGTGAGGATGGTCTATAAAACAAAATGTAAAGAGGCAGAAGAGCATCTGACTGAAGAGATGTTTCACAGCTGCATTGCTGAAGGATGCATTAAACCAATGCAGGTGGTGTGAACAGCCTGGCTGTGTGGCATTATCCCAGCTCAGTGACAAGATCTACCCAGTGGGAAGGTCCAGTGAAGATGGAGCCAGATGGGGCATAACAGACATAATGACAATGAGGGAAAATCCTATGAGATATCAAGGAAAAAAGTAGCCAGGCAACAAGCCACAGTCCAGAGAGGTGGTGGAGCCTCTATCCACAGAGACACTCCAAACACTAGGCAGTGTTTCTCCAACCAAAATTGTTTTCTGACCCTACATTTAAGCTTTAGACTTAAGATTTGCAAGTGTCCTCTTGTTCTCCAGGCAGCAGCTGAGAGGAATGAGAGGACACAGTCTTAAGCTGTGCCAAGGGAAATATAGGTTGGATATAAGAAAAGTTTTTTACTGAGAGAGTGATAAAGTCTGCCCAGGGAGGTGGTGGAGTCACTATCCTTGGATGTGTTTATAAAAAGATTGGCTGTGGCACTCCATGCTGTGGTTTAGTTGAGATGTTAGGGCATGGGTGGGATGATGATCTTAAAGGTCTCTTCCAACCTAGTGATTCTGTGGTTTCAAAGGGCTGATTTCCATGACATCAGTTTTTCTTTTTCTCTCCTCATGGTGCTAGCATGGTCACACAGGAAACTTTTTGTATCTCGCTGCTTGCATTTGGTGGGCGTCAGAAATAATTTCAAGCAAAACAGGAAAAGCCATACATTTTTATACATATATATATATATAACAGGTATTTAAATTGGGACCTTATTGGGACCTTCACTAACTCAATGCTAAAGACAAGACAGAAGAATTGCAGGTACTCAGGCTGATAAGGATGATTAGCCTTTTGGTTAGGGTAAGCAAGTAAGCAATGTGTGTCTCTCACACTATTCAGCAACTGACATGCATACCTGCTAATGTAAAAATACATTATATTCAGGATAAGATTTACTGCATCTGCTCATTTGGGGAAACTTTCGGTATGCCAAGCTTCTGGTTTGTCATAAATCATATTTCATGAACCTTCTGCTTGGAAAGAAAATGAGAACAGGATTTGTGTGTTTCTATCACCCATATTTAAAGTGATGCAGTCTGACTTTCATTCATAATGTTCATTTTCACAGTTTCATAAGAAGAATGCATCACAGTTTTGGTATGGTTTAAAATGAGCTTCAGCTGATCAGGTCGATATAATGATATAAAACTGAAAAAAAAGAAAGTGATAACATTCATCAAGAGAAGAAGGAATTGAGTTTCCAGGGGATGCAGTCTGCCCTCCAGCTCAAGCACTCCATCTTGAATGGAATTTTTTAATGTGATGTGATTGCTAATATGAGTCACAGCAGCATCCATTAGCTTTGTTTTGCAACTCTAAAAGATGCGTGAAATTCAAATCCAGATGCAGACTGGTCAAGAATTATGATTCATTCTTCTATTTAAGACACATAAAAAATATCACTCATAAACCTTAGATGTTGGATCAGTTTTTATCTCAGCAATTCTGGTGTGTTTATGTTGATCTGACTTCAGCACAAAAAAAATTAGCAACCTGTGTATAATTTGGGGTTGCATTGTATGTAAACCTATAGTTTTGTGTATTTTTGAATGAAGCTCATTCAGTAAAAGCACAATCTAGAAGTTAAGGGCATGTCATGTCCCATTATGAACAATTTGTGTTTCCTGCTTAATGTAGGATGTCTGTGAAGGGGTTAACACACACAGAGCTACAGCTTGCATGGGCAGAAGGTGTCCTTGGGACAGAGATGGTTCAAGGGGGAGTGATTTGCCAGTGTGAGCTTTTGGTGATGTAGTGCTTTTAACGTAATATCTTTTTGGAGGGTTTTGGCAGAGGATTCTCTTGTGGCATCTGACAGTGCAGGAGTTGTCTTCCTCCTGCTGCCAAGTGCCTTTTCACTTACACTTAGTCAAATTAATGTCTTCCATTTAATACATTGAACTGGTTTTCTAATTTCTCCCTTGAAGACTTTAACACTAGTACTGTAAACAGCAGACAAACCCTAGAATTTGTTCCAAGGATTGATCTGGAAACCAAAATGAAGACAAATAAAGGTGAAGACAACCTTTGTGACCATTCAAACTTTCTTCCTTCATCAGTAACTTTCTTCTTGTGGGACTTTGCACTGCATTGCCTTTCCTTTTTGGCACAGCACAGTGCTGTGACCAGCTCCAGCAGAGCAGTGATGATCTTTGAGTGCAGTTCTTGCTGGGGCAGGTATCCTGGAGCCCCTCACTAACTCTGAGGTGCTGTGCACATATTTGAGATGAAACATTGGTATTATCTTCTTTCATGGCAAAAATGCAACAGTTTCCAGTTGCTGCTTACAAATACTAAAGCACAGCAGAGGCTGCAATTTACTTTAGCAATAATTTCCATTTTCAATGAATCATCTCCTTTTTTTTTTTTTTAATTAGATGATAAGGCAGGCATGCCAGGTCCCAGTGCACTAGCATATTAGAGAAAACTTATAATAAAGATGTGTACTTTTCCACTCAAGTGCCCAGTGCATCTCTTTGCAGAACAGCTGAGCAAATTATTGAAAGTATTATAGCCAATGAATTCCTACCTTCTCATGATATATTAAGTGATTACTGTAAGACTTATGCTTTTTCCATTCCTTAGCCCTCCAGCAACTGCACTGTTGTTAATTTGCTCTGTTAATTTTTTAATATAGCTCTGTTGTTAAAAATGGTTATATCTTAGTTGAATGTAATTGAATAGCATTTCTAATGATAGGCGTAGGATTCCTCTTCCTTTTGGATAATGTAATCTGAATAAATGTGGGGACAAGAAAAATAAACACGATGTCTTTTACCATGTTGTGTAAACTGTTAAGAGTCCTTACTGGTCTTCCCTAGGAACCAGTGTCATACACTTGTCTATCAGATGCTCAGGCTAGCCTTGATATGTGAAATGATACTGCCTTTTGCTTTCTGTTTCTGTGAATTGCCAAAGTCTCTCAGTAAAATACATGTGTAAAAATTTCTCATATGCATTTTGAGTCAAAACAAATCTCTGGAATATGTAAACAGATACTGCTTTTCTGAAAACCAATAATTCTTTGCATGTATCTATTCCCCTGCATCTGCTAGATATTCCCTCCTTTGTGCTAGAAACAACATCTGTCTGTGGCCACATGTTCATCTCTATTACAAAACCCATCCATATAAGCTAAATAAAACAAAAGCTAAAAAAAAATACCCCAAACCCCCAAATTTTCTGCACTGTGGGGTTTGAATAGGTCTAGCTAAGTGTAAGGCTGAAACTCAGGAGTTCCTTTTGATGAGTTTTATCTCAGGTGCTTTACCACAAGTTGAGGAATCCTGTAGAGGATGCTGATTGACCTCACTGAGGATTTTTTCTTGAAGATGTATTTCAAAAGAGTTGAAATCACCACAGATGGATCAGGGCAGAACACATTTGTTCATCTATATCCGTTTTTCTAGCTTATACAACGAACCTTGTTCGAAATGACTGAATGATTTAAAGTAAGGAATGGTTGAATATTCTCCTTTACACTTTTCCATGAAATCCCCAACAACCTCCTCCCCAAATGGTCCAAAGTCTAAGAAAGGATTAAGACATCATTAAATGGAATTACTCTGCAGAGCACAAGGATATCTTTTTCTTCCTTTGGAGGTCACCCAGTCAGTGTTACTCTCCTGCACTTCCATGGTTAGTTCTCAAAGCCTGGCCATGGTGTCAGCTCTGTCAGCCGAGCCTCTTGTGGCTCCACCAGGGTGATGAGTAGCTGTCTGAGCTCCCGTTACAATGCTGAGAATTCAGAAAAAGTGGGAGTAGAAGAAACTAGATTTGATCTATTTCTCTTTTTATCTAGTTCATGCACCCTGCTTCACGTTTATCCACCTATGTTTATCCACTGTTATGGATAGAGTCTTCTCTCTAGTTATAAACTGGAGCAGTTGCATGTTTCAGCTGTTCCTGTGGAATTTCAGGAGACAATGATGCATTTTAAATCAGCAAGATTTTCCTTCTGTCTTCCTTCTGCCATCCAGTTGCAAATTCCTGATCTGATTCCTAGTTAACAGTCTGACTGGAACGAGGAAAGATTTCTTCAGCAGCTGCCTGTGTTTTAGTGCAAGTTCTTGTACATGTAGTTTCCTGCATGTGAGCAGCTTATTTCTTATGAGTCTTATTTTCCTAGGTAATCAGGCTTGCACGATAATTACCTTAGGGGATGACAAATATTTTTTGAAAAATTAAGGTTTTATTAAGGCATAGTGAATAAATTTACTTACAATAACATTAATCAAAGATAGATACTAGAAAATTGAACAAGGATGGGAGATGGTCACGACTAGATTCTCGACTTTAGCCTGGGAAAACTGCTTTTGTCTCTCCACAGAAATCCCAGACTTCATCTCTGAAGTGTTTTGAGATGCTTGAAAATTCCTCAGTGAGGATTAGGTATGACTATTTCAATATTTTTAGGTTATACAAAACTTGTCAAATGTGAGTAATACTGACCTTACCTCTAGAGGGCCTGTGCAGTTTACTATTTCCTCTTCTGTGTATCCATCTTATGGGAAAGGTCCTGTATGAGAGCAACATGTTATTGTAGCAGTGTATCAGAAATAGTTGAGGCTTCATTGCCAGTGAGCCCCAGGGGACTGTGCACTTTTTATTATTCAAGCAGTTACAGCAGAATAGCAGCCTGTTACCACCTGCTTGAAAACCCCTGAAACAACCTGGCCTTGCTATTATAGTTCCTTTTTTTTTTTTTTTTTTT
>VWZU01014071.1:472528-547886 GCA_013397095.1 Sterrhoptilus dennistouni | reverse complement strand
TTTTTTTTTTTTTTTTTTTTTTTTTTTTTTTTTTTTTTAATTTTTTTTTCCTGTGGCTTAGTATACTAGAAAACAAGATGTAAGGGGGAGAATTTGCAGGCTTTTAGCTGTATGTCTGAGATTCAGTAGTTCCATACTGGGGATGGCATTGCATTACTTCAGCTGATAGGTTTGTGTGTGGACACATGTGCATTGACTAGAGTTTAGTTTATATCCTTTCAGCTTGCACCTGATAAATTGCAGAAAGCAAAAGCCCCCTACAAATACTAAATAGGGATAAGTGAAAACAAGCCATGAATTTGTTCCGTTTATGGGCTCCACATGTTCTCAGATCTGCCTTCATATTTTGTCTTTTTCCCTAATCAGCAATCTGAGAGTTGTACAGCAAATTAAGAGAAGAGCTTTCAACAATCATAACTAAACCTGAAACAGTTATGATAATGAAGCGCCTTTGGATCCCCTCAGATTCAGAAAGAATGGGAAAAAAAAACTAATTTCCTGAAGACTTTCCCCATTCATTCTGCTTAATCTCCACTAAACCTGGTTCCTATTCTCACAGGGTGATTCCCCAGTCAGCACATCTGCAGAGGTGTGTGGTTACTCTGCCGCCTTACAGCCCAGAGCACCTTCAGCTGTGACTTCCACTTCATCTCACCCAATTTAACTCTCTCCCAGTGCAGAAGGCTAATAATGAGCAGGTTGCCATAAGTTTTTAAGGAAGCAGCAGGAAACATCTTAATGCAAGTGTCAGTCTGTGCACGTACTGTGGGCTCTTGCTCTCCCTGATAGCCTGGAGCTTAAAAGCACTGCTCCCTGCCAAGGGAGAGGCGGCTATCTTCAATCTGGCATCTGAAAATGACAAAGTGATTTATCAAGCAGAATTAGGAGCACAGATCCTTCCTGTTCTGTTTAGCTTTGTAATTCAATCTGAGTCAAACCAGAGGCCTGGCCTGAGGAGAAGTGCTCCTTCAAATCTAATGAAGCAGTCCCCTGATTTGCCATCATGCAAACATTAATATGTAAACTTCCTATGTATATAAAAGATAAAAAGGCATATTGTATCTGACAGAAGTTACTTTTCAAGGTATGCTAATTTTGAAGCTATCCTTCTACTGGATTCTTCTTCACACTCTCTGCAGGCTTTCAGAGCTAACTTTCTATTTTTCCATGCACTCCAGAGATCCTGGCTGAATTCCTACCCTATGCCTAGGTATAATCATGAAAATAGACTTTGAAGTGTCATATAGAGCTTGTGAAAAACTTCTCTGGGCTGCCAGTAACTTGGAAGATTTGAAAAGTCTGCTTATGACTTCATTGACTTTTGTCATGACCATTCTGTTTAGGTACTCCTGTGTGGGAAATGAACTTTGTGTTTTCTGTACTAGATGAATGTGGTCTGAAATAAAACCATTCGCACATTCTGATTTTTTTTTTTTTTTGGGTTTGTTTGTTTGTTAGCTTTGTTAAACTTCTTGTGTGTGTTGCTGGCTTGATAAAATACTTTTACTGAGGAAATTGGAATTCCTCAGCTCAGCATAACTTTACCATGTCCTATTTCTCTTCCTGGAATGTTGCTTCATACCTCTTGTGCAGTGCTGTTATAATTATGAATGTATTTATGATACAGATTTACCGAAGAGACTAGAGGTACTGTTCTTGGAATACAACATTTAATATTTTCCCCTAAAATGGCTCATGCAAAAAAATCATTGACCAAGGATACTTTCATCTGACTTCAATGGCTTTATTTTTTCATTTGGCCCTTGCTTCTCTTTCACTCCTGCTTCTCTGTGTCATTCCTGGTGTTTTGATTGTAAGTTTTCTGGTAGAACCTGTCTCTCATCTCACATCTGTCTAGCACATCACAAAAAGGCAGTAACTTCAGAGGGCTTTCTGGGTGAAACTGTTAAAAATATAGAAACCTTTCTGAAGAATAGTAAAATGAGTATGTTCCTGTTGTTGCTGTTCAGACTCTGGTAAGAGATCAGCTAAGGAAAAGAAGCCTAAATATGTGTGACTTCCTCCTGTGGAGCCATTTAGAAGCTAAACTTATTATCAGGGCTCCTGTGTTTGTTTACTGCACAAGAAAGTTTTTAACATGACATGAAAAGTCATTACAGATGCTAAAACATTTTTAAATGTTCCACAATAATGCAGTGGAAATTACGACAAATAACAGAGCAGAAATGCTTTAAAAACAACACTACTGATGAAAGAAGTTGTGAGTACCTTTTAAAAAGGGACAATTTGGCTGGAATCTTAGGCTGGTAGAATCTTACAGTTGTGCATTCTTAAGAGAAACACCATTTAATTGTACATTTTCCACTGAAGTTCAATATTGGTGCACAGCCTTAAACCAAATTAACTCAACAAATCTCTCTTTGGGCCATTTGAGTTCAATAACCTAACTTGGCTGTGGAGATTTTTTTATGACAGCTAAACTCAGGCTGGATTGCCTGAGGCATATGTTCCATTCCCTACTTTAACCTCTGCTGCTTTCCCAAATCCTTGGGAAATTTTGAAAACAGTTTCCACTTGGAATGAAACTGGCTGTAGGAAAACAGCACAAGCAATAAAGTGTAGCAGAGTAGTGCATGCATTTAGTGCAAACTTCAAGTTTCTTTAGCTCACTTGTGGCAGTGTTCAGCAATTTCCTTTTTTCATCCAGCATAAGAGCTATTAAAAACTGATACGCAAATGAGGTAATGTCAGTTAATTTGATTTCTTTAGCAGAGAACACAGATAGCAATGGAATATTCCTTTTCATCTGTGATTGGGGAAGGTTCTGGGATTCTCTCTTTTATCCCCCATGTCATTTTGCCAAGTAATTTTCCAGTAATTCAGGAGTTGGCAGCTGTGAAGAGCTGTAGCAGGAGCAGGATGATGCTCTGACAGCTGGATGACTCCAGCACAGGCAGTGGGCCAGTAAGGGCATTGCAAGTGTTCTGATTACTCTTCTGAATGGGGACAGCAGGCTGGCCTTTCCTCTGTAGATTTCTGTCAACCTGATGTGATGTAGAAACCACTTGACATGCCTTTGCATCCCTGGTTTTATTCCATGCTGCTCGTGCCTGTAAAGACATGCACTGACTAAGCTATCCAGATGTTTGGTGTATTTGGGGCTGTTGTGGTTTTCTGCATAATTCCTCTGGTCAGGTCTATTTGCTTGACTCTTGGAAACAAGAGTCAAGCAAATCTGTTGTTCTTTGCTGGAGTTTTCCTTGGAGACAGCTTTTGCAATTTGAAGTCAATGTTAGAGAGCTGTGGTGTTTGACCCTTAGTATTTCCTGTGGAGAATGCACATGTACAGATCACCTCTTCCTCCCAGGTGTCAAAGGCAGCTGAGCTGCAACTTTGATTTGCATTATCAAAACATCGTGTAAGGAATTACAAGTCATTCCCCTTTTCTTCCCTGGATAGATCGTATCTTTTAATTGCTTTGTACTCTGTGTTTATGCCAGGAATTATTATGTTTCTACATATCTCTGACAAGTAAACCTGGCTGAAGGAGACATGCTTGTCATCAGTAGATTCTAAGCCTGCATATGTTTTTTATATCAAATCTGGAATATTTTTGGCATAGCCCTCTTCAGTGTAGGATCAGAAAAATCTCTCAGGTTGCTGTTGGCACTTTCATTCCTTGTTGTAGTTGAAACCATCAATTGTGTAATTGTTGCAGCCTGGAAGAATGTGTTAATTGACCCAAAGCCCAGAAGTGCTCAGGGTACAGGCAGCAGATAACAGAGAGGCTTTTCTCTGTCAGTAGATAAATTGACATCACCACTGAAAACAGTGGCACAGCATTAGTAGAGCTCTCAGTCTCAGGCAATGTGCTCAAGTCCAGTACTACATTAACTTGTTTCTTTTGGACACCAAAGAGCAGCCATCCCAAGAGGGAAAACCAAGACTTTCTCCCCTTCTCCACAGCCTTGGGCTAGAATAAGTATTATTAGGGAGCTTTGATTAATATAAAAATAGCAACTGTTCAGTGGTAATGGCTCTTCATTGGTTTGGTTTATTTTGGTATTGTTTTTTCAATTCATATGAAAAAATGTGTTGTTTTGTTTGTTGGTGTTCTTTTCTCCCCCCCTTTCATGTGCTCATAAATTTGCCATATTTGGAAGATTTTCTTACATGCAAACAAAGTTCTTTGTTCTGCCAAAGTTCAAGTTCTTGCAGAATAAGAGATAATGAAAAATTTCAGTGGGGTTCCCAGATTCCTGTAAAACATGAACAAAACCATCGTGTTTCTTAATAATCTTGCTTCTGAAAGGGTTGAACTTTCAACAAGGATTGCTGAAGACAGGCATCAGTATGCAAAATTCATCCCAGGTGGCAAAGGCATAAAAAGACTGAAACCAGGGGTCACAGAATAAGGAAGTATTGAGCAACCTTAATAATAGGTGGTGCTATCAGACTTGCCTATAAATAATCCACATTGTCAGGTAACTAATGGATATTCTGCATTCAACCTTCCTGTGAGTCAGGAGTAAGTGGTTCACCAGATTTTCATTACTGGTGCGTCTGCAGCTTTGTTTTAAGTATTATGCCTGCATTTGGGACCAGGGAGAGTTACAAGAATCCTTTCACCACTGGGTGCTCTGTGACAGCCACCTTGCCTTGCATAAAACAGCTGAAACCCTCTAAGCGTGTTTTCAGAAGGGTTGGGAAATTGAGGCAATCAATATGTTTTGGAACTTTTTGGGAATGAAGGATGTCCGCAAAAGGCTGAGATAATTTATGGCTTATTTCAAAAATAATTTTGAAAAGTAGGTGTGGATTTTTTCGTGTTGGGTTCTTTTTCAGACGCAGGGAGAGTTTCTACCACTTGCTGGCAGAGGGGGCTATCTGCCCATGCTTGGCAGAACATCCTCCAGTCAGGAAACACAGCAGGGGAACCAAAGTCCCTCTCAAGGGTAGTGTGGTACAAAGGGCAAGGAAGCAAGAAAAACACGAGTTAAAAGTGTTTCAGTGATTTTATTGGATATAATAGACACCTTTCCTTAGGACCTAATGGGAGGGGAGGCAATATTTGACCTCTTAGGTCTCTGAAGATATTTTTCCCAAACAAAACATCACTGAAGTGCAGATGCTCAGGGCAGCCAGCAAACTAACAAGAAGTGTCAAAGAGTAACATTTCAGCCATTGTGAAAAGGAAAACAGGAGCTGTACAGGAGAAATTCTGATGTTAATTCAGTTCTCAGGCAGTTACCTCTAGACATTGACAGACTTATTTAATTCTTCAAACCCATTCTTGAATTATGCTAAGGCAAATTTAAAAGCAAAAACTCCTAGATTCTTAGGCTTCTGCTTCAAGATTCTAAAAGAAATGAAACATATAGCAATGAAACTGGGCTAGAATGGTCAGTAAACAGTCAGAAATCCTGTTTGAGGAACGCTGTGGAAAGTGAAAATGTTAATTTTGATGTGTCATGCCTCTATGCTACTTTGGAAATACAGAGGGAGAAAAAAAAAAGATTCTTAAACAGCAAAAATAAATACTTGATAAGATGTCTTAATAATGAAAGAAGAGAGGTGAATCTTGCCATAAAGAACCCTAATTCAGCAGAAAACCTTCTGTGGCTAGTAAGTGTTCTCATTTGAATACAGTACTTTGTATGGGCCCGTCTATCCACTCATGCACTCTGGTGTATAAACCAGCTCAGTCTGAATATAAGGATGAAAAGAGCTACCAACACCTTCTATTAGGAAGTGAAGTAGTCAGAGAGAATGTAAATGACCTCCTTGAAGACTTAGGTGGGATTTGACCATGCATCCAACTATGCTGCAGCATCAAAGTGCTCAGCACGAGCTGCCTGAAAACTGGTTGCCCACATATTTTCCTTTCAGGTGTTCCTTTCCCTGCTGCTGCTTGTGATCTACCCAGACCCAAGTGTGTTTAGGGGGGGGTGTGTGTGTGTGCAGGATACCGCAGCCACAGCAGGGATGGTGCAATTAGGCTGGCAACCAGCAGCCAAGAAAATAAACCCTATTGAATTTATGTAGGGTGCACATTTCAGAAGTAAGAAATGAGATCTGTACATTTGAATACACAGCCTGTATTTCTTCTGTGTGGGGTGTAAACTCCCCCCTTTCCTGCCCCACATGTCCACGTTGACTAAAGGCCACAGGGAAACCCACATAATTAAAAGGCACTGAGGTCATGAGCTGGTTATGAGGCAATTTAGGTTCCTTGTGCAGGCCTGCTGGGTCGATAGAGATACAAGTCTGCTCTCGATGGGAACAATGATCTTCTTTTGTAAAACATGAAGGAGGAAAAACATGATTTAGGAAAGCCTAGTGCCTCACTGAGGCTTAATTGCATTTTCAGGGATGCATATAGCATTCTGTTTCACTTCAGGATGCACAGGGCTGGTCCTGTCACCGCTGAAGTATTAAATCTGAGATGTATCACAGTTAAAGTCGCGTCCCAGTTGAAAATAACATCTGAGCAAACATTTACTCAACTGAGAAACTGAGTGTGCAAAATACTGCTTGAAAAGCTGCTCATTGCTGTGAAACAGGTCTAGGGGGAGGGAAAAAACCACAATTTCCTGAAATTCCACTTGGCTTCACACCTCTCTGGTTCTCAGAAATCCCACAAGGAGTGTGTGCTTGGAGAATTTCAGCTTTAGAGAGTGAGCATGTGTGGGATGGCAGATTTAAGTCACTCACCTGAGCCAGGAGCTGTATTTCTATCACATCAATACATGTTCATTCATCTCCAGAAGCTCCAAAAAGAACATGGGCAACTTAAACTCTATGACTGCTTCTGTTCAGTATTTTTTTTTTCACTTTTCTGCCCCAGCCTTGCTATAGAGATGGTAAAAAAGGTGACAGTGCCCTTTGACATTAATAATTATGCCAATTTTTAACATTTAGCAAACACACTGATACTTCCACTGGAGCTTAGTGTTTGTGCATCCATAAGCAAGTCAGATGTCCAGAGGATGACTTGTGACTTGCAAAAGAGTCATAACTCCTTTACATACGATTTTATTTACAGATTTGAACAGCTTATTTCACATTCTGTTAAGATATTTTAAGAGTATTGGGCAACAACACCAGAATCAATGGAAATTTTTTTCCTTTTTCTGTAATGGAAAGAAAATTCAGATTTTAGATCATGCACCTCTTATGAGAAAAAAGAGTCCTTAATTTGGTCCTTTCTAAATGAAAACAAATAGCTGAAGGAAAGGAAGTGCAGACTATCCGGATGGTGAAATTTCATCCCAGGGTTAATGTTTTTAGTTATCAGGGAACCAAACAAGATCAGGTCTTCAGCATTTTGAATTGATATCCTCTCTGTTTAAATTTCTTATATTGAAGATTTATAGCCTTCATTTAAAATATATTACTTTACCTCCATCGACCATGAGTGAAAGACTAATACAAAGCCAGTACAGTTCAACAAAGTCAGTTTTTCTTGCAGGCTCAATCTGTAGCTTAATCTGGCTGGTGAATTTCAACCTAATGGCATGTCTTGTGATGCATATGATATGGTTAATTTTCTATATGATATGGTTAATTTTCTTTCAGCTTTTTCTGCTCAAGATGCATTTATCAACTTGCTCAACTTGCTTATATGAATGTTTTCTTGAGAGTAAAATGGTACCCACCTGTGACAAATTGTGAACCATGGGTCGTGATCCACAGTTCTATTTAGTGCAGCCTGGAAAAGGAAAAGCAGGATGCACTTTGAGTATTTTAAATAGTGTTACATGGAGTGGTGATGTCCCAACTGTCCTGAATTTCTAGCACAGCTCTCCCTACATCTTTGTATGAGCTTAGATCGATCTGTTTCTCATTTAACAGCTGAATCCTCCTGCAGGTGCAGGATTTGTTTTGATGTACTCCCTTGATCTTGACCCATATCTGAATAATTGAGGATTGGGTAGAATATTTTATAAATGAGCTAATCATTATACATTAAAACCTATTAGAGTCAATTGGTTTAATTCCCAGTAGAGCCAGTGAAGTCCTTATCTGTGTCAAAATCTTCACAACAAAAGGGCTGCCTGTAGCAGAGAAGATAAGCTTCCTTCCCCTTCCCCCCTTCTGATGGGACTTTTAAAGAACCTCCTATGCAAAGGTGGCCTGTGGAATTAGCTGTGAGAGCAGGTGTCAGACTTGTCAATAACTAGCTAAATGTCAACAGTTTGGGTATAGGGTTTTTTAATCTTTTAAATGGAGCATGGCAAACATTGATACAAGGGTGCTAGTGGCAAAATGATTGTAAAAGCATCTTTGCCAATGTTTACAACATTGTGAGCAGTAGTCCAGCAAAATTAGGGTATGAAAAATCTACTGCAGCACTGCAATACTCCATGCTTATCCATAATCCTGTCTTAGAAGACATTGGGGCTGCCATGCACCTGCAGATCAGGCCTAGAAAGCCATATTGTCTTTTCTGAACTCCACTGTTAGTCCATAGCCCAGCCAACTCCCTGACTTGTTTGGTGTTGTTTATCACAGGGATTGGAAATGATAGTGCAAGGCAGACTGCAAAAAAAAAAAATAAAAATTTAATGGCATTTGTTTAGTTCTTTGAGAAAAGAAACGAAAGTGAGGATTAACATACTTATCATCTTGAACTACCTGGTTGGGATGTGAAGATTTATTATGTGATAACTTTGTGTGAAAATGGAGGAATAAAAATCATGTGTTATGGTAAGGGATTTTACATAATAAACACTAGATAAATTGGGATTTCATTATGTTTGATTGGTCTTTTTTGAAGTGGGATGTGGTTTGGGGTTTTTTTAATGTTATTAAAGAATGGGTCATTAATGTATCTTGTTATAAATGCAGAATTAGGAATTGGTTACTGATTTTAATGGGAGAGGATGTTTTCTTCTGCAGTATCTAGAACACACATAAATAATATACATAGTTGGTTCAGATGCAGATTTTGAGTGCTAATATTTCTGCCAATAACCTCAACCCACATATGAAGGAACTAAATTTCTTGAGTGAGATTGGGGTCATTCAGCCTCTGTGCTAATTTATTTCTTGTCCATTGCCAGGCAGACATTGCCAAGTACAGATTGCATGGCAAGAACATGATATGTTTTATCAGGATCTGCCTGCCAAAGCTAGTCCACATAATATTTTGAACTGCTTTCAAACTACAATTCCTAAGAGAGGAGAGAGTCTGATGCTCTAATCTTCCTCATTGGCGACTTTTTCTGTTGCATATTTATTAAAAATATTCTTAAAATAAAACCAGAACTTCCCATTAATACAGGAATTCAACATTAGTTATATTATAATTCCTTGGTAGTATTAACCCTAGACAAAGTTGGAATTTTATAATCTCATAACAAACAAATGAGTGTTACTGGGATGATGTAAAGCTGATGGCTATTTGTTTTAAGTTGTGAAAGATTGTATATTCCACTTATTGAAGTGGACAGGGAAGTAAATAAGGGGAGGGTCACCTTAACTTAAAGACATATGCAAATTGTAGCACAGCTAATTTCTGGAAAAATATAATTTTCTTTATCAAGATAGGAACAAAACTAGAGCACACATTCGCTTTGGCGCACATTTTCCTACATTTATTAAGCTAAAACACGTCCCTTATATAATGGCTTAAGAGGGAACAGAAGATAGAATTTTGGGGACAAAGACTCTTCACAATCCCTATTTATTAGCATAGTGCTGCTGTAAAATGTGCACAACCACAGTGCCCAGTAAGTGCTTGTCAGTGCTGGGGGAGCAGCATTTGCCCCAGCTTTGCTGCAGCCCTGCTGCTGCTGCTCCCTCCTTTTGCAGAGCAGGAGTGGGCTGTGCTGCACTGTGACAGAGCTGGGCTCCTGTGCACAGCCTGCCACACACCACAGGGCACAGCAGCTGCTCTGAGTCCTGCTGGGTTGATGGAGGTCAGCCTGACTGAGAATCAGAGGGTTTGTCCTGACATTGCACCTTTCCTGTGTTCTCAGCCAGGAGCAGAGCAAAGAAAAATTGCGTCTACATTAACTGTAGAAGAATTTTCTGAAGCTGTCCTAGAGGGCACTAAATCAGTGGTGCTATCGATTTTGTGGAAAAGACAGCTGCAGAGCAGATGTAGGGACTGTGATAGTCAAAATCATTAGCTTCAAGCTTGAGATAATTCAAACTACTTTGTTGTGTACTTGAACAGATGACCAAACCTAGCGAATTATCTAATGAGTGCACAACTTAAATATCTGGTTTATGTTGCTCTTGAAAGACCTGGACAGGAAGATGAGCATGTCAATGTAGTGTGCAATTGGTTGAGTTAGTTTGGTAAAATTATGGTCCCATCATTCTGTCCAATCCAGCTGGAGATGTTGAGAGAAGGAATGGCTCAGAACAACCATAAGCCAATGTCTCAGCTCTGTCATGAAACTGGTTATAAAAACTAGGTGGAAGCAGTATTAAAAGAGTAGGAGTTTAATTCCTTTTCTGAAATCTGTGCTGTATCAAAATAGGGTTGTTTATGTTTTTTAATATAAACTATATTTTGAATAATTCAAGATGAAAGCCCTCTCCTAATATTATTTGTTGGAAGCCCTGCTTCCTTGTGTATCTCAGCATCTAGACTTAGGGAAATAAATGTGCCAGTTCAATACACTGGATTTTCCCAAATGTCTGTCAAATAACTATCTTTACTTTCAGAATATGGTGGCTAATTATGGCTACAACACAGACAATAATGAGGAAATTACTTCACCTGCTATTCACTTTCAAACTGGAGACCTTTTCCCTAAGAAATACTTTCTGTCTGGTCTGAGGTTTCACCGAGCTGCTGGATCAGGGAAGCAGAAATAAGAAGTTTGACTTTTCATCTTGATGTTCCCATTGCATGTGAAATGTGGAGAGAGTGTGCTGTGCTGGGCTGAGTCAATCAATTGAATATACAGGTGTGCCTGCCTTATGGGCCATAGTGGAATAAGTGTTTCTCTTGTGTTGTCCAGTGGGTTATATGGGTGTAGAGAGGGCAGGACAACTTTCTAAGCTATAGATTCTTGCATTAAACTGCTGTGTACTGACCATTCTCTGTATTTTGGTAGAATTTGCAGAAGTAAAGTCGTTTTTGAAATCCCTTTGTTCCAAGGTACGACCTGTGTGGGGTTTTTTTAAAGCATTTTGGACACTTGACAGTGTGGTGCAAAATATTTGGTTGGTTTTCATAGCTCAGAGGATGGTTCTGTACCAGATGACAGGTAAGGATGTCCATGCTTTTATAAAAAGTTGAAAAATTTTCAAATAACTGTCTTGAAAATAGCAATTAGTTAAGAAAAGATGGTTATGCAGGTAATAACTTTTTGATTAATCCTTTTTGGGAGCAAACTGTAGAGGGAGGATGAGCAAACTGGATATATCTGTTAGAATTTTCATCTGAAACTCATCTTATGTGGAGAAAGCATCCTGGATGTCTGGATAGCCATGGCCTGTACTGTGTTGTATATCAAGAGGAAAATGCTGGTGTAGAAATGTCTCCTAACCACCCACAGCATTTCAGGTTTCTGTGACCTTATTACCATTTCTCTCTTCATGAAAGCTGGTGATGAAAGTGCACTCAATAGACCTCTTGCCATTATCCAGCCTGTTTCCTGTGATCTTCTTAAAGGAGTTAGGGAGAATTCCTAGCTGGGAAATGAATCTTAGGGTTAATGCAGTCTATCTTATCTCAGATCCCACTGGGAGAATAGGCTTTCTGTAATTCAGCTGCAGGTTATCCCTTCTTTGTGCAGACAAGATGGATGGGGAGATAGAGCTGCTTGTTTAAAAAAAAAAATGACCAGAGTAGATTTTTGGAAGACAAGAAAATATTTGGTTCCAATTGGACGCATGAGGAAAAAGGTTTGAGTGTAATAAATGGGACATTTTTAGAAATTGCCATGTTTTATTTAAAGTAATAGATTCAGAGAAATAAGGAATCTACATTATTGAAAGTGATAAAACCATGTTGTCAGAGTCTGAATGTAAAACCAGGTTCTGTCTCATCCCTCAGTCATTACATCTGTTAGCTATCTCCTGATTAAATAAAAGCTCTTTTAGATTTAGTAACTTTGCTCTGAATATTGTGGCATCACTGTGCATGTAATGGTTTTAATAAATTTCATTTATAGAACTAAACAGAAAAGCAGTTGCTGGCAGAGACAGCTCTGGCTGCAATATGTTAACTCTTTGGAAACCCATTGTCAGCCAACACGTGTCTGGAACCTCACCTACACCATTACAGACAATTGCAAATGATTAATGTGGGTTTAGGTGGTGTTTGAGGTTTTTGGTGTGCTTTGCACTTTTTGTTTTGTTTCTTTTTTATTTGTTTAATCAGGATATATAAAAGTAACTGTAGAGTGCTTACAGTTGATAATACACAATTATATTTGTGTTCCCGTTACATTGAGGGAATTTTTAGTAAAGATAGAATTTCTTATAGAATATAAGCTTACAGCAAAATATTAACCCAAGTCTTCTTTTCTCCTGGGTGTTTTTTAACCCCAGCCAGCAAATGAACACCGTCCATCTGTTCACTCACTCCCCCTTGGTGGGGTGGGGAGAGAATCAGAAGGGTAAAAAAGTGAGCAAACTCCTGAAAAGATAAGAACAGTTTAATAATTGTGCACCTGCTCATTGACAGAGCATGGGAAACTGCAGAGTCCTTGACTCAGGGTCAGCAATGCTCAGCAACAGCCAAGCATCAGTGTGGTATCAACATCCTTCTCAAATGAAACCAACCACTGCACTCTACCCAGCTACTAGGAAGAAAATTAACTCTATCCCAGCCAAACCCAGGACTTTAGATTTCCAAAAATCCCAGAGGACACAACAGAAGTGTAAAATCTTTGGAAGATAAGAGGAATCTGAAAGAACCATGTAATAGTAAGCCTGTTCTCTAAACTTTGGATCTGCCCTGGAGCTTACTGTAAGCCTATCACGTCTGTGATAAAACAACACATCTGTGTTTTAGATCCTTTTCAGGTAGGAAATAAGGCTCTAGATCAAATAAACACATTTTTGGTAGTAAAAGGTAATTTTTGTGTGATCCCAGTGAATGGTTGCTAAGTGTACTTTGTGTAAATCTACAGAGAATATTCTAAGTTTCAGCTGCTTGGCTCTAAACTCAGACTGAAACAGGACAACACACGTGTAAGTCTGGAGGTTGCCAGTTCAAATTCTTCATGTTGGCCAAAGGTTTAATGTCATGTGTGTATGTATTATTATACCTTATTATTCACTGTGTGTGCTGCAGATAGAAAGGAATATATCCAGTAGAGCAGAACCATCATTTTAAGAGTAGCTTCATTATTTTGTGACAGCAGGAAATTGCAAGATAGCAGTAACTTTTATTTGTAGGTGTCATTCTCTGTTGTATAGAAATAGCACTGGGCCCTGGCCCTGGGCCCAGGCTCACTCTGTGCATGTTAAAACCTACTTATCTGATTGTTCCTTCAAGAACTTTGGAGAAGGAAAACTCAGAAATTATTTAGAAATAATTTTTAGGGAATATGAAAAGAGAAAACAAGAGAAGTGCGTGTTAGAGATTGTGTTGTTTTTTCCTCTCAGATTACAATAACAGAATCTGCACAAAGGAAAGATCTTCACTCTTACATACATATTTCTTCCTCACCTTCCCTTATGTGTTGCCTTTTCAGGGACAAGGTAATGCTGTTTTTGGGGTAAAATCTATGTCATGGATTTGAAAGGGGAATTTTACCTTTGGGTAGTTTATGTTCATGAATAATATTGATTGCTTCTGCTATCACTGCTTGCAAACAAGGTATTACCTTGCTTCCACTGATGACACCAGGCAGTTGTGTGGCTTGTTTGCATCAAGTTATTGGCAAGTACCTAGGAGATGTTGGGCTTGAAATTACTCTGCAAAAGGACCTCACTTCTTGGAGACTTCTCCAGTCTGATTGACTAATAATCTCAGGAATGAATATTTTTTTTTTCCCAAATGAAATTTGTTTCAGCATATCTGGGGGGAAGAGAGCACTGTGTTCATCAGAAATTTCTTCTCTGTTGATATTGCTGTTTGTATGTAATTTTTAATGAAAGAGATAAAATTATCTATGAAAAATGAACAAGCCAAGTGCTCTTCCATTGACATGTGTGAGCTTTGGGCCAAAGCTAAGCAGAAAAAGGTGATTCAGTTTTAGGGATTGGGCTTGGGAGAAAAAAGGAATAGAATTAGAAGTCAGATGTATTTTAACCATTCTGAGGCCAATTTTATAGTCCTTGCACCTACTATCTTCTCAAGGCTCTCAGACCATTAAAGTACTTTACTTGACAGTCTAAGTCACTTTGTGACTTTGGAAGTACTACAGTTATCTTTTAAAGAATAGGAAGTTAAAGTGTGTTCTACTGGCTTACATGCTAGAAAATAACATTTGTTCTACTCGAGTCAAGTTGGAGCTGGAGGTTACCACTTCTTTTCATTTGATTGTCTCAAAATCCTTTCTTCTTTTTGAAATTCAATATGTACAACTAAAGATCTCTAAAGATTTTTTTTTTCAGTTTTTAAAAAAATATATATCTTGGAATCTGTAATTTTCATGGCAGAGGAAAAAAATGAGAAAGCAATGATTGATCATGAAGGGGGGGGGGAAAAATCACCTTTCCTATACTACGTGTTATATTGATCAAAAGTTCATTTATCCTTCAATGGTTTATGGCTGCTTTTAAGTCAAAGGTAATTTTGCTGCTGCTTCCACGGCAAAACAGGTCCTTTAATGGCAATCTGATTTGAGAGCTCACCAGCCTATAAGACTTGACATGGAAATAAGATTAACTAAAATAGTCTATTAGCTACCTTGGCAAATATATGCCGTTTTCACAATTTCCATGGCTCTTCATCTTGCTCTTCCAGTTAGTTCTAAATCAGACATTCAAGAAAATTTTCATCTTCCAGCTCTTTCCTGTAGGCATTGTACTACAGATACGTAATGAGTGCTGTACTACTGGGTGGCTCTTGTGGCCTAAGCAATAGTGGATTTTGCTCTCCTCTTCTTAGTGTCAAGCAATTGCAAGCAGCAGTAAATAAGTGGTGACCGCTCTGGCTTTTAGGAACCCAGCAAGAACATCTGAGAGACATTATCTTAGTTGTGAGGGACAGCCAGTAGAGTTATTTGAAGGAGAATTTCTTTGAACAGATGATCTACACTCACTTTCACTTCAGCAGGTGCCAATGCTGAAGCTCTAATGTCTGGAAATTACTCCAGTGACTGCAACGGTTGTAAGAGTCCAGACTGAGAAAATAGGAGTCCAGAGGTTGTACATGGTTCTATATTTTTTGTCTGGGTAAAAGCTGAATGAAAAGAGCTTAATCTCTGAACTTGTTCTTGGTTGCTATCTGCAAGACATGCATAGCTTCATAAAATGCAGGAATGAGATCTTTAATTAAAAAAAATGGTAACTGTATGAATAAGGCAAAGATGCTTTAAGAAAGTAGTGGATGGAACCATGAGGGAAGGAAATGGCAAAGGGAACAAAGTGCATGTGCAGAGATGCTGTAGTGAATTGCAGCAGTTTAGATGCCTAGATGTGAATTTACTTGGATTCAGTCTGAAAGTGGAGAGACAGTAGTTGACCTTTTCAGCTGTTTCAAACGGAGCTGCACTGTGACAGGGGTGTCCAGAAAAGATTAGCTGTGGCAAAGAGACATGCTTTGCCTATGGGCAGGGTCAAGAGGCCAGCAAAGTCAGCCCAAAGCTTGTCAAGATGGATTACATATCAGAAACAGCTTTTGGGTGCAATTTATTGCATATTTTAAACAGTATTTTATGGTGTGGGTTTCTTGTGTTCGTGGTGCAAAGTGAAGTGCTTTATTCCATGATATTGTTATACTGACAAGGGTAATAGAAGCTTTGGTTTGAGGATGCCAACTGTTTTATGGGAGGAAACATCAGTTAAAATCTGATATGCTTTCATGTTCCTTTTTCTGGATCAGCACTAAGTAAAAAAAGTAGTCACTAGCACTTTAGGTTTTGGGGGTTTTTTGTGATTCTAACTTTTTTTGTTCTAGTATCTTCCCTTCTCTGTGCTGTGTACTATCTCTCTGTAAATTCTTAGCTCAGTCAGGAATGGGTAGAGCTGCCAGGTTCAGCTTAACAGAATACAGTGGTTTTCCTTTTGATATTCTGAATAGGTTAGGTTTAAATTTTACTAAATGGAATGAAGTTACACTAATACTGTAAAACTAAACTAGCAGAGATTAAAGTTTGGTCCTGAAAGTTTGAGTCAATGCAAAAATCAGCCATAGCAATTTTTTTTTAGTATCCTACATTAGAGGTCTCCTCCTATGAAATTATCACCACATGGCAAAACTTTCACAGATTAGGAGGATATTTTAGTACTGAGCTGCAGGTGAATAGAAATTACTGCCAAAAAGGAGACAAACCCAGCCCTATGCATTTGGTGAGTTGTAGCAGTTTTCAGATATAGGGCCCTGCTGCCTTCCATTGACATCTGGTCCTGCTAAAGGCTCCATCGTATTTAGAAGGTACTATACATACTGTACAGATCCCCTGTGCTTCTCTTTCACATGACAAAATTTGTTGTGCCACTTTTTGTGAAACAGAGACACTGTTCTTGGAAATGAAAAAGGAGTCAGGTCGACACTGTTATGGTCTAGTTTGAGCTGCCAGTACCTCTGTATGAATTTGTGGCCCATGTAAGTTATGAAATTCAGATTCCTCTGGTTAATATGCTTGCAGTAGGCATATTTGCTTTGTCAGAATTGCTCTGACAAAAAAAAATTGCTAACTGCCATGTTGAATAATTTTTAAAGAACAGATGTAAACAGGCTAACCAACAGTTTCTGCATAAAAGGATTTAGGGTTTTAGTCTATCAGAAATTGAATTTGAGTCAGCAATTTCATGCTGTTGTGAATGCTGAACAGGGGTTTATGAACAGATGTAGAATCTGCATGACACATGAAATAGCCTTGCCCTGCTTGGCATTGGTGAGGCATCAATAGGGATCTATCTTCATATGGCTCACAGTTTCATGGAAAGATGGCTTGATTGGAAATTCAGAGAAGAGCAGTGCTGCAAGTAAGAACTCTATCGAGAAAGATGGAATTTGAAGTCCTTGTATTAAAAAGGAACATGAGAGCAACAATCAGAGGTGTAGAAAGGTTACAACTAATACTTTTTTTTCATTGGAGAGACAGAAAATAAGGGAAGCTTATGATGATGGAATGCTGGCTCCATCATTATGGATGTTCTCCAAACAAATTAGAGAAACAATAGGAGAGACAGAAGTATAAGAGAAACTTCATGGCTTTTCCAAATAATGACCAGCTCTAGTTCTGCCTACAGAAGTGCAGCTGAGTCAGAATAAAAATTTAATTTCTCAAATGTGGCTGATAATTCTTTTTATTATTTGCTGAGTAAACGCAAGAACTTGGAGACAACTTCCATGCCTTTGGAGCATCATTGAACTGAGTCATTCAGTTGTGAGTCATTTACCTTTCCATGGAAGGGAGACTATTCCTTCAACAGTAGTAGTGGCTGCTGCTTGTTCACTGGGATTTATTTACCTTTTAGCTACAGTAGTGCTTCTATCCAGAACCCTTTGTTCTCTAGTTATCTATTTCTGTTGTCTATTTTACAGAGGAGCTGAAGGTAATGATGACTTTCTGCAATGTGAAATAAACCTTACTATAATACCTCGTGCTGCTCATCAGGTTCTTCTGTTTTACTGAAGTCTGCAATCATCCATGTTTTTAAGACTAGTGACTACTTCATATGAATGTTGGAGAGCTACCATGTTTCCATTTCTACATTGTACAGTATAGCCAAGCTGTCTATACTGTCCAATGGGCAGCACTGATATACTGTTATCAGGGGACTCCTTGAAGGAAAGAAAATGTTTTTGGATGTTTGCATTCCTCCCCCTCTGCCCTGATTTCCTTCTATCTAGGCTGTATGGGAAGGCAGCTTTATGTAGTTCAGAGGCAGGTTTTGAAAACCCCAGAAGCTTCCTAAAACAGTTATTTAAGTATTGCCCTCTAACTTACTTCCCAATGAATTGTTCTTGCTTGCTGTTTTGGCTTGGTAAGAATGTGATCTGCTCCTGCCAGCTTCAGCTCAGGAACTCCTGCTCCTGAGCTTTGTGCTTGGAGGTGTCAACACTCACTTTGTTAGCAGCTCCACCTGGTTTTAAAATAACACCAAGCTTACTACGTTTTCTTGTATCTCGAATCAGTATTAGTTTGCATACGAACAATGGGGGGGTTATATCCAAATAAAATTAACAAGTCAAGTGACAGGAAGATGATAAAGACCAATTAATTGTGCAAACAGGTTGCACTTATTTCTCAAGGAATTGCAATGCACATCTACGTTAACTTTATGCCTGACTGCAGAGTTTACAGGAGATCCCAAATGGAAGATAGCAGTGGCTCTATCCATATTTCTTCATGGCTGCTTTTGCTGGCTGCTGTGAAGCTTCCAGGGAGCAGATTTTACACTGCTGGAGTGGATTCCTTCCATGTTACTTATGCCACTTAGTGCCCATGGGCTTCTTAAGGAAACTTGTAAAGCTGCTGGCTCTGCCTCATTTCACAGCTGCCTCTGTGGGAGAGCAGCTCAGAGGCTCTGGGGGGAGAAAGCTGATACCTGCCCATGCAGAGAGGAGTTGAAGAAAGCTTTAAGGAATTAGAGAAGTTCAGGGGCAAAGGCAGCGCACCTGATAACTTCACAGTTGTATTTTTTATTCTGTTAAGTGTTTATCACTCTCTAGAACTGTTATGAACTAGAAGTTGGATGGTTTTTATCCATTGGAGGGTTTGTAGTGCACAATCATACCAAGCAGAGAGCAGTCAGGATCAAATATCTTATACCACGACTGGTGTTTCATGCTTTATATCCATCATGTTTTGCAAATTGGATTTTATTCAAATGAATGGTAAGAAACCTATTTCTGGAGAAATCATACAATGAAATGGTGCCTGGTTTCTGAATTACTTTTATACTGCATAATGCCTAAAGGTCTTCATAGGCATGTAATCAAGTGAGGGAAGACAACAATCTGTTCACTTTTCTAAAGTATAAAACCACTATTATTTCCTTCTTGTTCTATTTGATAGCTTTAATAACAAACATCATTGTTTATTTTATAAACCAAAACAAAAGACTGTATTTTACAGGTTTAGTCCAGACTAACTGGTAAGAAAACATGTAACATATTCCTCTCAATCAAGGACTCATTCTCAAACATTTCATTCATGATCCCTTTAGACTAAACTCAGAATATGGTGTAGATTTTTCTTTTAGTTAGAAAAAATAATTGTTCCTGAAGACATTTAGACAAATATTCAAATTAAAATGATGAGGTGGCAAAACAGAGAATGATAAGTTTTATTTCAGTTTTAGAATTGTAACTTAAAGAGAATGTGAGATTGGTAAGGATGAAATATCCTTAAATGCAAATTTGGCTTCAGTTTCTGTGATCCATATGCTCTTGTGATACCTTGGTGTCCAAATTAGGCTGATAGCACTGGCTTTTTGAAAAACACCAGAAATTGTCCAAGCAAGAAGCTGTAAAGGCTTTTTATACAAAGAACTTTTTTAGCTTCTTAAACACGCACAAAAATAATGTAATAATAAAGCTCACATAACGTACAACAATTAAAAGAACAAAAATAATATAATTACTTCTGTGATTTATGCATAAGAATGATACAGCATTTTTAAACTTAGCTCTGATTCAGAAAACCTCTTGCAATGAACAAAACCTACCCTATGGATCCCTCTACCATCAGCATATGCAACTTATCAAAGTACTGCTTTCTCTGTGCTCCTTGAAAACTAAATTTCTGAGAAGTCATGAAACATTCTTGATAGCAGGGGAGATGTTTTTATGCAAATACTGTGGTGCTTTACAAATACCTCCTTTTCTCCCCTGCACTTCCAAATCTGGTAGTTTTAGCATTGAATTGATAGAATAGAACTTTTTCTAAAGAATAAATTTTATTTTCTTTCTATGTGAATGATACTTGTGGTGAATCTAAATAGCAGAAAGTGGAATATGGATCTAAATTTTCAACGTAATTTTTTAAAATATCTGATTCAAAGTATCAGCATGAATTTTTCCTCCTTAAAAATAAAAATGCAGCTAGACAGGATGGAATTTGAATCCAGATGCAAGCCTGGGGGCAGGGAGGATCAAGGTTTGAAAGGTGCTGTCAGATGCTGCTTAATGGGGGACACAATTGTTGGAAACATCAATCTGCAGCTGAATTTATTTGGCTTTCAATAGGGGATAGTATTTCAGATAGAAACACCTAATTGGTAGTATACAGTAAAAGTGGCACAGTAAAAGTGTCTGGCCTGTGTGTTAATTGCTCTGTCTGAATTAATACAGCCATATTATTTATTGGAATACAGTAATCAAACCCTCTGCTGACTGCTACAAAGGAGGGCCATTTCAATTAACAGGCATTGCTCCCAGAGGGGCAGTAAGGAGAAGTAAGCAACAGAAGTGTGCAGGTATTCAGGGCAGAAACTGGTAATGAGAGAATGGCTCATTGCAATTCTTGCACCTGATGGAGCTGTGGAAGGATCCTTTCAGTCTTTGAGCTCCCTTTGAGTCTGAGTGGTCCTGAGGATGGTGTCTTGTGTTGTTTGTTGTATAGTTCACTAAGGTTTCTCCTTGGAAGATGGTCCATTGGTATTAGCAGCAGATGTTTTTACTTTCTTGTGGGTAGAAATCAAACGCAGTAAAGCCCAGTCAATCTTGGTTCTTCCATAGTGAACTGAAATAGGAGCTCAGATCCATTCTCTGTCTTTCTAAGGGTAGCTAACTGAATTTACATCTCCTGTTGCTTACCCATATGATGTTTGTATGGTGGTGTGTGCTGCACATCTTAGGCTTGAGGTTATTCTCATTTATATCCACACTGACATGATGAGTCAGTGAGAGGGAGAGAGGTGTAGTGTACTTTTCTAGTAAGGCCTTCCTCAAGAGTAGGAGACTTATTTGCTTTGTATTTTTTCCCTATCCCACTTAAAACTTCCAAAACACAAGGAAATTCTTAATCCACATAGAATTTGTGTTAATGTATTATTTTTCAGTCTTCTAAATAAGTGAAAAAAATAATCTTCTGGGTTTTTGAGGCCAGCATGAGGTACCTGTTATCGATGTAACTGAAAAAATTGTCTCAATGTAAAAACTGTTACCTCAAAGATGTGATTGCTCGTAGGAACATGTATGTCTACACTGCCAGAGTTTTTCTTGCCCTTTGTTTTATTCGTGTCTTAGGAGACTGAATTGCCTTAATAGTTAGTGTTTGGGCATTTTTATGTACTTGTTGTTTAGGAGGTTGATTCAGGATTTTAGGATTTTCAGAACTCCCTTGGTCTGGGTGCACCCCTGAGCAATGTTGAGTTTCTCATCCACCAACACTCCCAAATCCTTCTCCTTAAGGTTGCTCTTCATTTCTTTGGTTTAAAATCATGTGAAGGCAGCAATGGAAACACACAGAAATTTCCATATCTTGAGTCAGTACCTTGGCTCTCATTACTTTTAAACATACGTACTCTTATTTTGTTGATATAAATCTTGTTGCAGTACTATACTAGATTCTATCTGCTCTTCCTCCAATGGAAAGCTGGTCCAAAGCCAAGGTTTCTTGAGTGTTGCAATCAAACTCTTGATGTAAAGAAGCAGTACTAGAATGTGAGTATGTCTGTATTTGTCCCTGTGTAAGTCAGAATGCCCAGCACGAGGAAGCTGGGATGAGATTTGCAGGATTCCCCTTGTTGCCCTAAAGTGTGTGGGAGTGTGGGTGGAGGCTGATTTGGGTATTTTTTTGCAATTTTTCCCCATTAAAGGCTTTGCCTTGTTTTAAGAGATTAAGCATCAATCCATTTGACTTTTGTAAATAATTTAAATCGTTGGTGAAAGAAGCTTTTCCAAGGAACAGTGATTATTTTTTTCCTAGCTACTAAAATATAACTAAAATTTAGAGACACATGAAAGTGTTGGTTTGAAAGAATACAAATTTATCAATAGTTTTTTTATTCCTGTGTATTTTTCTGGAGTCAATGTAATAGAAATCACAAATGTTTGCATTTCTTTCTATAAAGAAATTAAGCTTTAATTATGAAGCAGTTATAGTTAAAACTATAATTCTTCGGTAAGACAGATTTTTTTCTGTTCAAATATCAAATGTAGTTTGGAACAGCATGCAGTAGGCTTAAGAGCATCTTTATTGTGATGAAATTCAATTTGAACTGTTCCTTATCAGGCTTTACACATAATAGTTTTCCTGTAATTTCTTCAAACCTTGCAATCAATCAAATCAGTGGTTTAAAAGACTCAACAAAGTAGTATTTGACTCATCAAAATATTATCACATATGTGGAATAGAAGAGAAACTGCTGAGAAACTTTGGACTGGATGTGTATGAAATCTACTGTTTCTGAAGTATTCGTTGGTTGGAAAAAAATAAATTGTTGTATGTAAGGCCCAAAATTAGCAAACTAATTAAAAACTTGCCTCGAATTCAAGTGGGTGTGGTATCAGGAAAGGTTGATTTGCCAGCCTGTTGCAGAGCTGGGGAAAAGTTGATACTTTATTCTAAGAAAAAGTTTTTTCATTAAAAGGGAATGAAGAAACATCAACATCCCCACATCCCCCCACTCCCCAAAAATCATTATAAAACACACACCTCAACATTTCACTGTTATATTTATTAGTATTATGAGCAAACGACAGAGTTGAACAGTTTCATCATATCAACATCTGATGCAAGTCAAAATTTCTCCTTAAATAATGAATTCAGTATATAAAAGTATGTGACTGTCCTGTGGTTTTGTTGTATCAGCCTTCCCAAATCCTAATACCAATTTATCAATCCAGAAATAATAAGAATAAAAATAAAACCCAAAATAGAGGGATTTTTTTACATTAGGCTTTTGAGTTAAAGGATAAGTGTTACATTTAGTTTTCTGGACAGACAGGAAGATTAAAAATAGCCTTTTTGAGAAAAAAGCTCCCATTCTTACAAGAGTTCTTTTAACATTACTTCAGAACCTAAGACTTAAAAGCACTTGCAGTGCTAGGTGGAAGCTTGCAAGGGGCTTGTATTATAAATTTTTTTGGGGAAGAAAAAAGATTTCTGATTTATCATATCAAATGCTGTATTCTTTAAAGATAAAGTCTTGTTTTTATGTTGTTATCACTGGGTTCCGCTCAAGTCGTAATCTGTGAAATCAGTGCCAAAACTCTACATATCTACCATATATTTCTATTTCTCAAAAATGTGTGGCAAACTTCTCAGGGTTTCAAAATAATCATACAAACTGATCTTGCTGTGTATGGAGCTAAATAGGTGATTAGCAGAGGAAGAGCAAAGAAAGTATTAAAATGTTTCATGGCTTGCAGTACCCTGAAAACTTACCTTTTATGAAGCTTTCATGTTTTTTCTGCCTATTTTCTCTTTATAAATTGCCAGTATTCTGTTTGCATGAAGGTACTACGGGAGTTATCTTAGTAATTTAGAAGGTCATCTGTAGAAAGAGCTCTATATTTTTTACTCACTTGTATGTTTTAGAGAGTAGGTGTCTTTTTTATGATTCCTCTTAGGTTAATTATTCTGATTAGCTCCTGCAATTAGTTGAAGAATAATGGCTTTTTCTTAATGGATATTTTTTTCTCACTTCAATTTAACCCTCTTCTTTTAAATGTCCTTCTTCACCACAGTGGGATGTATAATAAAAGAGCAGCTTAAGGTATATTCTAGTGCATTTTGGAAATCTATCAGCACATGAATGAGTTACTATTATTATTATTAAATATTCAGAATTTTATTCACTCAGAAGGCAAAAAAAATCAACCTGTTTTAGTTTGCAATAAATTAGCAATAGGGTTTATAAATGTATTTTAATGGTAAAAATATAGACCCCTACGATATTTGATTGGAAAGAATGATTGGTCTACTTAGGAGCTGGGATAAGGTTAACTGACTGCGTAATTTGTTTCACAATTCACTTGCTTCCACACACACAAAAAAAGCTCTTTTCTATGTTTTAACAGTATTTAAATAGGTTTGGGCCAGCTTTCCATTGGAGAAGGAAGAGATAGAACCTAGCATAGTACTGCAACAGAATTTATATCAACAAATCAAGAGTATGAAGGTTTGAAAGTAATAAAGTAATATTGTCATTTCCATGACTGCCTTCACATGATTTTAAACCAAAAATATGAAGAGCAGCCCTAGGAGAAGGACTTTGGGGTGTTGGTGGGTGAGAAACCAACATGAACATTTCAGACGAGCATTTGCTGTGCTGCATTGAAAGGAGTGGGTGGGGTGATTCCTTCTGTATTGGCTGACCAGTGTTGTGATATTTTGGCTGTCCTACAGTGGTGACTGCATGCTGGACCTGTTCCTTTTCTGCTTTCTCCTTGTGCTGAGACTCCTTCCCAGAGCCTCCTGGCCTGTTTCCCTGTGTCTTACACTGCATGCACAATGTTGTCTTTAAAATCTGTTACCTGGGCAAGATCCCTCCTTGTCTTCTGTGGCTTCAAGGCATTCCCCTCATTGCCAGGTGCATGACCCTGGATATACTGGTTCTCCTGAGCTCTAGCACGTTTTGTGGAAATGAAAAATTAATTTCCACCATCAAAAAGGCAAAATGGGGCTTAGCATCTTCTGCCTCTTCAACTGCTTCATGGAAAGAAATGGAAAAGTGGCAGAGGAACATTATGGAAAAAGATACTCTTGTTGCCAGAATCATGGATGTGTCCACAGCACAGTGATAAGTGCCTGGAAATTCTATCAGTTTTATTTGATGCTGCACATGTTTAGAATTATGATATGGTATTTTTCACATGTTGAGCCTCTCTTGGTTCTTTGCTCTCTCTCCATCAGTCCTCCCCAACAGTAATTAAGCTGCAGTGGGCCTTT
Organism: Sterrhoptilus dennistouni; assembly: GCA_013397095.1. NCBI lineage: Eukaryota > Metazoa > Chordata > Aves > Passeriformes > Zosteropidae > Sterrhoptilus > Sterrhoptilus dennistouni. The sequence goes on along the minus strand of VWZU01014071.1, from coordinate 522,993 downwards.
CCAAAGGCAGGAGAGTTTAAATATCAGTAATTTGATCTGCCCTGTTTACTGATCTTTGCTGTTAGCTGAGTTGAAAGCGAAATGTTTTAATTAAAACGATTGGCAATAAGTTGGTATAATGCCATAATTTGCACTGGGCCTCTTCTAGAAAATGACTTAACCTCTGCCTCTGTTGCTAAGGCAACTAATGGACATAATTGTAACTGGGTGCATATAGACAGCAAGTGGAGGGTCTAAAGCTTTTTTAAATTGCTGGGGTATCATGATGCTGGAAGATTAAAATGTGATGTTAGTAAAATATATCCAAAAGTGTCTCTTCTGTACTTTAAGTTTAATTTTCATATTTTATTTTTTGGTACTTTTTCATGCTTCTAAGCCTTCCAATTTGGAGTCTAAAACCTCATGATGTCATGCTTAAGTTCATTAATGCAGCACTGTACGTATAATAATTTGTGATATAATCTGGAAATGGCAATGGCTATTCTACTGGGATTTAGAATAATGTGTTTGATGGAATATTATCACCAATCTATATTGAATCAGTAAGGAGTTAAGAATTAGATCACACATTATAAAGTATCCTGAATTACATTTTTAGACAAAACCCACGAAACTCCACTTTTTTTCCTCCTTTACTTGCTGGACCTGAAGGCTCTAAATGAACCTGGGCCCTGTGGTAAAAAGGGGGAATTTTTCTGAAATAGCCATAGGAGTTCTGAATAGAGCTTAATAGATCCCCATGACCTGATATTTATATCACTGCTGACCATATGGAGTTTGCTGAGGTCTTTTAAGTAATGTTCAGACTCTGTACTGTCTAATTTGCACTACTTTCTCCCAATGAAAAAAAAAAAAAAAAAAAACAAAAAGTAGAAAATTTAATATGTTATTTCTCTATTGGAAAATTGAACTAGAATTCAAGGAAAATACTATTACTGAGAAGAAAGACAGGGTTACTTTGCTTTCTCCTGACCTGATACATGTCTAATATTTAGGCTCTTAAATATAAAATTAAAGAGAATGTCACCGTACAACACAACAAACTGCACACCTCAGAAGCACAGATTTAGCTTGTGCAATCACAACAAAGGATTTAGTCACTTGAGGCCTTTCTCCTGCAGCATCTTGTTTACTTTTCTTGTCTTTTCTGTGTGTGTGCTGTGGACTCTGAAGGTCAAGATTGGGAGAACAGGGAGGTGGCAGAATGAGCAGTATTTAGGTGCAGGAAAAGAGAGGTGCCTCAAATATCAGAGAAATTAATTGCATGGCTTGTTTGCTTTTTCTTCATTCCTCTATTAGTATGTGTAATTAGGTAAATTAATTTGAATATTTATGCGATTTATTACTTTATAGCATCACACAGAATGAAACAAATGATAAATGTTTTATGGGGGTTTTTTTGTTTGTTTTTAAAAATATTGCTGGAAAGAAATTTTATTCCAGAATTACTGAGTCCTTAAACCAAATATATCTTGAAAATCTGAACCCTGGGCTGTTAATAATTAAATTGCTTTCCTGTCTCAAACTGTGCCTCTGTTTTCCATGAGACAATATTAGACTTTAGATTAAACTGGATTAATTCAGTAGTTTCACAGAAAGCTTTCTAGTGCTATAAAGCACTAACTACTTCAGTATTGACAAGCTGCATATGAAGTTATTGACAAGGGGTTTACAGCTTGGTAAGCATTTTAAAAGAGAAGAAATTAAAACAATGATTGTATAAATTGCTTTACTAAAATATTGAGGTTTGAGCCCTAAGGCTAGACCTCTGAAAGCACTTGAAATTATTGAACTTCATGGTCAGACCAAAACAGTCTAACTTGCTTCACTTGTGAAAGACCACTTCATCAGAAAATTATGAGATTCCTTTCTTATTTTTGGAGATTTTAATAAATTCCTCATCACTGTGGGTTTTTTCCCCTCTTTGCTTTCCGACCTTCCATATATATGTGTATGGAAAATGCTTCCAAGGAAAACTCATTTATGTTAACATCTAGAAAACTAAAGCAATCTAAACTAACCAAACCCTATTACAGATATGGAAAATAAAACCAGCACTCTCAAAATACAAATTTTGGAATGTAGTTTCCACTTCTCCATGTCCTATTGCAACACCTGTTAAGAGGGTGGAAAGGGAAGTTGAAAATAGGAAAGGGAGAAGGTGGTCTCCCTAAATCAAGAAGAAGGAAATGCAAGGAAAAATCTCATATCATAAGAAGTTGTCTCTCAAGATGAGTCAGTTGCAAAACTTGTAAGAGTATAAGGGTAAAAGCTCGTGCAAATATTTTTTTTCTCATGTTTCTTGCACATGTAACAACATCTCCCCTGTGAATTAGATAGAGAAGGACAATCTGAGACAGAATTGGCAAATGGGCTTCTAAATGAAAATGTTAAATGGTTTTGAAAAAGAAACACAGTGTGTATTTATATTATTTGTTCATTCTAGATCACAGGTTGATTTTGAAAGGCAGGAAACTCTGAAAAATCAGAATAGGGAAAGAAAAGTGCAAAAAATTAGAATGCAGCTGGTAGAACTACAGAAACAATTTCAGTTGAAATCAATAAAACTGTTCATCATTTGTGTATAAAAGTAGGTTATTGAAAACTGCAACATACCTACTGAAAAAAATTGTGTGCTTATATACCCTTATTGTTACAATGAATGTTATTTACCATTTATAGAGAAATGATAGCAATAGATCTGAAGCATATTTGTTTTGAACAGTTAGAGATATAATTCTCATTCCTTACAAATCAGGTTGTGATAGCCATTGTTGAGTGGCCCTACTTAGTGTGTGCAGATTACTCTGAAACTGTATGCAGTGAAAATGCCTGATATGAAATTCATTCAGGTGTCAAGGGCATTTAGTTGCAATTACATACCTTAATATTATATTTTAAATAGTACATCTGGGTGTGACAGTGCCTGTAAAACCAGAGCTTGGTGGTAGCCACATAAAAATCTGTGTAAGTGAAGTACACTTTGGACTGTAGAAACCTTCTCATTTCCTGTTAAACTGTGCTGAGTTAAAGAAAATATATAGGCATCTATTCCTGTATAAAGTTGTCTGTGTTGTGCACTTAAAGAGTAGTGGCTCTGCAATGTAAGTATTTTGGCAAAGCAAAGCAGAATACCAGTATTTGGCAGCTTTGATTCAACCACAGTTGTCTTTTCTTCAGCTTGATGAAAGTGGATTAAACCATCAGTGTGATGTTTTCTTCCCTTTGAGTGTAGAACTCTGTATTTAGAAAAATCTCCTTCATTGGTGTGTAAGATGTAAGAGGATGGTTTGATTTCATGATTTTCCAAAAGAAAGAAGCCCAGTTTCTTTCTTAAGATGTTGGGAACACCAGTTATTGGAACAATTTGGAGACCTCTGGAAGCTCTAATTTGAAAGTTTATTTAGTGCTACTGTGTATGTTGCCAGTACTACATTTTTTCCTTTGTAATGGAGAAATAGAAAGTCTTGAGGAGAAGGAAGTGGTATTTCCTAGAACAACTTCTTTAAGGCCAGCTCTGTGTGCCTCAGCAGCCCAAATGAGAGGGAGAGACACACCTCTTCTTTCTAATCTTCTTTCCTGTGAGACTTAATCTACCTTTGCACAAGAAACTCTCGAATATTCGAACTTGGGCTTATTAATTCCCACAAAAATTGCTGCAGCCTAGGCCTGTCTTTCTCCACAGTTGTTTTTTTTTCTCCTAACAATCAAAACAATATTTGAATAGCTTATATATCATCACATTCATATTATTCATGGTTTTAAAATTTTCTCTTCAGTAACATTCAAAATAGATGACTTTTAATTTTAATGGCAGGGGCATGGCCCTGAAGATTTTACACATATTGCATTGCTCTGGGGTCTCTCTGGGCACAAATGAGTTACAACAAATGAGTTAGAGGTGTTGATATCATGTCAAACTGTTCAGCTGAATGCTACAGTGCACTGTATTATGTCTATTTCATGGGGGAAGAAACATTTGAAGCAATTACTGGCTGAAAGTGGTGCATACATCATTTGTTCATTGCCCTAATTCAAAGCTTGCAGAGAACCATGTAGGAAAAAAATTATAGTTTATAAATACCAAAAACGTTGTGGTTTATTGAGCTTTTTTATTCTGGGGATTTTCCTGGTTAGAAGTAAAAGTCTGAGAAATTGACTTTTCTCTCTAAGAAAGTGCAAAGCTTATTTTTTTGTATCACCTGTAGGGTGACGAAACAATGCCACTCCTGTATGACTGAAATTCATGAATTTGAGATCTTAGGGAGTATTTGTAAGGAAACCACTTTTCAGAGTAGATTGGAGAAATGCAGTTTTGGGACTAAGTGATTATTTTCAAAAGTTTGTGGTTGTCTAGAGATGCTTAAGGATATAAAGTAGTTAGGAGTCCCATGGGAAACACTTTAGAGGGCAGAGAGCAGGCAGAGTGGAGAAAAGAGGATGGAAAATGCATTAATTACATAGCTTTCACTGTATCTCATAGTTATCACTGTGATGTGTACCATCATAGAAACAAAACCAGTGAGAATTGTGTTTAATCTGTATACTTGCTTTATGGATTCACTTTAAGTGATTCAATCAGTCATTCATAGTTTTTTCCTCAATTAAAAAAGATACCAACTAATATACTCACAAACTGAGCATAAGCAGACTGATTCAAGGGCTCATGGTAACCCAAACCAAAATTATTCCATAGCTCTAACATGAGGAAGATAACCTGGCTGAATTGTAGGCTCCCGTCATTTTCCAGGAGATTGCTGATTCAGAAATCTGTGCTGAAGACTGCAATACTACTCAAGAAGGTAAATCCTTCAAAACAGGTGCATTGTTGATTTGCCAACTCCTGGGAATGGTTGCACAGTCAGGAGAGTTTGTTGTGCTTGGGAAGTCCATTTCTGACCACCTGGAGAATTAACCATGTGGAGGGTGAATATGAAACGACCACAGAATGCTAAACTTGGAAGGGACACCTGAAGGTCATCTAGTACCACCTCAGAGTCCCCAGGAAGACAATAGTCATGACTGTGCATGAGTGGCTTTTGTAGGTATCCAATGGGGAAACTCCACAATGTCTCCTGGACAAACCTGTCCCAGTGCTCAGTCACCCACACCATGTTCAGGTGGAACTTCTGTGTATCAGTTTTTGTCCACTGCTTCTTGACTTGGCACCAGTGAGCAGAGCCTGGTCTATCCTCTTGGCAACCTCCCTTTAGATACTCCTAGGCATTGATAAGGTCCTCCCTTGGTTATCTCTTCTCAAGGCTGAACAGGCACATCTCCCTCAGCGTTTTCTTTCAAGAGACATGCTTCAATCCCTCCATCATCCTCACTGTCCTCCACTGGACCTGCTTTGGGGGCTCCACGTCCCTCTCATACTGAGAAGCTCAGAACCAAACACACAACTCCAGGTGAGGCCCCACATAGCTGAGGAGAGGGGCAGGATCAGCTCTCCACCTCCTGGCAATGATCTTCCTAACACACCACAGAAAGGCTGATAACTCACAGGTTGTTGAGGACAGGGCAGAAGTATTTAGGTGCTGCTGATTATTACTTTGGATGAACAAATTTTTCCTGGCAGCCTCTTTGAATTTGTAGCTGTTGCTGTATTACTATTGAGTTTGAAGAACAAATCTATATCCATTATGTTACATGGCTGGAAGAGAATATCTTTACTATAAGTTGTTCAGAAAGGTCTTCAGAAAATGAGCTATTGACCCAAAGTAGTAGACTTTGTAGTTAAAAAAAAATAACTGGCATATTTTTCTAATAATTGCTAAAATTGTATGGAAGTTTTTGAAGTCCACAGCTGCTTCTACAAGAATACTTTTATTACATTTTGGGCTACAGGCAGTAATAATAACATAAAACCCTCTTATCTAACTAAATATGCAGCTTGAAAATACAATTACCAGATGACTCCTGAGAAAACTGAAGGAGTCCATTGAATGACTTCTTCCAGATGTGGTATCTGCTGCTTAACACTTACAGGACATTAAGGTGACAGGCTTTTGGGAATACTAGCCATGACTTTTAATTGGGTGGTTATCCTCCTGCAGATCTCCAAGAGGATATGCTGGAACAATTTTCTAGAACACCACGTTCATACAGAGAAGACAGAAGATCAGTATAGCAGAATTCCTTTTAGGGTTTAAAATAAGGGTCAGCCAGGACTCTCATCTAGATTGCCACTTCTTTTTACGTTTTGTTTCTACATTTGGATTATTTTCTAAGTGCGTATGATGGTCCTGATGCTCAGGATGGTCAGAGATCCCAGGTGACATTCAGCCACAAATGATTTTGCTCCACCAGGAGGATTCAAAGGGCACTCTTCGCCCTTTGGCAATGGGGCTTAGGGCAACACTAAGCCTGGTTCTTGAGTCAATTCTCTGCTTCATCAGGTACTTCTCCACCATTAGTGTGAATGTGATGTTCCCTTCAGGTGTGCACAAAAGACATATCCATGATACCATGGGAATATGGGCAGGAAGAAAGAGAATGCAGAAGAAAGGAACTTGGAAGGGAAGGAATCCAGCAGTGGAGCAAATAGTAAATAGTTTATGGCCCAATTAGGGTTGTAGGGGAGGAGCTGCAAAGAATATGTGATCTGAAGACAGCAACAGGAAAAAGTGCTCTCTAACAGGCTAAAATGAGAGGTCAAGTGAGAAGGTGATGTAAGACAAGTGGCATTAGGCTTTGTTGGCAAGTTGTAAATAGTTCTGTGGGGTTATTATCCTGGATGAGAAGACATTGTGAAATTGTTCCTTTCCCATCCTGTCCCAGTGTGTCTGAAAGCTTATAACTTTTGGTTTTTCTCAGGAGAAGGTAATCAACAATCCTAGGTGTTCATGCTTGAAGGAGTGAAGTGCAGAAAACAAAGCCATGCAGACTTTTTTTCCCATGCATTCATGGAGCCCTTTTTGACTCTGTGGTCTGCACAATTATAAATGGAGTTTGTAGCTGTGGTTTCCCACATGCTGTTGACATTCAAGATCAGAGTTTGAGAGTTACTAGGTTATGAATATATGAGAATAATTAAGAAATATAATTTTTAAAATTAAGTGTCATTATAGTGTCATTACTATTAAACTGGAAAGTGTATTCAGTACTATCCTGCCATCTAAATATTTGACAATCAAAAAAATAGTTGAGATTTCTCAAGTGGCAACCTAAACAGAATTTACAAGTTCTATGGTGGCAGGATACTTATAACTGAGGCTGCTTTTCCCATTAATCAATATTATATTTCACAGAAGAGCATTTCTCTTCTTTCTCAGTTACAGAAAACTAGTATTTTTCCCAACAACTCCGTGAATTAATTAATGCCATTTATTCTTCTGATTCTAACCAAAGGTTGTCAGGTTCCCTTAGCCTGTGTATTGATCTGTAATACAACCTTCCATTTCCTGCAGCTGCTATTAAATGGAATAGAATTCATAATGGTTGCACTCCTGAGCAGCTGTTCACCTATCCAGTATTGTCAGGTCACCAGGGAAAGTTGCTAATACATGAGGAGAACTTCTCTGGTATATTGATGTCTTTTGTTGTTCAATTAAACATTTCTAATGTGGAAGAAAAGAAGATAGTATTTAATATGTCAGCCAGCCTTAAGACAACTCTGTTTCCATTTTCTAATGCCAAAACCTAATACAATGTTTATGCCCATTAGAGTTAAAATACTTTCCTTATTAGCTGCCTAAGTGCATTTTTTCTACAATAATAATGAAAGGCACTCAGTAAACTAAAACTAATTAATCTCCTCAGTCTCCTTTTTGTATTTATCTGATGCCAAAAGTAATATACTTTTTTTTCTAAAGCAGATTAAAAGTAAGCTGTGGATGGTGCCTCCTTCCTGAACAAAACCTGCAAAATTATCAATTTCCCTGATTATTGTTATCTCTCCTTTCAGAATGCTGCTTATTACTAGCTGGGTTTTTGTTCCTGCTTCTCTCTGACAGCAGAGGTTTGACATATTGCAGCTAGAATATAAGGAAGCTGTGACAAAGCCACACATCTTGGGAAGAATGGAAGATCAGGGAAACAGATTTGATTTTGCTTGAAATTTTTTAAGTGCTCAGGACCTTCTCAGAGGTTAAAAGAATGACCTTTTCCTGGTTTACTTTAGAAAGTAAAAATGTGCCCTTTTTAAGTTTAAGTAAGTCAGAATGAATGTTGTAATCAAGCCAAGTCTTGAATACACCTTCTTAGGAAGGAAGTTCTGATAAAGTCTGCAATGTTGCAGTAAAAGAGTAAAAAAAAAGTTTTTCTTAATCTATTTTACAGAATAAGGTACTATGAAAATGTCACAACTTATCAATATCAGAAGTGGATGTGATGACCCCTAATTTTTTTGTCCTTTAGGATAATTATAAGGTAAACTATCTAATTTAGCTGTTTCCTAAGGAGTTAGCCTGCTCTAGGGAAGCCTAATCCTATCAAATATTCTACAGGCCTCCTCCAAGTCTTCTGGAGGATTTTAATCTTCTCTACACAACTTGCATCTATTCTTATGAACCTGAGTGTGTCCTAATTTTCCATCCACAAATACAGAAAATTTCTGCTGTTTATACTCTTCTTCCAAGGCACAACCCCTCTCTGTAAGGAAATTCACTCCTGCTGATTCTGTAGCATCCCTTATTTTGGAGTTCTACCTGGTGAATAGGGCACAATAGTACCGAGTACTTTGATGTACAAACAAAACTTGTACTCTCTATGGTGGCTGGGTAATTTCTTCTCTCCTCTCCTGGTTCCTTCCTTACCTCTAGCTAACGAAAACTGTATGGGATCACTCCAAAACTCAAGTAACTGTCCTCATCAAAAGGACATCTGATAAAAAGTTATTCTGAAAAAATTATATTCTGAATATCTTTTTGCTTCAGTCTCTAGGCTTGCATCTCCATCCTTACAGTGCACAAGTTACACTGGGAAGCCCAAGAACTGTGTTTGTGTCTTTCATGGTGAACACTGATTTATTTATTTAGGTATTTATTGAAACTTGTGTAAAGAAAGTTTCCTACTTGGTTTTGATTCCATTCCATGTTGTGTCTGAGTGTCATAATATTCCTTAAGTGTGATAGTATGAGTTACTGAGCCTTTCAACACGTGATGTAGAATGGTAAAATATAGCTTCCATATTCCTTCCTTTTTTTCCAAAGCACTTTAAGCAAATTGGCAATCTAATTATTGATTTATAAAAGGAAAGGAATTAATACAGCCTCCCATAGCCATTGGCGGTAAGAGTATTTAAAAGTGAACTATGCTTAAATTTCATAAAAGCCTCCTCAGCAAATCAGTAGAAGAATATTGATCTTGAAATAAGTATGTGAATTCTAATTGTGTTTTGTCTTTCCACTGGAGGACCATTACTTTATTTAGCTGGAGTTCATTCTTTACTTTTATAGTCTTGGTGTGTTGTCTATGAAAACTGCCTTTACTGTTGAACAAGGCTCGTAACCACCCGGTTTTGCTGATCTTTTCAAAAGAGTGTATTGACATGTGAGAGCTAAAGAGAGGCTTTTAAGATCAAGTTACCATCACCAAAAGTCTCAGCAGCATATAACTATGGTTCCTGGTACAGAGCTGTCTGTTAAATGAGTCAGTCAGATGCCAAGTGCAATAATTGCTTCTTGCTGTACTTCAGACTTGCAAATCAATTTCTTCTGATTATAAACCACCATTTTAATAACATACAGTGTAATTACATATATATATTAATCTTGGAAAACCACATACATCTGTAGGTTAATCCTGCTACTTTCACAAGTAGATTTTGACTGGTAAAAGGGACCAGTCTCAGCTACTTTGTAAGTTTTGAAATACCTGATGGGACTATCCTTTCATTAGAAGCTTTTGGAAATCATTCAACGGAATGATTTGGAAAGCATTCAGTGACAAGGGCAAAGAAGAAAAAGACAGGGAATCTGAATGTTTAACCAAGTTTTTTAAATCATTAGTTTTGAAAATAATTTTTTAATGTATCTCTTTATTAAATTAAAAATTCAAATCAAAAGCTAATTTAAGGAATTTCTTCAAAAATTCAAATATCTTTTGACAGAAATCTCTGTTTCTGTCTGAACAAATTGAAGCAGCTTTACAGAATGTAGCACAGGAAGGTTTCAGCATTGGTATGATAGTTGAATGTAGAGATTTATGTTCCTTTATCTTCCCATCATTCTATATTAAATTCAAATGTAAGTTTCTTCCTGTTTCCTACATTTATAGTTAATATAGCATTGTGCTATGTTTTAGCTGAGCTGTAGAGCCTTTTAAAAGCAGCTCTGCAGTACAGACTTTAGTAATTTTTTAGCCATCTATAGTCTAGCACTGAGTGGGCATGAGGTGCTCTCGAGGGGAGCTTAAGCAAGTTTTGGCAGGGAAAAAATAGCATTTTTGGGTTTGGTTTCTTTTACTCTAGCATTAGGGTAATACCTGAGGGGCATATAAGGGAGCAGTGAAGGGAGATGAATTATTGTGTGGGCTCTGGGTACCCCATAAAAGGCCCTGCCTAAACCAGCACAGTTTTGTCACCCCAGAGCAAAGGGTCACTTGAGTGCAGCTCCTCAAAAGTTTGCCATTGGCAACTGTGTGTTGGTTTCTTCTGCTGGGGTGTAAGTGATAGCACAAGAGGAAGCTGGCCCAAATTGCTCCATAGGAGCTTTAGATTATCTAATAATTTCTTCACCAAAAGGTTTGTCAAGCGTTGGAAGAGGCTGCCCAAGGAAAGTGGTTGAGTCACCATCCCCAGAGAAATTTAAAGGATGTGTAGACGTGGTGCTTGGGGATATGGTTTAACCTTGGACCTCCCAGTGTTGGGTTTGTGCTTGGGCTCAATGATTATAGAATAGTTTGTCCAACCCTCCTGCAGTAAGCAGGGACTAGATCAGGTTGCTCAGTGTCCTATCCAACCTGACTTGGAATGTTTCCAAGGATGGGGCCTCTACCACCTCTCTCTGGGCAACCTCTACCAGTGTTTCAACACCCTCACTGTAGCAAAAAGGCTCTTTTTCAGCCTAAATCAATCCATGGATGTGACTGACAGATTACTCAGCCATGTCTGCTGTGATGGGCCAAAAATTCACATTTTTAGAACTTACTTCTGTCTGGATTTTGTACTGTGTTTGCATTTCCTAAAAACTCTGTTGCAGAGTAATTTAGACAAACAAACAAAAATGAGCAGCTGGGCTGCATTCCAGTTCTTCAGTTTAACACTTAATTGATGTTTTCCTGACTGAAGTCTGAATAATCTCTGGGTACATAGTGAAGAAATACTTTCCACAAATCCAAATTATATTGGGTGATTTAGGTGCATAAAAATTTAGCCTAAATGAACAAGTTACTGCAGGGTAAAAGATCACTCAAATTACTCTGCAGTTAAGTCCAGTAGAGATTTAGTAGCTGATTTAACAACAGTTAGAATATCATTTTGTGTTGGCAGTTTTGGAGAAGCTACTTCAACTGCACTAGGAGACGTCTGTATATCATATGGAGAGAAAATGTTTGTAATAAAAAGCAAACAACTCAGCATCAGTTAGTGCTGTTTCACAGCGAACCTACATGGAAAACCTCTCAATTTTAGAGAGGGAGAGAATATCTGGATATTTATATTCATTGAACTGGAGGAAAACAGCTTAGTTCACTACTAGAAATAACAAGTAGAAAAGAATAATGTGTAGCTGACACCACTCGTGTTCCTTCTGGCACTTGCCTTTACTTTTCTGTGCTTATCATTTCAATTGCAACTCTGAAACACAATTTGGAGGCTCAGTCAAGTGCAATAAAATGAAAATGGAAGACAGGATTTTTTTTTCCCTTGCTTCCCTGTCATAAATACTTCAGCTGTTTTACTTGGAATCCTTGTATCATGAAACTGAAATCTTTATGGGAAGATTTTTAGTATCCAAAGTTAATATTGGGATCCTATTATGTTGAACAGCATATGAATATAAATCTTGCCTTGGAAAACCTTAAAACTGGATGAACAAATTAACAAGTGAGGGTAATGAGGGAAAATACTACCTTCATTTTAAAGAGGAGCAGTTGGCATATAAGGAGAAAAGTGTTTTTGCCAAAACCACACAGCAGGGCTGGATGACAAAAAAATTAATGCTCTGTTTCCTCTAGCAGCAAAGAGAGATCCCAGTGTGTTTTGTTTGCTTGCTTTTCTCCACTGCTCTTTTACAGATTTGTATTTTTACTCAGACTATTTGTCTGCTTACAAATCACCAAAATAAGTTGCAGTAGCACCCACAGAAGACACATCGAACTGCGATAAAGGAAAGTAAAACCATTGTCTGAGAAACTTGGTTTGAAACATTCTCGGGCTGACATTGGCCCTGAGGGCTTGAGGACTCACTGTGTCAGTCTGGGTCCCAGCCCAGTGCCTGACCATGAGCTGTGATTCCTGTTTAGGAGGGATAAGGACCTCAAAAACCTCTGCTAAATGCAGCTATTGAATGCATAAGTGGGTTTTGAAAAGAACTCATTAATGGTAAAATTCTTACAAATGTTTAAAAAATTCCTGTTGGGTCACTTTGAAAAAACTTCCAGAGTTTACTCTCAAGAAGGAATGCTGCAGTGACCAAGAGAACCATTAAAAAAAAAATAAATGGAGGAATGGCTGGTAGATTTGGGTATTCTTTTCTAAAAGTTATAGTGTTCACATATTTTTTGATTTTGTCTCTTTTACAGCATTTTTCAAAACAAAGCAAAACCCCCAAGCAGGAACCCAGAAACATACAAATGGATAGCTTTAGGGTCCTGATGGGAATACTGCCAGCAAGGTAAAAAGAAACATCAGAAAAGTGCCAAACATGCAGACCTGTCATGCTTTGCCTTAATGGGCACTTACAAATGTGCTACTTGCAAGAGATGTTCTTCCACAATATGATTGTGGTTATAAAACAAACAGCCTGGTCAATAATATGATCTAATCTGATTGAAGAGGTCAGTTAGAAAATTATTACCCACTTTACAACCCATTAACATCAAACCTACATTACAGGAATGTATGTGATAGATTAAAAACTTGCTTACTTAAAGCAAGAAGGTCTAAATAAACTCCATTATGAATGTTTTTTTGTATTTGAAGCAAAAAAATTATCCCCTTGGTGACAGGACTGCAATGGGGGGAGTCAGAGCAAGTTGCTGAGTTTAGCTTTTTAATCTCTGTGCCTGAATCCTATCTAGTAGACATTTGGGGAAGTGGAAAAGACATTTTTGGATGATTAGCTTCTGCTTTGTGATTGACACAGTAAGGAGGCTGCAAGAAAGCAATTCAAGGGAAATTGAAGCTGTTGAATGGAGTTACTGGAATTAGGGAAGGGGAAAAAAAATGCTTTGCTTGATACAGAGCAAATTATTTGCTGTATCAGGAAAGACCCAATGACCCTTCTAATCTTGTATCCTGCCCGCAATGTTGATTTATACCAGATGCTTCAAATGAAGATATAAATCCCCATAATACATTTACCTGTAATTGTATAACAGTGTGCAAGGAAGGTGTGTTCTTTCTTGACACCAGCCCATGATCAGCATATGCCCTGTAGCATATGTATTGAAAGCTTCTGTCTTTGCTCCTAGCTGATCAAATTGCAGATGCTTATGGCAGTTGTACAAATTAAGGCTGGTGAATGGCTGAGCATGTTGGGTGGCAAACCACTGAACTGCCTGAATTTTAGCTAGTAAATTCTAGGGCAATTTCCATAGGATGTTATGCCGCAAAGTTAGGAGGACAATCTCTTGGGCTCTGTAGTGCCCTTTGACTGGTACTGTCCAAGGAAAGTGCTAACAGTATTCTGGCTCTAGTTTCCTGAGCAGTTATGCAGAATCTGCTTGTATCTATATTATCTGCTGGATCAGTTTTTATCCAATGCAAGGTATTATGTTATCAGCGCTGGTTTTTTTTTTTTTTTTTTAACTGGCTTTGCTAAATGCCAACATACCTTTAAGGTATATTGACTGATATTTCAGTTTACCTTAGGTTTTTTTTCCTGCTTAATTTCTATATGAATTGCCAGATGCAAATGTCTGAGGGAGTCTATGGTTATGTTGGTCTCCAAAGTCCCCGGGGAGTAAGGTGAGATAGAAGGGAAGATCTAGGTCTGGTCTTCTTTGTTTATAAAACCCCATCTGTCCTGGGGTGACTGCATGCATACACACCTGTAGTTAATATTGCACTGGTGAGAGATATGTTTCATGTACAGGTGCTGGAATTGTCCTGTGTAAAGTGAGCTTCCTCACTGAGTTCATCCAGCACCAGCCTGGCAGATTTTGCTGGTGGTCGTGCCCTTAGTACCTGCTTGGTTGTCTCCTCAGCTTCTGTAGGAGGTTCTGGAACCTGAGAACAAGGAGGTCCTGGAACCTGGGCTTCCTTGCTGTAGATGTGAAAATACTGCATCTGTGTGTTGTATTCAGGATGGCAAAGAGGTGATGAAGGTGAGGATGGAAGAGCCCTACAGAAATGCCTGGAAGCCCCTTGATCAGAGCTATGAACAGACATTAAGTGATGGAGGGCCCCATGCACAGGGGCTTCCCTTGCTGTGCTGGTACTGCAGTGTTTGTGTCACCATGGTGTTCCCTGTCCATCTGCAGGCTGGAAGCAGATCTTTAGCAAGATCAATTCCTGCTGTGCTGTAGTGCTTCCGGGCACAGATCAGGCTGCTGCACCTCTGCCTTTAATGTGGGGTGGTCTGTGGAGGTTTGTGCTGCCAGTGAGCATTTCCAGGCTGGTCAAGACTATTCTACAGGCCTATTTACATTTGGCACAGAGCCCATGAAGCTCCATGGCATCATTTCTGCCTGGCATTCCTGTCTGCCTGAGCTGCTCTGACTCAAAGGCATTTACAGGTGACCTGAGTGCTTGCCAGGAAATACTTATCTCCTCAGTGACTGTGACATGGCAGGGGAATGTGCATTTTGGCTGAATGAGGAGAAATTGGATGTCCATCAAGACCAGACTTAAGAGCAGCACAGGGTTTGTGAGCTGGATCATATTTGCTTGCCATATCCATCACAGCATCTGTGAGGAGAAGAACAGGAGGCAGGCTGACCCACACTGTGCAGCTGCAAGGATTGTAAAGTCAATTCCATGTAGGTAGCCCCAAATGAGCCCTTTATACACAATGCATTACTGTGCATTCACTGCTTCACTGATGTGGTTTCCAAGCTGGTTTTCTCTTTTGTCTTTTTTTATTATTATTATTATTTTTTCCAGATGATAAGAGAGAGGTAGAAAACCTTTTATCATGTTTCTGTTAGTGCTTCTTCTGAAGCAGTGTATTCCTCACCACCTCCATGCTCTGTCTGCGTGCCTGGCTGGCAGTGCCAGATGAAACCGTAAACCCTGCATAATATGCCATATTCTCTTTCCATGAGTTTCCCTTTCATTCTCTTTGTTCCTGCATCTCTCTCTAGGGATGGGATGATTTATGCCAACATATATAGCTATAAATGAGACATTTTTCTACGAGCTGAGGTAAGAACAACGGTGCAAAGCTGTATTATTACCAGTAAAAGTAAACAAAGAAGCAGCAAAATTAGTTGTTCACCATTAAACAGATATAGTTTAAGTGCTGTAAAAATTTCAAATAAGAACAAGTGAATAAATACTGACAGTTTTTAACAAAGGCAAATAGTAATGCAGCCAGTGCAGTACGTGAGACTTTATTTTAAAATAATTTTTATTTTATCTTAACTGGTTTCAAGTATTTTTAGTTCGTGTTCATTTTACTCAACTTGAAGTTTTGGAAAGGAGAGTAGGATTCAATGTAACTGAATTGCTTCATCACATCTTACAAATGATGTTGCTCCTCAGTCAGTGGAATATGAGTGGTAATGAGCTGAAATGGTAAAGAGCAATGTTGGTGCAGGAGTGCATAGAAGTTTTTATAATACTTGTCCTATTTAAACCTGATGCTGCTAGAAAGAGATGTGAATTAAGTTTTCTGGAAGTATTTAAGAGACTATTTTTGTTGGATTAATATTGATTTTGTGAAGTTCATTTTATGTAATTGCCTCGACCTTTACTTGGGGGACTGGAGTGAGTCTCACATTCTTTTCTGAAAATTTGAATTATCTTTGTTTCAATGTGACATAAAGAGGTAAAAACGAACATCTCAAAGATAATTGTTAGTAAAAAAGTATGTTCTTATCTATTTCTAGTTAGTTATCAGACTGCTTTATGCTGTGGGGGTGGTTCAGCACAATCAAGTTTAACTCTGTGTATTGATCTATAAATGATGAAGTTAAAACCAAGCAAAATGCAGGTTTGCATTCAAAAGGATTTAGCAAAGTTTTATGATGGTGTCTCCTGAACCTGGAAAAATGATGTATTTTGTTAAAGTATTAATTTCATTTTTTCTTCATGCTTTGGTGAGGCCTGCCATGAGGGGAAAGGAAGTTTTACTGAGGAATCCAAGATTACTCAGCCGTATAGTGAAAACATACATTAAACATGTAGGTCTAGGCAATATTTTCCCTTGTGTATGAGGACTGTGATTTTGAATCAATTCCTTTAAGTCAAGTCGATTTTGCTACAAGATTTCTTTGGGCACAGGAGTCTTACCATTCTAGAATCCAGAACTGTGAGGTTTTGATCTAGTAAGGCAGGCTTGCCAGGAGAATCTGTCCCTTTGCATTTGAATAAACTGTGGCTTTGGGTTTTGTTTTCACAGTAACTTAAATCTATTTTTCTTTACATTGTGGCTGAGATGTTGCTACTTACCAGAGGACCTCCAATGCTGATATTTTAAAGGAATGGAAAAGTTTAATCACACACGTAGATTTTATTAAAACCCTGGCGTTTTGCTAAGTATTTTTTTAGGCAAATTCATAGTCAGCACTTTTCCTTTGTGAATTCTTATATGTGGACAGTGGGCAGGATTTACCAGCAGCACAGCAGGTCTGTGAAAGCCCAGGCATTTAGTGTGGTGGATGTTGTAACAAGAAACTATTAGCACTTTGCTGCTTCCAGCAAGAATAGCTCACTAATTCTGTTTAGTAATATATGGCGATATTTTAGTGCCAATAATCAGATCTGGAGACTATCAAAAACAACAGTTATGGTGTATTATTTCTGCTGTCCCATGGCAAAGGCTTTAGACATTGAAACTGTTTTGAAACACCAATATTATATAGTATTTGCTAATGCTA
Organism: Sterrhoptilus dennistouni; assembly: GCA_013397095.1. NCBI lineage: Eukaryota > Metazoa > Chordata > Aves > Passeriformes > Zosteropidae > Sterrhoptilus > Sterrhoptilus dennistouni. The sequence goes on along the minus strand of VWZU01014071.1, from coordinate 505,848 downwards.
GTGAGTCATGTATCTACTGGATCATTTCTTTTGTTTGCTGTTTTAATCTGTAGTTCAGACAAGACAAAGCAGCTCTTTTTATGAAAAGGAAATTAAAGAACATAACGAGGGTAAGATGTAAACCACAAAGCTTCTGTCATAAACAGGAGGCAAATGGCCTTATAGAGTTATGCACAAATGAGTAGGTTGTAGTAAGTTGAAGCTGAGAGAATACTTTTAGTCATCAATTTGGAAAGTTCTGTAACTAGATGCTGTTAAAGAAAATCAAAGTGTAGCGTGGCATGATTACAAATTTCCAACACAGTTCAAGTGCTTGCTTCTAATATTCCCATGATATTAATGTCATTTAGAACACCAGCTGAATTGGGCTTGCCTTGGGAAATTAAGGACATTGCACATTTTTCCAAGGATTCAGGACTTCCACAGGTGGAATTCACTGATGCAATATCCAGTTGGAGTGTATGACCTCTGTAGACTTGGAATACTAATTTCCTCTCTTGTAGAGTTTGCTGTCTGACACTTGGGTAAGTAGAGGTTCATGCCCTGCAGTTTCAGACAGGCTCCATTTCCCCACTAATTCTGTTTCTATGGTCATCCCTACTATTAGTGTGTCCTAGAAAAGTAAACTGCCAGCTGGCCAGTACCTGACACCCAGGCATGAGCTGCCACTGGGGAAAATCAGGGTGAAATTTGTCATTTACAATACTTTGGCACAACAAAGTTCTGAACCCCTGGTAGTATGTTAGAGAAGCATTATCCTATCAGTTCAGTGCCAAAAAGCCACTGTCCCAATAGAGGCTTAAAGGAAAGTCAGACCTCTGAAAATAAATTGTATTAAGGAGAGCTGGTGAAAACCTGAAATTGAATAGGAAAGTACATAAATGAGGTGAGCATGCCAAATATTGTGTTAAATGTTATGCACTGGTATGGCACAAGACACTTATATTCTTCTCAGGTTCCTGAATTTGGTTAAAAAGAAGCTTGATAAACCAGAAAAACCATGTTTCAGTTTTAGTCCTTTCCTCCTGAGCACTTTACCGACAGAGATACTGTTGACTATCAAGTTCCCAAAATGAATGGTAAAGTAGTGGCACCCTAACACATACTGACAGAGATTTCATAACATAATGAGAGTTAGTCTTATGCTGTGATTTATCTGTATTACTCATTTCCTTATTTTGAAGAATATGTATATTACAGAATCAATGCCTTAAGGCATGCTCGTTGATAGTGATGTTTTCAATGCTCGTGATACTACTCAGATGCACTTTCTTTAGGGGAAGAAACAAATATGTAGAATGATTCTCTTTTCATAGCAGATGTAAATGACAGACTGACAAGACTGTATTTTACAGCTTTTCAGAATCCATTGTGTGTTAAATCCAGATGCATCTATGATGCATGAGCTCTATACTCTTGATGTATCTATATCTGTTTTGTCTGCATAGTTCCAGTTAAAAGAACTCCATAGAAGAATCCAACTTCATCTTGTACAAGAAATTCATCTGCTATAATACAGAATATAAGCATATTTTAGACACATGATTAAATTAAATGTTTCTTATTCATCAGCAGACTGACAGGGAGTCCAAAACTTAGCCAAGAGGAAATAGTATTGTGAAAATTTTTCTGAAGTTAGCTAGTAACAGAGAAAGTGTGGAGTGAAGATCTTTGTTGAGCTGGAGTCACATTCTGAAGAAGTTTCTTCACTCTTCTTTATATGATGAGAGTGGGAAATTTAAGATGTCATCTGAATGGTTTGCAGGGAAGAGAACCCTAAGGGTGTTCAGAACATAGAACAGGGAGTTTTTCCCTCTATTGTTTTTGGTCTTTTTTGTTCTCTTTCATTTAAAATTAGACTATACTGGGGTCATGTGGATAAAGGAGCATTTCTCCATTTATCTTTGACTGGGCAAGATAACACAAAACCTAAATAGAATTGATACTACAGAAATAGAATTGAGACTACAGCTGGCTGCATATCATCCATCTACCTTGGATCCTGTGCAGAGATTTGCACAAGGGCCAGATGCAGGAGGAATCCAACAGGTGCTGCCAGCAGGTCACCTGCACCCTTGGCTTGCAGGACACTGCTTGAGAAGTCCTGGGAAATGGATGATGGAGATCAGATGTCAGCTTTTCACATGCAGAGAAACTGGAGCAGCCTGCGTATATTTCAGCTTATCAATTGTGCCTGAAATATCTGGTATCTTGTACAGGAGCAACAAAATGTGCAAATGATGATGGCATTTTAATTTCTTTTGTTCCAAAACACTGGTATGTCTTTTCACACACAAACCTCATTTAATGTTCCAGGTAAAATCTGTAGGGGATTTTCTGCGTAAGAAAATGCATGAAGACTTAAAGGAAAAGCTTCAGTTTAAAGAATAGGGAATGTCTGGGTTATTTGTTACAAGTAATATTTCTTGACTAATCAGATAACCTCGACGTTAGTACTCTGTGCTTTATGCACACAGATTCTTCAGTATGGGGAAGAACTCTAAAGCAGAATGCTCTGAAAGATCATCCTCATCCGTCTTTGTCCCCTTTCTGCTTGCACAACAAAAGTGTAAGAGTGTGTTAGGAATAAATGGCAGTAATGTACTGATGGGAATACTTTCAAAGTGGACAACACAGCCTGGATGAAGCCCAACACTTAAGGGTATGAAGCCTGTGATTAATCCTTAGATTCACATACATAACACTATGTGTGCACTCTAAAGTCTAGGAAGCTAGTTTGAAAATGATGGTAGCTCTTATGCAATAAAGATTTATCAAGAGGTGTGTATTTGAAGGTAGGGAGGTGATAAGCACCAGGCTGTATTGAGGTTTGAATAATTTCCAGCCATTTGAGGAGAGCTGCTAAGAAAGCCTTTCTCCATGATGCACTTTCTGTGAAGTTTTGGGAACACAGGAACAAAGGGGGGGCAAAAAAAAAAGTAGCTTTATCTTTTTTGCTTTGCTGGGGATCTTCTTCCAGAGTCTGTGAGCTGCTTTTATTCCTTACCACCCCCTGTGATTTTTTTTTTCTTTCTTTTTTCTTTCTTTTCCTCTGAGAAGCACCATGTGGTTTCCAGTGTTTGCTTCTTTTTCTAAGGAGACAATATTTTGGGATAGGAAGTGTCCTGTAGTCTCTGATTTCTGTATGACATTGGTTTACTGTTAAGATGTGAAATGTGTCAAAAACTTCCTAGCAATTGGTGTTTATCTGTAGACATGCTTTCAGCTACCAACATTCTTTGTTTTTAACAACTGTCATTTCCAAACCTGACAATTTACCTTCAAAAGATAAATAGGTTTTTTAAAAGAAAATTAAATGACTGACCCTACCAGTATTTGATAATTGTTGGCTGTATTTTTACATATACTATGTAGTTATACCAATGCTAGCCATGGTATTCATTACCCTTTTGAATCCCAGGCTACTATTCATAGAAAAGGCAAGAATCTGCACAAGAAAATCTGGACTTGATTAATGTCCTTAATTACTCTGCACTGGACCAAAGGGTAATATTTCTTACTGCCTCCTGTTACTAATCAGTTATGTCTCAAAGCACTTGGATCAATAACCTATGTTTTTTTCCTCTTTGGAACTGTGCTTATTGTATTAGTAGGAAAGTATTCAGATGAATAAGTTTGCAAACGTTAACTAAAATTCTTCAGAAATTTGTTATTGATTTTCTAAAAGTTTGTCAAATTGGAGACATTAAACAAGCTCAGCAGATTTTTGGGGTTTTTTTAACAGAATATTTCTGAGGGGTTATCAGCCAGCTCTGCAGAGTTCTGGGACATGAGGCAGGGTAGTATTTTATATGGGCATGGGTTCATCTCTTGACTGCCTGCTAAGGCACAAACTCGTTTCCACTTTATGCTAGAGCAGCTCTTTGCTAAGGTAACTGTGGTCTCTCAGGAATACACTTATATATCACTTTAGGTGCAGCAGTGTCAACAGCTCTCTGGGCTGGGGCAGTGGGATCTTAGCCTGGATGCTGTACCCACATACAGACATGATTTAAACCAGTTGTCCTTTGGCTTCAACAGTAAATTCAAGGTTAGCTGTGTGGTCATCAGCAGCCTTCTCCATGTGCTTTGTAATGGTTTGCACTGCCATGGGCTCACTCCTCTTGCTGTTCATCCTCTGAGTTGTGTCATTAGATCCTCTACACACATCGCTGAGTGAATTATCAATACGATACATCCTTAATTTCTTTGGCAGTCCCATGGGAGCAAGGTGACTGTGAGAGAGGATGGAGCTTCTGTAGGTTTCTATTCATCCCCATAACTTTGAGTACTGTGCCTGTGAGCAAGCTTGAAACTGTCTTAGCATGAATTTGTTTAACTCAATCCATACCTCTAACCCTGACCCAACTGCAGCCATTATACCTCACTATCTTAAGAGTGATCATCACTCAAGGAGGATGGGAACAGACACTTGTCAGTGGAGATCAGCAACTTGGAAAAGGGCAATGGGTACAATCTGAAACATGGGAAATTCTGTCTGAATATAAGGAAAACCTTCTTTACTTTGGGAGTCACTGGAACAGGCTGCCCTGAGAGGTTCTGAAGTGTTCTTCTCTGGAGAGATTAAAAATCTGCCTGGATATGATCCTGTGCAACCTTCTTTAGCTGATCCTGTTGCAGAGGGGCCTCAGACCAGATGACCTCCAGAGGTTCTTTCCAACCCAACCATTCTGTGATTCTGTGATAATACTGACAACTGAGAGTCTGCTCTTTGCTCCCTGCAGTGTTCAATCATAAAGGCAAAACCTTGCATGGCTGTTAGTTTTGTGGAGACTGGGAGGAAGAGAAATCCCTGAAGTGAAAGTGATAGGATGTGGATAACAGATTTTAATTGCTGCTTTCTCAGACTGTCTGTAGCCTGGCTAAAACAGTTTTTCCTGCTGATTCGCATGAAAGAAGACAATGTTTTAAATATTGATGTGTATGTGAAGGGATTATAAAGTGCCCAGATGGACCTCTTCGACTGTACTTTTTTCTAATTGGCAGCCACTGGGTTCCAGTCCAGCACATCATCCCTTCTGACCATTGCTGTTCCCCAGGCAGGGTGGCTGCCTGATGTTCCTCCAGCTGGTAGCTGAGTAGTTCAGGTATGTCACTAACATAAAAAAGAGTGAATAGATTTTTTTTTCCTATTTTTGTTTTTTCGATGAAGTGTTTCACTTGAGTCAGGATGTCAGTACCTTATTTTTAAACTACAAAGATACACAACGACTCAGTTCTTCAAGTTCACTGAAGCAAAATGAATCATCAAAATGTTTGAAGTTTATTTAAGTTTTACAGGTTGGGGTTTTTAAAGATTTTTTTTTCAACTAGAAAATATAGACTTGTAAAAATATTTTTTTTTGTTAACTTGGATTCAGCTGCCATGTTTGTCAGCTGGGACTGTTTTGTGTAAACACATTATCCACACTTCCTCCTCTCAAACTGCTCAGCTCTAACCATGTGGTTTCAGTAAGACAACCATCTCTAGGATTTTTGATGTAAAGACATTTTAAACAAGTTCAAAGGGTTAACAGACAGGACAAGAGAGAGGCTATTTCTGTATCTGAGACTTCAGTGGGAATGATTTACTGTGAACGGAAGAACATATCTCAAAAGTAATCTTTTTATCTGTCTCTGCCTGCAGAAGAATTTATGGCGACGTAAGGATATCTATAATGGCACGATTTACATGGCACCTTTTGGCTGATGAGAAATGGCAGTCTCAAAATGACTACAGAGATTAGGCGTGTTAGCCTTGTTTCCAAAAATTATGTGCTCACAGAACTGTTGACAATTTTATCTGATTTAACCATTTCACCAAGGCATTTATTACATGTATGTCGGAACCCAAAATAATAATGCAAATAGAAGCCTGATCAATTAGCCAGTTAAATTTTCACACTCTTTTGGTGTAGCTTTTTGGTCTTTGGAGTAAATTTGACAACTTCATGTAATGCTGCTTAACACAGCTTGAAGATATGCTGTGCATAAGATTCTATGCTGTTTGGTATAACTGGCAGAAGTAAATGTAAAAATGCAGAAGTATAATTTCAAAAGTATCAGTGGTACTTTGAGACTGAAATACTACTGATATTTTACTCAGACTTTAGGTTCTAAATGCCCAGCTTTTCTGAGTCAGTGGTACTTGAACTTGTAGGACACTTGAATGCCTGGTAGTATTTCCTTCCTTTGCCCTGAATTCAGCTCAGGCATTTTACATGTGAGAACCTAAGATCTGATCCCATGCAGAGTTAGTGTGGTGAAGTGTGCTTGAAATTTAAACTTTTTGGAAAAACGGATACTTTCCTTCAGATACCATTGGAGAGGATTCTGAGGTATCAGCAGAGAAATTTTTCATGAAAATAAATGAGGGTGATTTGGAGTTATTTGTGGCCTGGTATTAGGACACTCGTGTGGAAATGGGAGTCAATCAGATGCTCTTCCTTAAGCCAAACAGCCCAGCACAGCTTTCCTGCTCTTGTGGGGGAAGATTTTCATTACAAAACACTTGATTTGGGGTCTGTCTCTGACAGATTGGTTTTCTTCTGTTTTGTTTTTCTTGTTTGTGAATGGGAGGATTAAAAAAAAAAAAGTCCTTGGCCTTTTATGGCAAAGAGGTAGGGATTTGTTTTGTTTGTTTATCTATTTTTATATTTATAAATACTAGCTTTTTTTTTCCTGCTTATTCTCCTCCCAGTATGAAAGAATACATTGGGGTTCCAGTGAAAAGACTGTACTTTAAGGGTAAAAAGACAAAAGATTAAGCCATGCCCATCTGCCCCCTACAGAGCAAAGCCAAACCCTTTTTTTTTCCCCAAGGTTTCATAAAAACTCTTATCGTGTCTTTATATTTTTCTATTCCAACATCACTTTTTCATTGAGTTTGTGTTGCTGTGACTCCGTTAATGCTCTTGACCAATTTTTGTGTGTGTCCTCAGGTGATCCATCCATCAGAAAGGCAGTGGTAAAGATCAGTTATTATATCCTCTGTGACCTTTTGGTTTATCATTTCAAATGACCTGCAGCAGACTCTGCCCGAGGCGTGCAGTTGCTTTGTGGCACGGTGGTGGTTCCAAATGTCAGTATCTGTTTTCATTCTGAGTGTGTTTTGCATTTTGTAGTTGTCTGTTAGCTTAGGTGGAGATGGGGAAGGCTGATGAGTACCTCAGGGGGATTGGATTTTAGGTGAGGCTAGCTAGTGAAATAAATTGTATGGTGTTAATTGCTGTGTAACACTGTGTATAATCACTTCTATGGTGACTATAGGCAATGTCAAGGATACTGCAGCAAAAATCACCCAGATTAATGAAAAATGAATGGGACAAGAACAACTTTTATAACAGGGTGAGCCCATGGAATAAATTAACTCCATGGAATCTCACAGGAATGGTGCATAGCCTCAAGGAACGATACCTATATAGATATATCCACGTGTGTGGGTATCAAAGGATCAAGAACAATGATGGTGGCTAAGTGGGATGTGTTGCAAAACATGGGACCTAAGCATGACATAAATGGTATGGAATAAGGGGTGGATCCTGTCCTGGTTCTGGCTGGGATAGGATTAATTTTCTTCCTTGTAGTTAGTCTAGGTACCTGTACCAGCTGGTACTTTCTGTCTAACTATGAGAATAGTATTGATACTACGCTGTTTTAGTAGTTTTAATGTTGATAATACGCTGTTTTTTAGAACAGCTGTCCTGAACAGTTCAAAGGGATATTTCACACCACAGAGTGCCATGCCCAGTATGTAAAATGGGGAAGTTGGCCTGGCCTGGCCAATCAGTACTTGGGGAAGGATTGTGCATTGGTCAGCTACTGATGACCAGTTGTGCATCACTTGTCTTCCCTTGGTTTTATTTCNTATATTTTACCTTATTTCAATTTTCCAACAATCCTTAGCTCACGGTTTTTACCTTTTTCTAATTCTACTCCCCATTCCCCTGGCTGGGAAAAGGGAGAGTGAGCAAGGGGTTTTAATATCTTTGCAGAAAAACCCTTAGAGTAGGTGAAAAGACTGTGTAATGCTCAGGGAAAGCCATTAAAGTTTTCAATTTAAATTGATTACAAGGAAATGATATGCCAGAGGAAAAAACAATAGATGAAAAGAAGTGTCCTGGATGGCAAGAGAAGATGAATGCTCTGTGTTTTCCCCACCTCAGATTGTCCATGACAAAGTATGATTGTCTAATATCTCAAGATGAGGAGGCTAATACAAGGCCATAAATCACAGTGAACAGCTTTTCAAATAATAAAGCAGTCTGCCTTCTTGCTAATAGGCCCCAAGGTAGGGCCCTGAAATGCTGAAAAGAAGGCCAGCACTCACCTCCCTGTGGGTGACAATGACTTTTGCATAGCCTGTATTCACATATTGTCTGGGGAGACAGCTGAGAACTCAACAGACTGCCAGTAGAGCAGATTTGTAGCCTGCTTGTTAGTTACTTACATGTAAAGATTAATAGGAGGATTATGGAAGATGTGATGGTTTTGTATGGTTTAACTCACATCCATTATTTAGACTCATATAACCTACGTAAGTGTAGAACTGGGATAATTGTGTGTTGTATGGTTAGGTTTCCATGCTTGCACATAAAATTTTAAAGCTGGGGCTCAGGCATGAGATATCGTTATTGTGCCTCTCTCTTTCTCTTCTGACTCTTCATTTGTCCAGCCTTACTGACTGAGAAAATGTGTTTTTTCATATGAGAGCCTGGTATGGCATAAGATGACATATAAGGTGAAATGAAATACTAATTTAAATCTTTCTTCCCATGGATAAAAGTTGAAATAATGTAGACTGAGAATGGCAGATCCAAAAAGTGTGAGATAAGTATATTCATGATCTATGGGCATTTTGAACTGCATAACTAGGAAGGAGATTAGGCTGTCTTATTCTCTCTAAAAGAATTGCTTCAATGGTGGGAGAAAATTAATAGCTTTGTTTTAAGAAAAATCAAATATCTAATGTAATGACAGTGTGCAAGCCTCTATGCACAGCCAGCACACTAATAGTTTCATTGACGGAAAGACAGAAGAGCTCCAAATATCAGCTATTTGTTTTCTAATTAATTTTTTGTTGTTGTCGATTTTCACAAAAACATCTAGTTAATAGGAAGCATCTTTGTTTTCTTTCAATTAGAGTAGAAATTTAGGAAACAAAATGATTCCTTCTGACACAGGTTTATTTGTACGCCTTTGTTTGCATTGAAACTTGGAGTTTGTGACAAAGTTGCAAAATATGGGAGAATTTTTTTCAAACAGATTAAAAATACTGAAGTATAGATAACATAATTTGCTTTTTTTTTTTTGCCATTGTATTGCTGTAGCTAAGAATTTGGTTCAATAAATAAAAAATACTAAGTGTTCACTGCGAAATAATACAAGCAAAGGAGACAACTTACAGAAATCTGAAATTTTAGTACATCCTCACTGCAAGATTGAAAAGATTAAATATGTCACTACTAACAAAACTAAAATGGGACAGAAACAAAAGGTCTTGGTGAATGTTGAACTTTACAGCAGTGTTGTCAGTTAAGATACAAAACCTCTGAAAAGTGTTTGACTCATACCAGTTGATATCTTAGCATCTAACTACACTTGATTAAGGTTAATAGGAATAATTTGGTGGACGACTCGTTGGGATAACAGAATCACTTGATTCTGTTTTGAGCCCTGCTCCTAAACAAAAAGCTTGGCTTTGAGTACTTTTGTGGCATCCAGCATTCCATCAGATTTGAGCTCTGAGATTAAAAAGAACAGTACTGAGAATTATATGACTGAAAGATGCTAAGATATTACAAGAATAGATGAGTCTTTGTGCACTTCTTTAAGCCTCCTCACACCATCTTTCTTCCTCTTGAAGACTTATTCGTTTTTTCTCTAGATATTTCTTAAATAAAACAACCCCACCCACTTATTATAATTTTGATAATTTAAATAAAAAAGAACACTGGGTTTTGGAAGAGAAGGGAAATTAGAACTTTAGGGACCAGAGCTCCGAAGTCATAATTTCCTTTGCACAGATCCTAAAACATGAGAAAAGGGAAATGTGTTTATTTTAAAAATAACTTTTTTAACTTTCTCTTGAATATCTTTTTTTATAGAAGAATTAAAACATTAATTTTGTCATTATGTATTTTTTGGTGCGTCAAAAACAATTTTTCATTCACTTTTCAACCTTAGAAATAGTGTCTGCCTCTGGTCTTTCTTTTGCGTCAAGAACATGAAAACCAACTGTACAAACCCAAAACCTTTCTCAATGTAAATATGAACAATTTTACATGAAGTGAAGCTACATTCAAAATAGGAAATTTACACTCAAACTAGTTCAAATAACTAAGTGAATCAATTGAGCTAAAACATCTATTTCCCAGAGAAAGTAGCCCTAAGCTTTATAAGCGTCTTACAAACCAGAAAATCCCTATTGATTGTCTTGATCAATGGAAGTCCTGAATTAAGAGGAAGTTCCATGTGTAGCTCATACAACATCAAAGGGAAAACTCTCTTTGTTTGCCATTTAAGTATCTCTGTCTTATCCTTGTCCTACACGACAGAATCCTTTCCTTGTGAGAGCTACACAAGGGGATTAAGACAAAATGTCATTGATTCACTGCAGGTTAATCCTCCTACAAAGGAAGATTTATTTGGGTACAGTTGCCTCTTTAATGTTATTCTTCCTGTTGGTTTGCCTTAAGTTTTAAAATGATTCTTGGATAGAGAAGTCTCTGTCTATCTCAAATGCAGTTTGTTCTGTAAACTTCTCTTAGAGCTAACACACTGACCTGGGTGCAGACATCTTTCTGGAACAAGTCCTTGTGCTCTGCATGGACCTAAATACTCTCAATATTGACAGGCTAATACAAGCTACAATAATATGGACCTCAAACCCACACCTTTGAATGGAGTGATTCCCATTTCAAATGATCAAATTCACTTCCAGATTTTAAATATTTTACTGAATCATAGCATTTGAGTTAAGAAAAATTGGAAGAAGTTTCAAACTACAGAGGGGTAATTTAGAATGCAGTTTTTTGTGTCATCAGCAGAGATAATCTGTGTGATAATTATGTGTGAAAAATAACTGATTTCAGATATATCCCTGTATAAAATGCATTTAAATTCATTTTTTTAGTCAATGGCTAGCAGATAAAATTATTATTTTAGACTCTCTGAGAATGAAATACTTACAAAATTTATTTAGGGTAGAAGAATAGGAAAACCAACTAGTTTTCACAGAAGTAGCTGCACTGAGTGCATGTGTAAAACAAGTATTGTTAGGACAAGAAATGACTTTGTATTCTAATCATGTTCATATTTCCTGTTGTCAGTTGTACAAAAGCAGTGCATCAAACATCCAAATGAGTTGAGATGTGTTTTGCTGATTACTGGAGCAGATGGTACATCTCAATTAGGGAAAAATATTTTCTGTTGGCTTATTATACTTTGAAATTAAATTCAGTTCGAGTGGAAGATCAAACATAAGAAAACAAAGGATTTTTTTCTGGTTCTTTTATCATCAGGCTGGGTATTGCACGAAATAGTAATGTATTACTATTAAGAAGAAACATGAATGGCAAGCAAAGCTGCTTATTCTATTTAATTCTTTCCCGCTGAAATATCAATATGATGATGTAACAAAGACTGGAACTTGGCAAGTCAAATTAATTGTTTGATTTGCACAGAAGTTACCCGGGCTGTGAAGGGGTGATGGAAATGAATTGTGCAGGAGAAGCAGCAGGTTGCAGGTGACAGCATCAACCACAGCCTTGCATGAAGGGCAGCTGGTTGTAGGACGGATTATCTGACTTTGAGCTTTACAAGAGGTGATTTATCTTGCCTCTAGTTAATAGAAAAGAAGTTGTTGTTGTTGTTGTAGTAAAACTTCTTAGGTCATTTACCAGATGTGCCAGGCACGCTATTGTGGAGAGAACAGTAATAAAATACAAAAATATTAACTTCTCATGTTTGCTTATGTTGCAAAGGAACTAGTGCAAGGATCACAAAGCTGAATAGAGGAGGTCTCCTTCTGTTTCATTTGATCCAAAGCTGCTCTCATGTAGAATATAGTTTTCCCTAAATTGCATGAAAAACTTTATATGTAACAATGCAAAGTGAAGTAGTATTTTATTGTAAGTTACAGTCTGGTGGAGAAAACAGAATACTAGGAATTCATTTGACTAAGTCCTGGTAGGAAAATAATTAGAGGATATAATCTTAACTGCTACAATTGACACTGATTATACATCAGTGACTTGGGTAGCCTTAGAATTATAAGGAAAGGGATTAAATTGTCTTTGATTCCACTGATCCAATTGAAGAAGTGGAAACGCAAAAATATTTGTGTTATTAATGCTGTGATGTTTACTCAGAGAAATGTGTACTTTTGTGACAATCCTTTCATTTGAAATAGATCCCTAATTAGTAAAACTGCAACACTAATGTTTCCATTTTTCTGTTTAGAAAGCTATTTTGTTGTATTCTGAATGAAAAAGCAAAGGAGTTGAAGGGAATCTGAAGGAAATGGGTCACATTTATTCCTGATGCAATCAACCTCTTTGTCAATGGATAATGAATTATATAAAGAATGAGTTTTGCCTTATATTGAAAGAGAAGCTGACCTTCTTTCAAAAAACCACAAATGGGCAAAAGCGGTTTTCTTAGTCATTTTCTACCTGAATGCTAAGTGTTTATTATGGTAATTCATTCATCATTCTAAATATTTAATCGTAAGACAGTCCTTGAGGTTTTATACTTCCTGTTGCAGTCAGGTCAAAGCATTTCTGCCAGGTTCGTTTGAAACAGGCAGTTTGGCTTTTGTCTAAACATTTTTCATTGTCTTCTGCTTTACAGGTTGTTTGTTTGGGTTTTTTTTTTTGTATCAGAGTATCTTCCACTATCTTGCATAGAATAATTATAAACAGTTTTTGGTCTCAACTCAGTTTGAGAATATAAACTCAGCTTCCTACAAAGTCTTCAGGTCAACCATGAAAATGGCAGATTATTCTCTGTCTATTGTCCCTGATTGTGAAAAATAGTAGTCTAAAGACTTCAGATATTTGCAACTTTAATTATATTTTATTTGTTCAAAATAGTTAAATACTTGAATACTGTTGAAACTGAGACCATGGAATATTTTTCTTCAGTTCATTCAGCTGAATTTCCTTTAAGGTGCTTGTCAGAGCAGCAAACTTAACCCGCTGTACTTTATTTAGTAAAAACGCTTAAATTGCCTCTGCAAGTGCTTTGCAGTTGTGAGAACTGACTTTGGAGACACTGGCTGTAGTCATGGAAAATGGACTATGTTATTCAGAAGGTTTATTGCAAAAAGTGGCTGTTTTGGTGGTGTTTAAAGGCTTTACTCAGTATACAGGTCTTTGCTAACCTCTGTGTATTAGCTGGTAGGTAAGAAGCATGAGGTTCAAACTGTGTAACCAGCCAGCACTCATTACTGGGAAACCTTGGCCCTTCAGGTACAGAAGTCAGGGCTTGAATGAGCTGGAAAAACTATATTATTTCTCCACTAGAGCTAAACTTTCTGGGTCAAGTTCCAAGAATGTTAGTCTACCTAAATGACTGCTTGTTTCTTGGAAAAAGAGAACAACAATTTTTTGTATTTGCCTAACTTTTCTTATTTATTATCAGATGGTTCTGGTCACTCAGCTATTTTCTTTGTTTGGTGTTAAAAGCAATAAATGTTGACTACAGTGAGAGTAAATGAATTTTTGTCTTAGGGTATAAAGTAATTAGAAGGTAAAATGCAGGGAGGTTTTTCTTCTGCAGAAATGGTTGCATTGAGAAACACACCAGTTCTAGAAGAAGAGGTTATGAAAGTCAGTATTGGTTGGGACAGCAGCCAGAGCTTTTTCTCTCAGCTGTTTCCTTTGACAATTCAGGACGGTGGATTTCTTTCATTTTCTTCCTAGCTTTTTTTGGGAGATGAGAACTGCTACTTTGTCATTTTGTACTTAAAGGAAGCATAAAGGAATGCAAAAATATAAAATGTAAAATTTGAAAGGCAGTATCTATTTGCTCAAACAATATTTTTATGTATGAGTAAGTTATATGCTATGTAAGAAGAATCAGATAATTTCAGTAGAGACTGATGTTAGCTGTAATCAGTTAATATTTAGATTTATTTTTTAATTTTATCAAGTGCAATTTTGCTTATTTTACTTAAAACTTTTCTTATATTTTAAGTACCTTCTTTCCTTTTGCTCAGCTGGTCTCAGTTTAAATGGTGTTAGCTAAGCTAGAGAACCTGAATGTCTGTCCTTTATGATGTCCTGTATTTTGGCCTTGATCAGTGGTGTTGCTTACACTGTCAATTATGAGTTGATACTGCTGGTGCTCTGCTCTTTGATCCTTTCAGCCTTTCATTCTGCCATGTCTGGTGAATAATGATGATGGGGAGAGCAAGGTCTGCTTTGTTCAAGGATTGCAGACCACTTGACATGCATTACTTCTTCACCAGTGCTTTCTGATATTTATGAAGGCAAAGCCTGATTCCAAAGTAACATAATGTCAAATGAATACAAATCCAGAAAGCACAATGGGGCTTGGAGCTTTGCATTGTGTTCTCCAAAGCAAAAAATAACAGCGCGTAACTTTTAATTGTGTACAATGACACTTTGAATGCTGCAGGGCTGGAAGCAAAGAATGGTCTCCCAGCTTTACTCGGCAGCCTGCTGAGTTCTTTCAGTGAGCCATGAAGATGAATATTGGTCAATAGACTATGTCAAGAAGAAGGAAAAAAAGCAAAAATCCAGTTAGGTCTTAATTATTGTTGGATTTAGGGTTATGCGTGGTTAGAATCAATTTTCTGGTCCCTGCTTTGCTCTTCAGACATTTGTCTGAGATAATTTTTGTGTGCTCTTATTTAAAAGGGAGGGTGATAGTCAGTGGTGCACTAATAGCCAACAACAGAAGTGAGTTTACTTGTCCTGAGAAGGAGAAATTTGGCCAGTCTGTCCTGTAATTTTGTGAACCCTTGCTGGCTGCCAGCCTGTCTTTCTTCTGAGGGTGCAGCAATAGGATTCAGCCTTGGGCTGGGCTCTCCCAGAGATAGGGCAAAAAATGGGTCCCTACAGACCTGTTGGAGAAATATAGTAAATATGGCCCTGGTATTCCACTGCTGATTTTCACACTTTCGTCATGTAGTCTGGTAAGCAAACAATCTTATCCATTAAAAATAACAATATTGGCCCATTTTCTCCCACATTCACTTAAAGATGGAATTTAAAATTTTAAATATATTTATATTATTGTGTGCATTTCTCCATCATACATGTGGACATCACTAGGTAATATTTATTCAAACTCTGAATAATTTTCACATTTTCACCTATCATTAAAACTAGTCTATTCTAAATTCACCTAATCCAAATTGGCTCTAGCTACTGCTGTAAGAATTTGGCTTTTTTAATGACATGAGTGCTTTAAACCAGATCTTATTAACTGTAAAATGTTGATATATAAGTGTGTGCAGGAAGTGCAGAAGGTAAGTTGATATTTAAATGTGTTCATATAAAAAGAGCACGAAGTGCAGAAGGTAAAAGAACTGGAAACTGTTCAGATGCTTTCTGTTTCCTCTCTAGTGCATAAATGCTTCCAACTAGCAAGAAAGTTAAGGTTAGCTAAATGTAAAGTAGAATGTATTTGCGTCCTACTACAGTAGCGAAATCTCTATGAGATAGAACAGTGAAGAAAAAGGAAAGTATATATTTGAGGCAATGGTGTTGCCAGAAAGAGACCTTAAATAATCTTCCATTTAATCCTCTTGGTTTTAAGTCTGTATAGAGATTTCTCTTGTAGAGGTCACCAAGCTAAATATTTCCTAACATCTTCTTTTGTCATTTTTTCAGATTTAAACTGCAAATTCATTATTGTTTTGACTTAATGCAAGCAATGTGCTTTTTTTTTTCCTTCCTCATTGTGGGAACTGACTGAAACTGCAGAGCCTTTTGACCCTGAAAGTGTTTAGGTAGAGTCAAGTCAGTTTTCATGGCAGGTGAAGGAACCCATTACCTTTCTCACTGTGGCTCCTATTCATAACCCTTTTTTAGGTAATTGCAGTGATGCTTTTACTTCCATAGTCCTATATACAATATGAAATTGCTATGTAATACTGTAAATCTACTGGGAAATAAGGTAAAGATTTGGAAAACAGTCATAGAAGGACTCATACGGAAAAATACTGATGGCCAAGTATCCTGTTTACAGCATTAAAAAAAAAAATTAAATCCCACATCCAGCCTGTAACACACCTGGCCCGTAGAGCAAAGTCCCTCTCCCTTTCCAGCTGGGTCAAACTCATTCCAAATTTTTGTCTATTGGTCTTCTGTGTGGCTATTGCTGAGCAATAATAAATGCAAACAGTTTTTGCTGCTGTTTTTCCCCCCTTATACTTTGTCTTGACTCTCACCAGATATATGAGAAGAAAAACGTAAAAAAGCAAGATATCTGTTGGTCTCTTTAAAAGAAATTAATGGATCTGGTGAAGAAAAATTGCTTTGCAAATTAAACACATTTTTATTTGCTGCTTCAAACGGATCTATCTTAATCTGGGCCCAAATTATGTCAGGAATTAAGCATTCAAATATTATGATAGAATGTGATTTGAATGTGGGTTTGAATGAATATTGGGAAAGAACATATGAAAACACAGAAATCTGGTCCCATGAAACTTCCCTTGCAGTGCTGGATCAGTTCTGAAAGATTTTCTATAAAGCCTGTTTTTGTGTGCTGGATTTTAAGCCCCTGCCCTGACTTGCATATATACTTAATGCAGTAATAATAGTTGTTTTGAGTGTTTCTGCAGTGTACAAACATGCAACATGAATTTGTATTCCAGTTATGGTAGCAAGAGCAGGAAAGGGCTAAAGACTGAAATACTAGTAGGCAATTGCTATTTATGTCATCCAGTGGAAGGGTGATTGTAATTTAATTATTGCTGTAAAATAGCAGGAAGTTGAGTATTTCTTGGGTTTAAAGCAGAATTGAAGAACCAGAATCCTGATAGAGCAGCTGTGCAATTTTTTTGTTTTTTTCTAGCCAAACACCATTTTTTTGCTTAAAGAACAAATAATATTATTTGAGGGAAAAATAGTACACAAGCCACCTGCTTACCTTCCCCCTCGTATGGGAATCTCAGCATTAAATAATGAAATGTAATTTCAGGGGCTGCAGAGCAAAAAATCTAGCATTATATCTGATTTATGGGATCTGTATGTTTAAAGCTTGGCTGACTGACAGAGAGTTAAGAACATAATGGTTAATAACTTTTTGTGAAGGATAAACATTAAAAATTAAGAATAATTTATCTTTTTGAAGAAGAACTTATGATATGAAATAATGGATTGCTGTTGAGAAAAGAGAAATTTAGGCTGAACATGAAAAATTTCCTGACAGGAAGTTTTATTGGACAGTGGAACTCTATCTCAAGGGAAGACATAGAAACCCACTAGGTTCAGACATTTAAAACAGTGAGAAAAATGTCAGAAAAATGGTAACTCTGTACAGATATTGAACAATTTGTTATTAACCTGATATGCCTCTTTCATTTCCACCTTTTGTAATTCCGTGGTTCATTAGCCAGCAACCTCTTTCTTCTGCCCTCTGGTACGTCCAGGACAATTTCCAGGCAATTTGTAAAAACACATTTCTTACAAAATACGTGTAGCTTTTGTTCTGTGGCAGAATATTCACCAGCAACCCTTCTTATGAGGGTCACTTGTTTACCCAGACTTCTACTGTGTCTGCTTTTTTTTTATTTTAAAAGGCTCTGGCAATGATGCAGTTACTTTCAGCCTGTGAACACTAGTTGGAAATATTTTTTTTCTTTATCAAAACAGAAGAATTCAACTCTAATTAAAATAATCCTAAAATGAGATGGGGCTTTTAGAATAAAAAAAATGTGTGTGTTCATTCTGCTTTCAGGCATTTTAAGACCTAAACTGTTTAACAGATGACTTAGTTCATGAGAATGGGAAACAAAAGACCTGTAACCTCTGTTGAAAAATTCAGAAAAAGGACACAAGCTCTTAAAAAAAGCTGTTTTCAGAAAAGTTCTTGAGACCCTTACTCAAAGATGAGTCGCCAGCCAGAATTCATAAGCTCAAAGCCTGTTCAACTTTACAAGACTCCCGTTCATTCGTTTTACAAGGACAGTTAATTTTCAGCCTTATCTGAGGTGTCAGGGCTGTCAGCTGCGAGCAGGAGGATTAGCAAGGCAGTCAGAAAACCCTTCTCCCCAGTGTGTCTCGTGTGTTGGCAGTGGCCTTTCAGCAGAGCTCCCCTCTGTACAGCTGCTGGGTGTGACATCATGGTGTGCTACAAATCCCTGCAGAGCACTGCTGGGTGGTTTGCTGGGGAAATTGTTCAGTCCAGCCTTGTTTCAGCACTGCACTTTTAACTGTTTTGTTGCTTTAAAGACTAGAAAATGTTTAGAAATAGGAAATATTGATTTACTGGATGAAGGAACCTCTGATGGATGTAACATTTTTTTCCAAGCTGCTTTACCAGTGTGACACTCTCCAAGACACTCCAGTAGTATTTTACATGAACCATGGCATCCATCTGGAAACATAGGAGTATGACTCTTCCCTGATTTCCTCCTTCCTTTTTTTTCATGATTCCTGTTTTATGAGAAAGACAAGACAATCTAGAGTTACTGGTTAGTAGCAGACTATTGCTTCAATGGGAAATCAAAGGAAATGTGGAATTGAAAGAACACGGTTTCTTCACTAGATGTGGCTTTGTTTTCTACTCTTCTGGAAAGTGCATTTTTGATAATGTGAGGGTTCCTACCTACAAAGAGATCAGCATAAGGGTTAGTCACCTCTTCTTTCAGAAAGCTATTTAATAATGCTTACAGGTTACCCTGAGAATTGTGTGAGGACTGAGGGTAACTTTGTGGTTTTTTCCTTGTGCCTGTGGAGGCTGGTTGGTTCATTCCATCTCAGTATTCCTTTGCTGATCAGTATCTGTGACAGCCAACAAATGGGAAGTCATAATGTCCATGTTGTAGAAAATCAATTAAAAACCAACAAGTTCAACAAATTCCTTCATCTCCCCTAATCAATACCGAGATTAAAGTGTCTGATAAAATCCTTTGGGTAGTTTGTTGTACCTGAAGCTCAGGAAAAACATATAAGAATATTTTTTTACTTTGAGGGTTTTCTCACAGCTTCTTACTGCTACACAGTTAGGAGAAACAAGTCACTTACCAGAAATTAAACATTATAGCTGTCAAACTAAATTACCTTCTATATAAAATTACATGGTAGTTCTCTGACTAACAGAGCATCTCAGGAATTTGAATGCTCTGAGGACTGAATTGTATGTAAAGGTTTCTACTTTTTTAGTGAGAAAATTTAGTATAAGCTGTACTTTTATTTTTTAAGGCAAATTGATAATTCTGATTGTGTGCTATATCTACTACCCATAGTAGCATGATAAATAAAAACTGTGTGACACAGTTACTTTGTCATATGGACATTGAGATGGGAAAACTATCATGTTGCTCAAATAAAAGAACAATTTTTTTTTCCTCCCTGCACTTACTGTTAATTTGCACTACTGAAATATGAGTCAATCTGCCTGAGGTTTTGGAAACTGAGGGATAGTTTTAAGGTCTCTTTTAGATTTTGATTGTAATGTTGAAGCTGCTGTAATGCAAACAGCCTTCTTTTGTGCTTTAACTCCAAGGGGGAGGTGCAGTTGTCTCTGCAGGTAGTGAGTGTGCAGAGGGGAGACACTCTTGGGAAATACAAGAACAAGAAAGAGCAGCTCACAAAACTCAGTGACAGATGCCTATTGAGAAAAAGATGCAGACAGTGACTATATAGTTATTCAAAACGCTTCAATGCTTCTAGAAATTTCTGCTATTAGGGACTGGCATCTTCCTGCTCCTTGTTATACTGAGAAATTCAGCGCAGCTTTTAAAAGACTGTCAACTCTTAATTCCCATAGATGCCTCTCCAAATAGTTCAGGTTGCTCTCTGATTTGTTGGTAAATTTGAGAGTGCAAAGCTTTCAAATTCCTGTGCCAGACTGTTTAAATCATAAATCAATATAATTTGATTATATTGGTGAAAGGCAAACCTTTACATTTAAACCTAACCCAAGATAGTCACTTTTCCTATGGTAGAAATTAATTAGTCTTTGACCAAAAATACAGCTCTCATCTTGGCTGTGAGATGTATTTTAACCACGGCATCCATCTGGAAACATAGGGGTATGACTCTTCCCTGATATCCTCCTCCCCCTTTTTCATGATTCCTGTTTTATGAGAAAGATAAGGCAATCTAGACCTTTGGCCCCATGCTTTACAATACACCTGAGACGTTCATTAATGGTCCAGAAATTATTTGTGTGTCATGTCCTATTGGTTAAATATCACTTCCTTATTTATGCTTCTTCCCAGTGCATTAGACATTTATACTAACCAGCAAGGGAAAGCTTAGTGTAAGATTATTCGGACAAATCAGCTTTAAAGGGAAGTTATCCAGAGCTTGCTCTAGTGGCAGTCTATCTACTCCCCACAACTCTTTTTCTTTTTTGGTGTTAAATCTCCAGACAAGCAGATTAATTCTTTAGAACTTATTTTAAATGAGTGTTTTTTCTCATTCATAAGCATTAAAGGACCTGCCAGTGTTGTCAATATTTTTCTGCTCTCCTTCTCCCTGTATGGAAGAACATTTGTATTTGGTAAGCAGAGACTGGAGCACGATGGTTTAATGATAAACAGTTTAGCAGTGGCTCTGATACTGCTCAGGCTGAGCTGCTGTTGGGAGATGAGACATTAAGTACCATTTGCCCTCTGCAACTTACTGATAAGGGACCAGAGACACACATTTAGAACTGACTTTACACCCTGCTGCAGGTGCTTGTAAGCATTGTCCATAGCCATTAGTAGTACAGGACTAGTTTTAGTAAGAGGACACAAGAACGAAATCTCTTATTTTGAACTGAACATCATTGATTCATTTATATCTGCTCCATTTGGAAAAACAGAGTCTGATGAGAGTCCCTAAGCTGCACACTATGACATCATAAGTTATGCCAGATTTTTTTTCACAATTTTAAAATAATTTATTAAGAAATCTGTTTCTTCTACTGTTTTTATTAAACATGACACTCATGCAGTAACACTTTTTGGGGCAATGCAGCTGTACGTTATACAGAGGTGTTTGTCCACGTTTCGAACAGTTAATACTTTGAATGCCAGTAGAAAGGTGTTTTTCACTTTATTTTTCATGAAAACATTTCAGAACTTTCAGTATCAGCTCTACCAAGGAGATAAATTAGCTCCAAAGTGTTAAGTTGCTTGTTTTGCCCATCTCTTTAATTTGAGAAAGCAAATTAATTTCTCCTAAAACCTGTGAATAGGAAAACTGTTTTCTTTCCTTCAGAGTATAAAAGCCTGGAGTGTTGCTGTTTCACTTTAAAAAAAAAAAGTTAATTTCAGCATTTTGTCCCTAATCTTGTTTGTTTACTCAAGTAGCTTCCTCTTTGGTTGATTTACTTTTCATGGTAAATATTTAAGTTATTCATGTGTCATCATCATCATTCTGAAGTGTTTCTGCAACACTTGTTTTGATTTAACTTACTCCTTGCTAACGATTTGGCCAATTGGTTTAAAGCTTTAATTGCATAACATTGAATTTTAAATTAATTTATTTACATTTTAGAAACTAATATTAATGTGATTTCAAATTATTTCGTGGCTCCATCCTTGAGAAAGGATTCCCTGTTCCAATGTCTTTTAATGTTTAGTCACAGTTGATTAAAAAACCCAAATGTACTTGGTTACGTATATGAGCACAATAGTGTTGAATGACATTTTAAATTAGTTCAGTCACTGTTACTGATTTTGCTGCTCTGGTAGGAAGAACAGCTGATTGTGTACTGTTTTTACAGCACTTTTGTAACCCAATAGAGGATTTGTTTTGAAATTTGTTATTGACATCAACAAATGTGCAAAGCATTAGCCAGGGAGGTGGTTGGGATTTCCACTCAAATTGAAGCAGGAGTTTATGCCTCTGCCTTGTTTCCCTTGGACAGTGCTCAGCCTCATGTTGAGTGACTAAATAATAAATCCATTAAGCTTTCTCTTAAAGTAATTTCACTGGGTAGTTATTTTATTTCTGACTGGTTTTTGACTTGCTTGCTAGTCATTGAGACTGGCTCTGTTTTCCATTCCATCTGTACCAGATATATTTACAGGGTCTTTTCTTAGAGTTTTAGGAAGTTATTAAGCCCTCTACTAAAACCTTAGTCATCTGAAGTCTTTGAGTCATCATGAACTTCAAACCTGTGCATAGTACATGTTTGTTCACATTTTTTGTTCTCACTGTGGTATTTTTGTGTCAAATCACTACTTTTGTGAAAACAATGCATTTGCTCTTTCTTAATGATGCAAGGAAGAGATATCAGTCATTTACATGGCAAGCACACAGTCTTTGAAAAGATGTAATTGAAAAACTTACCCTGTGTTTGGGGCACTGTGAAACAACCACTCGAGAAAAGCACAAGTCTCCTGAAGACCCAGAAGCAGGAGCCATGTCCCTGTCATTTAAGTTACTTCCCAGATTTCTGAGCTGAGCCCAACTTGCTGAGTTTGTATCAGCTTCTGGCCACAAGCCCTTCACCAGTTCTGCAGTTTACAGCAAGTCTTTAAAACTTCCCAATTGCTTTCTCAATCAACACATTCACCTTGAAGATGGAAAACAGTTAATGCTCTCACTAGAAATCGAATGTTTTCTTTTAGTGTTACATGGAAGGTGCATAGAAACTGTAGAACACTGGAAAAACAAACCTAGAGAAGATTAAAACAGTCTCCTCTTGCTGCCCATTGCTGTTTGATTTTATGATTTTTCCTTTACAGTGTTAACAAGACAAAAATTACCATGAGCTGTAAACGGAAAATCTGTTACCTCATATCCACAGGAAAGAGCCCACAGGAGGAAGTTTTCTACTGTTTAAAACAAACTCTTGCTTTCATTTTTATGGAAGGATCAGTTTTGGTATATACAGGTTTTACCCTCCTGAATTCAATAATTGGAATGTTTGTTGGCAGTATTTGGGAATGTGTGCTTTAAAGGGACCAAGAGAATTAATCTGCAATCAGTCTATCAAAGATACCGCAAAACTTAGAATATATTCGAGAGAGTGGAAATTTGTGTCAAAAAGGAACCTTTCTAAACAAAAGCTGGTCTTGTAGATGTATGTGTGGGGATATTACACAGCTGGATAAAAAGCCTTTGGTTATTATTGAAGGAGATTTTCAGGTGTTTGCCCAAACCTTGTGTTTTCATGCCCATACTCTGACTGTGACAGTGCAAATGCCTGAACACAGAAATGCAAATTGCACACTATTGATCTGATAATTCCACGTGCATCTTGGTTTTGTAGTTGTTTAGAATCAGAAAAGGAAAGGGAAAATGTTGCTTTTCAGGTTGGCATTAGTTTCATGCCTTGGCAGTTTTGTAGGGACTTTGAAGGTGCCAATTTGAAGTCCCAGTTTATTGTCGGTGGTGGAATATCAGCCGCCATGTGCTGAGCCTTCCTGTTTTCCTCTATTTCTTCTGGTTCCTTTTTCTGAGAGGTGAGGAAAGCAGTGGGGAGAGGAGGTTGAAAGCAGGCTGAAAACTGTCATTCAGCACACTTGTACTAAAAAGACTATTAAGCAGTGCCTAACAGCTGTATTGATTCCTGCTACAGTTTCCCAGAGAGCCAAAGGGCTCCTGCTGCCTGGTGGTTTGAGGTTAGTCTTCAGAGGATCCTGGTACAGAGTGACAAACTGGTGCATGTGCTCCCACCGAGGTGGGAGTGACAAGAACCAGGGCCCTGCATGCTGGACAGAGGTGAGTGATGCTCTAGTTCTGCCTGCTTGACTTTAATGTAAGTTTTTCCAGAAATACGAATTGTGTAATTAATGTTTTGTGTTGTTAACGGATAAGAAGGAAAAAAATAAATCTGAAACTTTTCAAGACATGCATTTTATCTATGTTAGTGTGGCACTGAATTATACTCTGCTCGTAGTCACAAACACTCAAGCTCCCATATAAGTCTATAACAAGCCTTTCAACAGCAACTTTAGCATACTGACATTCTCACCACATCTGAGATGATCCAAACAGAAATTGAGAAATGAATGCCCTGGGCCAAAACTGCATTAATACTGAATGACTACCATACAGGCAGCTGGCAGCTCAGATGAGTAGAAATTTGCCAAGTACCACAAAATTTCATTCAGTAATGTTAACAAAACAACCAAAGATTAGTGTAATCATTTCTTCTATAACGCGTGAGGGTACTGAAATGCCTTAAAGCTCTATATTGGTCCTCCTGTTTCCATCTTCCTCTAAACACTCTTGTTAGGTAACTCTTCCTCTGCTCAGACTTTCTCCAGTTTAGAGCAGGGCTGGTTTTGTGATTGGATTCCCTCATTCTGTGGTAACTCAAACAGGCATCACTTTAAATGATCATATTTCTTATTTTTAACTTGGAAATTGGATATTATATTCTGCCTCAGTCATCCTCATTTCAATATGTTTCAATTTTGCAGGCTCTTTTCTTTAAATTTCTCTAGAATTTATATTATTAATTCTCTTCCCGTTTAAGGTCTGTGAACTTCTTATAAATTTTTACTTCCATCCCAGTAGAAATTTCCAGATGGAATGTCCTATCATTCCATTTTTCAGTTGTTTCATTTGTTAAGAATAGAATCTTCACATTGAATAAAAATAACAAGAGTTCTTTATTCTTTTAAATCAACACTGCAAGAAAATCTGATTTACTTGGAAGCATTTCAGAAAAGTTCAAACTTTGAGTTCATTAACAAGTGAAGTAGAACATTTCTGGTATTTAAAAATATGTTCCTAAGGAGAGAGTTATGAATTTTTTTGTGACGTTCCCTCCACCTCTCCTCTGATCTTATTGGATAAAATGTCCTTTTTTGTCTGCAAGTTTGTTTGTGTCCTCTAGAATTTTAGAGAATATGAGTAGAAATTGAGGAATAAATTCATATAGATTTTATTTTTTTAAAAAATTGTATAAACTATTTACGTTATCTGTACTTGGCAATTTTTCAGTAGGACTAGCAAATTTTAATGCTTTCTATTCAGAGACCATCATATTCTAAGATAAATTTGAGGGGTTTTTTTGCCAAACACCATTTTCTGTTATTTTTTGCTTTGCAGAAGTCTTGACTAATTCCCGTGTCCATATTGTCCAATGACAGTTTCAAGTTGAGCTCATTAAATCTCAGAATTCCTCTCAAGAAGTCAGTTGGTGACAGGGTGTTGATTAAATTTGTTAAGTGTAGAAGTAAATTGAATCAGTTTTGGATTATGCACCTGCAACTGAGCCTAGAGAGCCCATTTTTATTCCATTTCACTTTGTAGGAAAAGATTTCATCTCTGTTTCTTGCTTCACAGTAGATGTGGTTACCAAATGCTCAGGATGGTGTATCAAGTAGTCAAAAGGTGAATTTTCCTCTTTCTATATATACATATACATATGTAAGAATATATTTTTTTCTTCTGCACAGCTGCACCTTTTTTTGATTTTTTTTTTTTTTTAATGTGTATGTTTTCCCTGGCTTGTATGTGGAAGAGGGAAAAAGAAACACTATATGCCATGGGAAATGGATATCACCTGCTTGTGTTAGCAAATATAAAGCAATTTTTATCATTTTCTTTTAAATAGCTTTTTTATTGCTTCTCAGTATTCTGTTCTGTCTAGTCCTGGGAATGTGTGCCTTCATATGTACTGTCATAGTCTCTGATAATATTAGCTATTTCATTACCAAGAGTGCTCTGACATAATTTTTTTTGTTACACAGAAAATCCAAATAACCTGCTGAATTGGTTTATGTTGCAGAACGATAGGTGGTGTGTAACTGTCACAGGCAAATTCTACAATCCTATAATTTGTGTAGATAAGAAGGTTTAATGCTCTTATTCTGAAAAAGAAAAAAAAAGCACAAGTAAGAATGAGTTTAATACTTCAGTGTGATTGTAGTTTTCTTTATCACATTTAAAATGTAGTAAAGGCTTCTATTTTTATTCCTGTGAATGAAATGCTTCATGAATTGCACCAGAGGAAAGATGACCACCTACCAAGTGACTGAAATCACCTTTCTCTTAAGGTATAAAGTTTTCATGTTAAAGCCAAGGCTTGAACTTTACACATCTGGTGAAACTTAAGCAAGGAAAAAGCCTGACAAATGGAGTAACTGAAAACTAGAGAGAGCTGGATCCTTATCTGGAAGGGATCACCAATTCCAGTGTAGCAGTTCCTTTGAAACTCCACATCTTTTCTTAAAAACCCACAGCTCTCTCCAAAGTTTGAGGTGTGGAATCGAAGTTTGGGGAAATTGTCTTCCACTCCGAACTCTGCTGTGATCTTAAAATATTGAAACTTTTCTTGATTTCCCTCGGTGACTCTGGGACGATGCTCAGTAATGCTTATTTCAGCTGCAGCATCCACAAGAGCCAGTAGGTCACCAGACATCTGTGCTCCCTAATCTGCTTATGTCAATCTAAATATATTTAGGGTGCATCTGAAAAAAGGAGGCTTCTATTAAATTCTTAAAATTTTTGAAAAAACATGGAAAACGTGACAGTAGCTGGGTATAAAATTTTTATATTAACAGCATTTTTCTTGTTTGGAGCACAGTGCAAATTACACTCTCAACTCTCTCTGTGTATCTGCAGAAAATGTGTCTCTTGGTGCTCTTGTGTGCAGAACACTTTCAGTCCAAAACTGCATAACATGAAGAAACATATACTAGCAACCAGGATGAGACTGCCAAAACTTGTGTTTTTCCAAGGCCTGGGCCTCCAAAAAGGATATATGTTTTTAATTAGATGTGTGATGACAAGATTAAGAAGGCAGGCACTTCTTTTTTTACTTACCATAGTCCCACAGCTGTTCTGGGCAAAAGTATAAAATTGGGGTTTTTTTAGGGGGAAAAAAAAAAAGAGGGTAATAATTAGAATTGAATTCCTTTAGTTATAGCTAAATGGCACAGCAGAATACTCAAGGCACGTTATTTGTGGGAATGAATTGATATAGATCCATTAAGTTAACTGAAGTTAAGGTAATTTAAACTTGCTGAGAATGTAACTCCTATGGTGAAAAACACAAGAGAAGGCAATTCATGATTTTGTGTGACTCATTCCACTGAGGAAGGAATGATGCCTTTGATACTCAATGGGGCAAAACTGTGATTATTTCTATGCCTATAAAATGCTCCAAGTTCCATTTATGAATGGACTAACATTATGGAATGGTCCTTTTACTGACTTTGGAGAAATAATCTTGGTTTGCAACAGTTGTACATAATACGTAAAGAACTTGGGGATCACTGAATGAAAAGTATTATGGAGAGACAGATAATTTCACTTTCATATAAATATTGGTACCATGTCAGTTGGTTGTTCTTACATGTCAGACTTCAGAAACGGAATATACTCTGTCATTAAACTATGTAACAGGTCTGTCTCTATTTCCTCCAGATAACTTTGGGTGGGTCTTTGAAACACCCATTCAAATACCTGATAATTTGCTGACTACCCTGAAGTTCAGTTTCTACATCCTAGTGCTCTGCATGTACCCTTTTTACTTTCTCTGTGCTGGGAAACTGTTGTAAATTATTTTCTTTGGCTGGGTCAGGAAGTATTTTTCCATTTGGCTACTCTTTATTCCTGCTTTTCATTTGCAGAGTAATTTCATAGTTAGACACTAGGCAGCTGCTCTTCTAATGTGTGGACTGGCTTAGCAAATAATTTTATTATGTCTACAGTGCACCAGGTTGCATTATAAAGTTTCAGACAAGGCTATCTCCTTCCTTTCTCATTCATAGCTTTTAGCTACGCCTCTGCAATTAAATGGGGTAGCTGACTCTCTGCACATCTTGCGAGACACAATGAGGAACAGCCTCTTTGGGTTCTGAGGGTGTTGTTTCAAAGATTAGTTTAAGCCAATCTAATTGCAGGCAGGTCCTGTTGACCCGCATTGTCACTGATTCTCTTCCTCCCCAGTCATGTTTTCAGCTGAATCAGGTTCTTGGCATGGTTATGTGTGTGTGCCAGTGGCAGCAAATGGGAAAAGTAGGAGGGAGGAGGAAATGAATGGCATAGTCAGGACCCAGTCACACCAAGCCAGGGCAGCACTGAAATCCTCCAGCAGCACATTATACATTAATGGTAGTACACAATTACTGTTCTACTTGTTCACATATGGAATCTTGTAAGATTCTGTAAGAAATGAAAGGTGTGCTAAGGCAAAGGACGTGAGTAGAGGTTTTTATGGTTTCCATGTTTATGCTGAAGACAGATTAAGGTGTTTAGTTTGAGATACAGCAGATAATTTTTATCAAGTAGTATAGCAAATACATTTGTGATGCTAAAGACAAGACAAAATAGTCATTATTGTATTTCATGGCAAACTTTACTTTGATTTTAGAAAGACCAGCTCCAGCATCTGCTTTTCTCAGTGGCAGAGCTATTTCAACAAGATAGTAATTTAGATTAAACAAATAAGCTTTTATTCTGTTAAACAGATCTCAAACTCTGAGTGAGGCATGCAGATACACCCGTCACATATAAGAAGCCAATTCTAATCTCCTCAGCATCAAAAAGAAAACATTTTAGGCACATCTTCAGAGAAATCCTGCTCCTAGTCTTAGACCCAATAGGAAACACTCGTCAATGATATTTTGATTTATTTTCTGCTTTATGAATGCCTCCTGATGACCCACTTGAAAGGATCCTTGCTAAATGTTTTTGGGCAATGCTGGAGATGGAACTGGAATCTGGCTTTTCTTTCTATCTTTGTCTTCAGTATGACTCCCATAACTGCACACATTTCTGAGCTATCTATTAGTATAGGATTTGGGCAAGAGGTATATAATTTTAGAAGAATGACAATTCCTGGCATATGTAATCTCAGTAGAATAAATTTCCACTAATAAGAGCCAGAAAACAATTACAATAGCAGTCTGTTTGCAAAGCTGAGATTCTCCATATCAAAGAGACAAATTGTGACTCAGTGAGGCTGATAATAGTGGAAAACATTTGGCTATAGTGCAAGACAGGAGATTATGAGAAGCTGTTGCCGTTTAAAAAAATATTCCCTTTCTGTTCTTTACATGAAAGAGCTGTAAGTAATCAGTATCTATAAAAATGGGTCTTTTGTGTAGTACTTTGTCAAGGTGGTTCACTTGCATTGCTGCTGTACCTGTTCACTGTAGGTCTGTGGATATCCTTTCTGTAGCACCATTAGCAAAGCATGCTTAACCCAATTAATTTAATCTATTTCCATCTGGAAAGTAAGTAGATAGTGTGTAGAGGGAATGAACTTCTATCAAGGCATAATTGAGAAATGCCTAGCCATTTCCTCTGTCTGTAATTCTATCACAAATTTGAAAAGACTGGTTTTGCTTTTTGTGCTAATAGAGACCGAAGCAGTTGTCCCTATGGGTTTGGGAAGTACTCTGGGATGTACAGTTGATGCACGTATGTCAGAGCATGTTCTGTTTGTCAGGAGCTCTTTCACAATGCTCTTTGTCTGGTTGTACCTTGGGGAAGGCCAGGTGCCCAGGCTGAGGTTACACAGGAGTGTAGCTCTGTAGTATTGTTGCAAGAGACAGTCCTACACTCCATGCACAATCTCTTCCACTGCCAGCTTCTCACACTGTTCCTCCTGTGCTCTGGGTAATCATGGCCTGAATGTAGAACAAGGGACCTCATCCAGCCTGAGAACCAATCCTCCTTATTTGGCCAGTGTGTGGTTGAGCCAGGCTCCTGACCAGCCACCTTACGGTGGTGTGGTCATCAGTGTCAGCCCAAGGTGGGAGCAAAGAGCTGGGAACAGATGGTAAGGCCACATTCCACACGGCAACTTATAGTGGTGTTTAAGATAACTTTATGATCAACTTCCTAATGATTGCTTTTCTTTAAATAGTAACCATGTTGAGTGCTCTGTAATTTTGCTTCTATCTCACAAAAACATTTTACTGTCTTTGTGTTAATGTGCATTTAATTAAAAATAACAGTGATGCAGGTGATGCTATGAAAGTTCCTAATGAGAGTGGATATATGATCTGTTTCACTGGAGTCATATGTTTTCTTCATGCTCATTTCTTGCACTAGGTGAGATTTGATTTCTTCTGATGCTTAAATCAACATATTCAAATGGGTCTATTGCTTCCTCTACCCCTTCCCCCCATTTGTTTGGGTTTTTTAAATTCCACTGAGGTTGTTTATGTGTTTATTCAGTGGTTATATCTGAAGTTACTGAATTTTTCCTTTATGAGTTCCAGTGCTCCATTGTGAGCCCCAGAAAGGAAGCAGGGATGGGCTGCTTCTCTTTGGAACATACTGATAGGTTTTTAATGCATTTTTCCCTGAGTGCCTTCCCTGTGATTCCATACAGAACTCTCCAGCATTCAGCTGAAAAACAATTTCATATTTCCTTGCATTTCTCTGCCAGCATTAGCCTGGACTCTGACTAATGCTAACCAGTGTAATTATCTGTGACTTTCCTCCTAAGCTTTCCATTTCCACTCAGGCCACAGAACGGTGTTCTCCAATCCACAGCAATTACAAACATGATATATGAGACAGCTGGAAGAGGGTATTGAGGATAAAAAAATGAGATGGTAAACAACAGCCTCTGCTAAGCCAAATGCATAGCAAGGCTCAACTTATTCTCTTCAAAACTGCCACTAAAATCATTGAAGATTCTCCTTGCACGTCCTGTGCTTTGATCTTTATCCTTTAGTTATTAATTCTGTGTTTCAACTTGGCTCAACTCTGCTTAGATATTTGAAACACTTAGTTCTGAGTTGTCTTTGCTCTTTTGCACATGACAACCAAGGCCAGCCTGGGTTTTTCCCCAACAGATGGAAACAAAGTCCACATTTATATAAAGATGCGTGGAGAGCCATGTGAAGGTTTTTGTGTGAATATCTCCTAAAATAACCTCCACATTTGATTACTGGGGATAGAAGATAGAAGGGGTGGTGGATTTCTGTTGAGGCCCCAGGAAAACATGGTTTTGCACTTTTAAAGAAGGGGGTCAAGAACCTGGGTAGCTGAAATCTCATGATACTGTGTTTGCTGCATGCCAAAGTTATTTGAGAGCATCTCCTGCAGGTCCAGCCATTTCTAGCAAGGGATGCACAGATCCCAAAGGATTAATTACCAGTCTTAGACAGTCAGTACTCCTTCTTCCTTCCATTTGTGCTGAATTTCACAATTTTGCTTCTCTATTTAATAGAAATATGTAAGAGAAGTTTCTCGATTTCTTTTGTTGGTCTCTGAGCTTTGCTCTTGCTTTTACCTTTCCATGAGGAGTCCACAGGTGGAAGGCAACACAACTGAGGCAAACAGACCTATTTTCTGAAGAGGTTGTACATACACTATATGAGCCAAACAGATTGGGTATAGAATTTGCTGATTTTATAGAAATACTGGAATTATCAGGTACACACATTGAAAGAATAGTATAAAATCATGGAGAAAACAAGTCATGCAGAAGCTATTGTTTATTGAAATAAATACGATTTGCATTATTATTATTATTATTTGGACATTTCGGTTGCTGTGGGAAATGCAAAAAAAAAAAGAGATGTGGGAAAAGTTATATATTGGACAGTAAAGTGTGTGGTTTGCTTTTTTTTTAATTTCTCATGCAAAGCTTTACATTTTGATCCTATTTTTGGTTTCTTTTACCTTTTTCATTGTATTGAAATGGATAGGGTTGCAGTCATTTAATTGTTATTAATCCCTTTATTAAGCATACTCAATTTAGCTGCATATCTTCTTAATCCAAAAGTAAAAATATGCCCCTGAAAAATAAGTTCTCTGTAGTTTTGGCCGTTGAAGTAAGAGCATGATTTTCAGAATTGTTTAGGTATGCACTGTTACTATCTTAAAAAAACCTTAGAAGAAAAAATACAATAAAAGCTCCTTATTGTTCAGAAATGCATCTTTTAAAAAGCCCAAATCCTAAAATATTTTTAGGGTAATTTATGGAAAGATCTGAAGCTGGATGAAATATTCCAAATAAATGACCATGGTGTCACAAAATTTAAAAAAAAACCAAAAAAACAAAAAAAATCTGTTTTGCAGTACATTTTGGGGTTTTGATTTTGCCATTTAAATTGCAAAAATAAATGGTATCTAGTATCAATGGCATTATTTTATATAATGTTCCAAAATATGAATTTATATATGAGAGAAATGTTCTTTTTGTATTTATGTTCTCAATTCTATTTAAAATGATTTAAAAAAAAAAAATAGACTTAGATTTTTATGCAAAATACAGGTTCCATTTCTTCAATGTTTTTAATTTTAATTTTATTATTCCCCCTAAGCCTGCAAGTAATATCTGCCACAACAGTGTCTGCCAGTTTGGATTACCTTCTAAACTCTGCTGCAACAGAATCAAGTTTTTGGGAAAGATTTAGGGAAATAACGAGTGGTTTCCATGGGCTTAAACTGTGACTCACTGTGATCATCAACTTGGATATCTCCTTTTTTTTAATGTCTTAGTGGCATCAGTCACCTTTGTGATCCAAAGGGGATTTGAAGATTCTTACAGTGAGGTCAAATGATACAGGATAAAAAAAATGTCGATACTTTAAGCTCTTCACCTCAGCCCCGTATGCACACACAAGTATTTCACCTCTAATACTGTAAATGTGCCCCCAGTCTCAGTGGGGAAAGAAGTTACTTGAGAGCTGGTGATGGAGGGAACACAAAGGAGCTGTGGAATGAGGCTCTGGAGTTGGAGGGTACCTAATTCCAGTTTTCCAAGAGGCTGCTGATTTTGATTGCCTGCAGAAACAGGAAGATTGCACAACATTTAATCATCTTCTTAAAGTTGTTTCGCAAATGTTAAACCAAGGAACCAAAATTCTGCTGCTTCATTTGTGGTGTAAGGAATTAAGTGTTAATGAGCTGCAGAAAAACATCTCCTACTGCTCAGAGACACTATCAGAGTGTAACAGCAATAAAATAGAATTCTGTGTTTAATAGTTTTGGAGAGACAAAGGACCTATGTTTAAGTTCCACTTTTTAACACCCTGTGAGTTAAAATAATGTTGTCAGTTCCACTGAAGCTGAAGGTAGTTTTTGTGGGTTTTACATGGAATTAATAGGGCACAAAAAGTCAGCATAAGCAACATTCTGCTCTTCATTTTATTCCATGAAGAAATAAGAGTTTCTGCAAAGAAATAAGAAAATAAAAATGAATGCTACAGCACTTTATGCACTTCCCTCAGGTTTTCCTGTGTGAAGCAA
>VWZU01014071.1:427933-472499 GCA_013397095.1 Sterrhoptilus dennistouni | reverse complement strand
AAAAAAAAAAAAAAAAAGCATACTTTTATGCCAAGTATCAATTAATTAACCCTTACTTTTTCTTGAATCATGTCCACTAATGCCTGCTTTAGACTTCTGATTTT
The DNA here is from genome assembly GCA_013397095.1 of Sterrhoptilus dennistouni. Lineage (NCBI taxonomy): Eukaryota > Metazoa > Chordata > Aves > Passeriformes > Zosteropidae > Sterrhoptilus > Sterrhoptilus dennistouni. The sequence continues at coordinate 472,395 of VWZU01014071.1, read as the reverse complement.
ATTTATTTATTTCCAGGCTGAAAAGGTTATCCTGTTGCATTGTAAACAACTGCTGAACCTTCAGAAGAGATTTCTCATCTGGGCTGTTTTGCTGGTGAGTTGCTTGAAGCCTGATGCTATAAAGATAATAGAATTAGGAGACCTAGCAGGCCTCATTATTTTTAATTACTATTGCTGCTGCTCACACACTACATGTATTTCAGTAAAGCTGGAGTGGAGTGAGGGAGGGGGACCCAACAACTCTGCATTTCAAAATGGGCCATCAGAAGCAGCAGTTGTCAAATCTTTCTGTGAATTATGTGTTTTTCAGATGTATCATTCTAATAATATTTTGAACAAATCTCAGAAATTCAATAAAGCAAAGAAGAAAAGGGAATGTGGGCCTTAAATAGGTCAAAATCTAAGTACCTTCAGCTTGCTTTTTGGTTCATTTATCAAACCAAATCAATTGCTATTATTAGCCTATTATCATCATCTTTCCAGTGAGCTGGCTACATTTTAATCAATATTTCTAATTAAATTACATCAAATGCAGTTTTAAATTGTAGCAGCCTAGCTTCATGTAGACTGAATTTATATGCATCTCTTTATCCATTATTTTCATTCTCTCACTATTAATGAGGTATTTCTTTACAAGTAAGCCATAAGCAGCTGTGTTGAAACTGCTATACATCAGGGTTGATAGTGGACCACCTGCTATGCTGAAATGCTATTTGTCTTTTATTTGTGTGGACTATATGCTTTAAATAGCTCTGAAACTGCCATTGAATTTTCCGGTCACAACCTAGAGAGGCTGAGGACCAGTGCTCTGGGCCATGGCTTTCACTGGCTCTTTTTTGGTTTGTAAACTAACCATTCATGGGAGTGGATACAAATAGTACAAATACCATTCCTTGGTAGTTTCTTTTCATCCTGCAAAGTATCTGCTCTGCTCCTTCAGCTGTGTGCGCCTCAGTGTTCTGACTCCCCTCCATTTGCTGTTGCTGCTTTGTGAGTGCAGTGCCAAAAGCAAAAGTAGAATTAGTCTTCCTTTTGTGTCTTGCAGTGTCCAGAGCAGGAATTTTACAGCTTTTGAGAGAGCAACAAAAAAAAATGCATTTACTTAATTTGTTGGGGTATTTTTTTTTTATTATGGCTGCCCATTTAGAAGGCTCTGAGGATTGTCCTCTCCTTCCGTCCCATTAAAACAAATACAGTAACTGTACTATGGGTGAGAATAATTGTTTTGCTTTCCTAGAGGGATTTAGGCACTAGTTAATCATGCAGTAGCAGTTTCCATAAGATTTATTTTCCAGGATGATAATGTAGTTCTAGTTCAAGCATTCATGCCTTGGAAGTCTTCAATATCTGTGTGTCTGTGCTAGTTTACAGCAGCAAGGGAAGTCTTACCTTCATTATGTTTTTCACAAATGTGTGTGTGTGTTGTTGGGTGTTTGCACACTTGTTTATGCATGGGAATGTTTGTATAAATAAATCAGAACTCTTTCTTTGGTAGCCAATGAAGAGTTAGTGGGAGAAGTCTAATCCCATTGCCAGTGTATGGAAGTCAATCTGAACAGTGAGGTCAGCAAGGGCACCCTCAGTGCTACATCTTTCCAAATAATTCTGTTGTAGTTTAATTGATGGGACTCTAAGGCCTTGGTTTTGTATTTAAATATAATTCTAATCCTTAACTCTTTTACTTATGTATTGTAGCTAACCATCTAAACATTCCTCTTAGCCACAAATGTATAAACTCAGACCAACCTAACTTTCTTTGGTTTTAGTATCCTGCTGACACTTGTGCATGCCATTTCTTAAATATACAGTTTCTGGTTTTTTCACCCGATAGGCCATTTTTTGTCAGTTTTGATTTTCCTGTTTCCTTAAATGTGTACTGTGATGGCAGATGCAGTTTTCAGTAATACTCTATCATAAGAAAGCTTAAAAATATAAACCCAAAGTGACCATTACCATAATGGGAACTGAAATGCAAGTAAATATATCACAATGTTATTATGATTACTTCTATGCCAGTCCTATGTGTGGTCTGTATACGTGTGTGGAGTGCAAAGGAGACAGCAGTCTTAGGACTGAAAAGTGCAGAATCTCTAAATGTTTCAAGGCACATTCAATTCCTTCTTCACAAAGTTTCTCCATTCTCTTTCTTATTAGGATAATGTACATTCTAACACACCCACAGCCTCAATTAGACAGGTCTTAAGAAGGAAAATGTATGGAAATATATATGAAAGCACCTGTTCCTGTGCCTCCTACAACCTCATTTTTTGGAATGTTTTAGAGGATTTATAAAGTTCCTAAGAATGCTTTTCTACATGGTATAAAACATTCCTTGCAATATTAACTTCTCCAGTGTCTACAGTTACTCTGCTATCACAGCTCTTTCAGGTGTTTGTTAAGGGTTAAGTCCTGTGATAAGAATTTCAGTGTTGTATGTATATTAGGGTACTTTATTTATCCAGACATAAAATATAGCACTTTCTCATGTGGTTGTACTCTGTAATTTAGAAAATTATAGTTACTTGTGTGTGAGTTAATCTTAACACTCAATACTTTAAAACGAGAATAATCAAGAGTGCTAAGTGAAACACTTTCCCTGTAAAAGCTGATTCATGATTTTGTCTAAGCTGTTTAAACACCTATTTTACATATTCCTTATACTGTCCAATATATTTTACCTGAACTGTTGCTGATATATTACATACACACCAAAACTGATCAAAAGACATCAAAATCCTCCCAGAATATTGAGGGAGGAGAGCTCTGTGAGGATGGAGAGAGTACATTCTGAGTTCTTAAAGATATAATGAGTTCCAGGGTGCTCAAACTTAGCCTTTTAGTCCTGATTTTAATTGTTGCATACACATGGACTCCTTCCCTCTCATTTCTCCCTTTACTCTGCTGATGGGATGTGAGGTGACTTCTGTGATAGAGGAAACCTATGAGGCTTCTGATAAATGTAAAAACAGAGTCTTCTCTGTAGTGATAGCCTAGGAGGAGTGTAGCACATAATTTGTAAGTCAAAAAAAGGTAGTTGGTGGTGTTTTCTGCAATAGCTGATCCCTCTGACTCTTGGCTCTCCATCAGAGGTTTCTTTAGTACATGTTGTCCAGGGGTCTGAATCAAATGGAGTCAACATAAAAAACAGTTTTGCTTTTTTTGTAAGCATTGTAGCTGTGCAAAATAAATACTTGAACTTTTTAAAGAATTAATTTTTAACGTACAGACCTTAAAGCCCATTCAGAAGAAGAGTTAATACAACTTTTCCTGACTGATGTACTTACAAAGAAGTCATGGCACCGGGCAGATGTGGCAATGTCAGCACCTTTGAAGTATAGGGCAAAAGCCATATGGTGAATCAATCTTTGTCCAGTTAACAAGTGCTAAAACTGGAGGCCTCTTGATGGACTTGTCACAGTATTCAAGACTAGATATGTCATCAGCTGTCTTGCACTTCACAGTGCACAGACATGCTCCTGTGAGCACAGCTGAAATCCTTCATGTGTAAGGAAGGCTGTTCATGTGGAATATGGACTGGAGTTCATTTACAGGGTGAAGGGAGGAGTAGGGAGAGTAACTAAAATTTTAGTACTTCATGCAATGTGTCTTTCTGGGAAAAATAGCCACACAGTGGTTTCTGCAGCATCCCCATTCATATCACAGCAGATAAAATCATGGCAAGGTGGAGTTTTATAAAATTTAATTCTGTATTGTAAACAGAAAAAAATACTAGAAAAGAGTAGTGACCAAAAAAAAAACAATCAGAGAAAGGATGTTCAGTGTATGACAATTTTCCCATTCCTTTGCTTCTGCATTTTTTCCTTCCAGGCTTTCAGATGCTGAGGTGATTTTTATCACCAGTGCAGCTTTATTTCAGAAGCAATTTAAATACAGATTTGCATGTTTATTTGTGGCTTGGGTTAATTAAAGGTGAATAATTTGGGGGGGAGGAATTAAGGGGTACATGCAGTCTCCATGGGATGAACCTCAAAAAGATACCAGTCATTTATCTATCCATACTCATGAGTGTGTGTGTGCATATAAGGTATGGTACTTAAACATCTATTACAGAAAACAGCACCCTGGGGACCTGGGCAATAGATCATTTTAATGTATGAATAGGTTACATCCCTAACTACTAGTTGGGAAGGGTTACTTCTTATGGGAAGGGGGCTAAAGTAAATGGCCCAGAAAATTTATAGTGTTGGAATTCAACAAAAATATTGATTAGAAGATGAGGAACTCCATTTTTATAAACTTAATCAACACTGATTGTTTGATTTCAGCTAGTAGCCTGTCAGGGAGAAATAAGAGCTTTGATCCTGGGGTGGTGCAGGGGAGGAAAGGAACTGGCAATATTCTAGGGAAAAAAAAAAACCTACCTAAAAACCCTAAATCCAAAAGCACTAATGTAACTTTCCAGAAGATTCAAAGACTAAACTTTTAATAGGGGATAGAAACTGCCTAGGTTTTGTTTTGTTTGCCCTGTCATACATTTCCCTGACTGGAAATTATATTTCAACGAGCAACTGCTGTATTCATTGGCTTATATTTTATTTTGCTAATATTCCTCTACTGTCCTGTATTTCCATAGTAATCATGTCATAATCTGTTCCACAAAATACTGGGTTGCCAAGATCCATTTAGAGCCATGAGTGCTGTGGCCAAAGGTCAGTGCTGGGGGAGCTCTGCTCCTCACTGTGCAGGTGCCACTTGTGTCACAGCCATTAAGCAGGAAACTGAAATCAATTTTGCTCCATCTTTGCAAGCTGGAAAATGTAGGAGTCACCTCAGCAGAAAAATAAAAAGACCCAACTGGCACACATAATGTGTGTCTTTATAAAGGGCTGGACAGGATCTGAAAGAAGTTTTGAATAGCCTGTAACTGGCTGTGTCTCCAAAACCAACTGCTGTATTGTCTCTGCTGCCACCAGCCAGGTCTTCTCTGCTGCGTTTTTATACTGTGTTTGACGTGCCTTGCCAACAGCAGTTTGATGAATTTGCTTATGGTCCTTCTGAGCTGGTTTCTTAGCCAGCTCTGCTCTTCAGATACCATATAAACGAGTTACTCCTTTGGGTCCAGATTTCAGACAGAGACGTGACCTTGCTTGGAAGGAGGAGCAGCTCACACTGGGTGGTAAGGAAGGTGTTTGCTTGTGACTGTGAGTCCCAATTTGGGCTCTTACTTGCCTTTATGAATAGGGGCGTTACTGATGGAAATGAGGGAGAGTGATTTAGATAAAGGAGGTGTTGACATGGCCATTTTGGGGCATAAGGGGTGGGGAGATACCTGAAACCTTGGCTGAACCATCTGGCTCTGCCAGGGCCATCAAGTACCGAGGTGTGTCAATGGATAAGGTACAATAGGAGATACAATACACTGGGACAGGGCTATTGAAGAGACATACAATGGGGAGGGAGAGGCCTATTTTGTGGATAACGACAGGGATTAGGGAAAGTGGTGTGGAGGTGGATGAACTTTTACAGAAACTCAATAACAAAAATCATACAGAACTTTAGAAAACCCAAGATGCACACTGCAACATGTGCCTTGCCAACAGCAGTCGGATGAATTCGCTTATTGCAGTGAGGTTTACATCGGTATCAGAAAGTTTCAGAGTTTGGGCTTCTGATCCTGGATTTGAAATTACAAAGTGTGGGTCCTCCTCAGTACGGATGCACTACGACTGTGCTTTCACTGCCATGCCAGAGATTCTGCTCTACCTCCTGGTTGAAAATTTGACTTTTCTTCCCTCACTGGTGTCAGAGAGAAGACAAACTTCTAAAAAGTTTTTCCTCATGAACTTGAGGTGATTTATGAGGAAGATGCCAATGCCTTTCAGGTAATTAAGTGAAAGGGCACTCAATTAATCGATGTTATCAATTTTGAAAAAGTGATTGAATACCGATCATTCGCCATACCAGTCTTGGTTACTTTAAACTCAAAGTCTAATTCTTGGTGAATTTAACAATAGGGAATAAAAATCCTAAACCTGTTTGGCCCTTAGGTACAGTTTAAATTACTGTTTAAGATTAAGTTGTGTTTGGTTCTTTATATGAATTAATTGTTATTTTTCTTCAGAAAATTGTATCCTTATTGCTTCTGTTCATCAGTGATTATACAAGCACAGTGGTATACGGTTCTGAAGTACCTGTGAATGGCTCAAACTCCCAAGATTCTGTCCTATATGTCCTAAGAACTCATCTTTTACCTGAGAGCCTCATGCTTCAGTCCCAGGCTGAAGGCTTCCTGCCTTGGCACAGATATCTGGAGCAAGAAGGAAGCTGGAATTTTCCCTGGAGGTCCTCTCCCTTTAAAATAGTCCTTGGACTGTGCAATGCTCCATGGCTCTGAAGAGCAGTGAGGAGCTGTACAACAAGGGCTCCCCAGGATTTTTCTCACCCATCCTGGCTGCCAGGAAAGCTTTTCCCTGCTCTCATGGGGTTTCTTGGCTGTGGGGTGACTGCTGGATCACTTCAGTTTCTGTTTCCTTCAAATTTCTCTTGGGCAAGATGACTGCTACCTCTTGGGAAAGATGAAACAGGAAAAGCTTACAAATATTATTGTCTGGCAAGAAATACTAAAGATGTAAAACCTGTGAGTGAAATAGAAATGAAGGGCAGCTTTGAGATGTGATCATGGAAGGGAGGAAGACGGTGATTAGCTGGAGATAAGTTGAGGGATAGAAAACAAAAGGACTCAAGGGAGTAGCCCTGCCACAGTATCAGGGAAAAAGTAGATAAGAAAAGCAGTCTTTAGAGGTTAGAATATAGTAATATATTGGTAATATAGTAGTTCTCATAGGCTGCATGCAAAGTTTGTAGGTTTTGTATCTCACCCCGGTTGGTCACTGTAAATTAGAATATTCAACACAAAAGGAAATGTAATGGATTGTAACAAGGTCCTCACTCTCTTACCCTTCTTAGCCCTCTTACCTCCCTTACCTCCCTTAACCCTGCTATCTCTCTTGCCTCATACTCCCTCTCTCTCCTTCTCTCTTTGGGCTTCCCTCCAGCCCAGGCTGGTGGCTGAAGCCAAAGCCCTTTTTACCCACGACCCTGCAATAAACCCACGTGTTTCTAGAATATCTCAGATCTGCAGAGTTCCTTTTCCCTGCCATCCACGGATGCCCTTACAGCTGCCGAGTGCTTTTAATTTGACATTTTCTTTAGAAGCTCTCAACATCCCTGGAAATAACATCTGTCAGGGAGGTGGCAAGCTGGGAATTGGGTGCCTGCCCAGCCATAGCATAACAAGGCCGGAGGGCACAATTGACTGGAGTGAACAAGGAAATTTCTGAGCCATTGATCCACAAGCCCACATAATGTGTGAAATTGGAAATGTAGCCTGTCAGAAGAAGCTAGCCATATATTTTTAGATTATCTTAAAAAAACCAAGGACGCTTAACCATTGCCTGGTAGAAAACAGTCTTGGGAGGCTTGGTTGTTTGTTATTGTTTGGGGGGATTGATTGTTGTGGTGGTTTGTGGGTTTTTTGTTTTGTTTTGTTTTTTTGGTTTTTTTGTTGTTGGTGGTGGTTGGTTTTTTTTCTAAATTATTTTCTACTGGTAATGATTATATGATTTCCTTTTAAAATCATTTTAGTAGACCAGCTTCTTTTTCGTGTCACATAGCTTTGTGTGAGAATATCTGTATCTATATCGATATATCCATAGTTGTTTACATAAATGGTTCAGAGGCCAGAACTAAGAAGCATTTTGCATTATATTTCTGGATGGTAGAACCAAGAACGTGGTAGGACAAGAAAGAGTGCCAAGACCTATTTGATGTGCAATGTCACCAAGATAAATGAATGCGTAACTGCGTCCTTAGGAGAAGCCCAATCTCTTCCTACTGACTTTCTTACTGTGCTTGCAAGTATCTCTTGGCTTCAGTGGAATTATTTCTGATTAGCATGTATGTGAAACCATCCTAGAGGCTATCATATGTTCCTCTTTTGTCAGTTTCCTCTCTTTTTGGAGGGTTGTTACTGCTCCAATTCTGTAATTCCTAAAAGGGGTTTCCTAGTGGCTGTGAAAAGTTTGTTGGAATCTGCAGCATTTCTGCTTGAAGTAGTTTCTCATTCTGTGAATGGATTTTTCTGTGCCATTTGCCAAAAGAACATATGAATTAAGGTGGCCAGGCTGGGACAGCACCTTTCAGTACAGTGACCCTCTTGTTTAGCCCATCCACCCCTACTGAGCAGTAGGAATTACCTCTTGCATGAAGCTGTTTGTCTTATTAGGTAGGGGAGAAGCTGCTTGAATTTCGTTTCTAGAGGGACCCCATTTGGAAGGTTTTTCCCAAATTTTACTTAAACCAGGACAAGTTCTAAGTCACCTGGTGGTTTAAAGAGTTGGCCAATGTAAAAGGAAACTAATGAACCATCCTGCTATTTTGGTAAGAATTAAAAAGTAAATCAGAAATCTTAAATGTATATGGCTTTTCCTACCATCTCTTATGAGCTTCCTTTACTTTTGGTTGCTGAGGGTAAATGTTTTTTAACTGGTAGTCTTGTAAATATTCTGTATTCTTGACAGAAAACTAATTAACTAGAAAAATCTAGAAAGTTATGACCTAATGTCCCACTTTATTGCTTATCCAAAGCACATTAAAACCAGTTTCATAGGAATTAGACCAATCTAATATGCATCTCAAGTTTGCTCTGAAGAGCAAATATTACTGTTTAATTAAAGTTAGTAAATTTATTTTAAAAAGAGAAGAAAAATGTCACTGAGGCTCTAAATACACTTATTCATTCAAATAGTGAACTTCTAATATGTATTAAATTAAGGATAAATAATAAGAGAAAGAACCTTTGGTGAGAAAAGTTTTGACATTTCCTTCATTGTGTACCAGCAGTACTCGTACTCTTCAAGCCATGGAGGGAGAAAAGCTGTGCTTCCAAACATAAAGATATTTACTGCATTTATAATCTAGATAGAAAATTAACAAGACACCAATATAATTCCTTGTAATTTTATTTAAACTTTATCTTCTAACTTTTTTTAATATATGCAGCCAGGCTGAAGCTTATTTGTGCACATCTCTAGCCCATAGTCTTCAATGGGCTCCTATAAATGTTAATTTTAATACTGTCTCAGTGTTTCCAGTATTGCTGGTCCACATAGCAAATTATGTTCTTCATAAATTACATAATTTTTGTTATTAGCCTCATATAAATAAGTAGATTTTCCTGGATTTTAAAATGTTGAGAAGCTAAGCAGTAATAGTAATTTCTATTATTTATCCCCTTTCCAATAACTATTTTTTGCAGCTGCAGAGCAGAATTGCTCCTTGCCTCAAATACTTTATAATTTAGGCTACTTTATTTTCACTTTTAAGCTTCTCAGAAAATATTGAAGTAATTATTCCAAAATAAAACATTTCAGACTTGTTTCACAAATTCAGCTAAAGAGAACTTACTATCAGAGCTTGCTGAGTTCTGATGGCAAGATTATTTCTAGTATAAATTCAGACAAAAATGGCAATGCACAGGGCCACGTGCAGTTTTTGTTGGGTTTTCTTGTTGTTATCATATTATTCATTGGCATAACACTTTTATTTAGGTGGTCAACAGGGCCTTTTTTTATGCTTTTTTTAAAATATATATATATATATATATATGGTTTTATCCTCATAATCCATGAGCTTCCTTTTTGAAGGACAGAGAGTCAAATTCCAACAGCCTCACAAGAAGACCATGTAATATATGTCAGATAGAAGAGAGAGATGTGTGGACCCTGGCTGAGGTATTCATTTATTGTTGTTGCAATGATTCATCATTCTGTCTGATCTTGCCCTCTTAGAGCCCATGTCATTAATGAACACTGGCATGACACAAAATCAAAACTAATTTCATTTTGCAAGGGACACCCACAGCTGTGACTCTTGGTGTAAATATGATCATGTTGTTTTTCTGTCACCATGATGAGTAGATGTATGTAATGTTAATAAGATAGCCTTTCCAGCAGTGATAGGAGACAAAGGGTTCAAACTGTATTGTGTAAAGCTTGGAGTTTATATGAATGGGCAGTAGCTATCCATCATAGCAAGATAGTTCACAAATCAGGTGGAGTGTTCTTTGCTTAATTTGAAACTGTTGGATATTTAAAAACCTAAAATCAATATTATGAATCATGAAGGAAGCCTACTATAAAGCTTTTCTATACCAGAGTAGGAGGACAGCTCTGGAACTAAAATAATGCACAGGATTTGTCAGTTCCCTTCAGTTATTTTTTTCAGTACTTTTGTAAAAGAAAGACAGAGTGCTCTTGGATTACACAATGGCAACACAAGCAACTGAAAGGTTTAAAGAGAAAGATAAAAAATCACCTTTGACAAAATCATCATTGAAATGTGATGAAGGGAATTTATCCCTCAGTTCTTGAAGTAGTTTATGAATTTCTGAAATCTCCTATCATCAAAGGGTGAATTACTGTGTTATAGTATTGAGAGGGACAGAAAGTTAAAAATGAGCAGCTTCTCCCCTGATCCCACAATCACAACTTGGCCACCACCTTTTCTTCTTTTCAGTGATTCATCTACATGGGAAAGACTTGCTTTTTCTGTGCAAAACTTGCTCTCACATGCTGCATGACAGTTGTGCCAGCATTAAGCCCTTCAGATAGTCAAATCAAATCTGAACCTCCCTGTTCTTTCACTGGTGCTTTTTGAGGACTAGTCTTGAACTCAAACCTAAATTAGGCTGCTTGGATTGTTCTCTTCTAATGGAAGCAGATCCATTTTGGCTGCTTTTTTTCTTGGCTATGATGACTTTATTGATTCCTTGTAGTATTATTTATGGTACATTTTGGGGGTTTTTTATTCTCTATATTTCTGACCCTAATGTGGAATGTTTCAGCACATAAATAGGTCACCTGGCAGACAGAAAACACACAGAAAAAGGCAAGTAAAAACTCCAACAAACGAACAAACAAGCAAGGAAACAAACAAACAAAAAAACCAAAGAAAGCTACCACATCAAAAAGATCTACAAACAAAGCAACCCACCACCCACCACAAAAACCACTCAATATCAACTCAACAGCAACAACCCCCCTAATTTTTCCTCTTCATTAAATTAGTTACCTTTGTGTTCCATTGTTTTACTCCTTCTCATTTGCAGTTTGTGGCTGAAATGAACTGTTTGAAGCAATTGCTTCTGTTCATTACCTGATTACAGCATTTCCATTCTTTCTCTCTGTTGTACCTCTACCAAAGGTTCGATTTCAAAACCTTTGTTACCATTATCAAAAATGAAAGGGCATCATTTTGACAGGTCAATATTTGCTACTTCAATCCCAACACCTTCTTCTTTTCAGGGTATTCCTGCAAACAAAATTAGCATTAGCCTCAACCCTCTATAAAAAAGAAAAGAACAATTCTGGGAAGGAAAATTTCCTTCTTTTTTCCTGGAACTCATAAAGTCTGTAATTCTCTTATAGAAGCAACCATCAAGACATTTTATCTAGGCCATGAAAGTGCTCTTGTTAAGCAGTTTCGTTTTCTCTTCAATGTGCTATGGTTTTGTCAAATAGGCTGTTGATTACCATGATTAAGACAAACAAAATAACTATTTAGTTTCTAATATAAACAGGTTGTAATGACCTAGTAAGTCTGAGATCTGAAATTGATACTAAAAAAAGTGTTCTGGATCTGTGGTTTGTAGTTCTGGAGTCGTAATGATGGTGTTCATTTAAAGTCATTCTTGATCTTTAAGTGTTTAAGGATTGGTTTTATAAGTTTAAGCTTTCAAATATGCTTAACAAATAACTGAGTAGGAAGACAGAATGGTAATCCAAGTGGCATAATGCTCTGTAGAGCACTAAAACTTTCAGAATAAACTTTATGATAGATGAGGAAATGTGAAGGTAGAGTAACATGGTATAACTTGTTCAGTCCTGTACTGGCCCTGTTCTATTGGACTGGCCTCTGAAAACCCTTAAATTTCAGCCTGACTCTGATCACAAGTGTTCACCTCAAGATAGATGTGTTACCTCTCTTTGCAGGCTTCTGACTGCATGAACATTATGATTGCAGGCTGGGAAACTCGGAAGAGCCATTTAGTCAGTGTGCCCAGGCACCTCAGTGGGGAAATAACACCCATCCCTTCACCTACAGCTTAATCTGTGTCTGTGCTCATCAGCACCACCAAGAAGGGCTCTCAGTAAAACAAGTGGAGTTTTTTCTGTCTTTAGTAGTTACTGTTTGGGCAGATGCTCACAAGAATGTTTACACTGTTAATCCTCATTTCTAAGGCCAGTTTTGAATGAGAAGGGGAGATTATTCCCAATCTCCCATGTAGCTTCGCGTATCTGTCTCTCAGGCCAGCCCAGCGTTCGGCTGGACCACCCTGCTAGCTCTGATACACCTCAACAGGATCTTTGCATGGGTCTTTGGCTCCTCATCACCTTTGCCTTCGCTGTCACGGCCGTGGTTCGAAAGAGGGGACACTTTTGAGGCTTGAGGACAAAGGTTTTATTCGGGGATCACAGGAGCAGTCCCTGGTCCCAGGCCTGTGCCTCAGGAGAGTGACCCAGGGCCTGGCCAGCAGGGGGTTTTCGTTCACCAGAAATCTCAGGGGTGGGTACAAGTTGCAAAACCAATGAAACAAAGCAAGGTGGCTAATGCCAACTGCAATACACAAACTTCAACAAATCAGGTAAATTGGGGTGGGGGCTTTGGGTGATCCACCAACCACTGTCTGACACCTCTCAGAAGGTCTCGGACCTGGGAGATTGATGGACGGGGTGGGGGGAAGATGCATTGGGATGAGGGAAAAGACAATGGGACAATCAAACTCCAGGCAGAGGCTTAGGTTGTCTTGGAAACTCTTACCAACTTCTGATAAGAACATTCCAGGACATGGGCTATTATCTAGCTGGGGTTAAAGTCCAAGCCATGCTAAACTTCTAACTAAAACCCTAAAAACAATTCCAGCACCCCCACACTCCTAGTGGTCTTAGCCTGGCCTCCACAGGAATCATTCCCACTATTGGAGCATGGTACATAGGCATTTCTCAAATTCCCTGGTCTTCCATCATTCCCATCTCCCATCTGATTCATGTTTCCGAGATTACCTTTGCTATTCATAAAGCTTCATACAATTCTGAGAGAGAATTTAAAAAAAAAAACAACAAGACAACATAAACTCAAATCCAGCAATATGGAAAGATTTGTACAGTGTTCAGTATGATTTTGGGTGAGACTGCAAGTCACTGCAAAGGAATCCTATTTGATTCTTCAGCCTTGCTGTCCCCCCTGTCAGGACAGGGAATGACACTCATGCTTCTTTCCTTTGATGAGGCAAGTCCATCACTCTGCTCTGTCTCTTTTTAACCTGAGAACCTGAAGATAAAAAAAAAAAAAAAACCCAAGAGCTGCAACAGAACCCTCCTGTTCTTCCATGTCACTGTGTCGTGACACAGAGAATAAAGCTCAGAGCAAGGTCTGGCAGTTTACAGCAGGCAGCTCTCCAGGCACCAAATAAATCCACTTGCATGGCCCATGGCTGAGGTGGTCAGCCTGCTCTGAGAGCTCCACCTTACACACAGCTATAAATTGGTCCAAAAGCGATTTCTAAGTCACTTTTGTTTTCATTTGGGACATTTTGACGATTTGAAAAAAATTTTATTCCATCTTTTCCCTTCCTCCATGATTCCTTTGCATGGTGTAAAGGTGAATTAAAAATATAAAGGTCTAGCCAGCCAAAAGCATGTTGTTTTCTGTTTGAGGAGCTGCTTGTCATGAGAAAAATCCAGATTGCTTGCTAGCACTGAAGCTTGAATTTCAGAGGAAACAATTACCCTTATTAAAAGAACTCTGTTTAATGTACAATGCATAATGAGAGGACAACAGGGAGGATCATTTCACTACTTAATGGGCTATAATTAAACTTAAAGCAAACTTTTGTCCTCGTTTTCACCCATGTAACACAGGCCAGGATTCTCCTCCTAGGACTGAACCAAATATGAAAGGTATAGTTCTGCAGCTGCTTTGTTTCTGTGGAAAGTTTCCTGACAGTGAAGTACTGTGCAAGAAGCAGCTGCAGAATCAGGCCCTTTGTACACATGCACTTGCAGTAATCTTAAAAGAAATAGAATGGGACCAGCAAAATGGCACTTCAGCTCAAAGAAAAATCCAACGTCTTCCATCTGCTCCCTGATCTTGCAGCTGCAGTGAATTATGATGTGCTGTCACATTTACAGGGTGATTTCATCAACTGATTTATTTAATTAATTTAGGTTTAACATTGTACAAAGGGTATGTGATAAAGTGGTGTAACTCTTTCCTCAGCCACCACACCAGCCAAGATTTATTTTGAGTATCCTCCGCCTCACTGTGTCCTCCCTTGTGCTTTTCCAAGCTGCAGCCAAGGAGGAGCTTGAAAGAGCTGGTTGGACCTAAAGCTGCTTAACTAACACTGCTGCCATGAGCAGAACTGGCAACTTGGATCTTGTGTTGTGATGTTAAGAGTTAAAATATCCATATGGTCTCCCCACCAAAAAGTATCACCATGGTGTATCCCTAGTGACCCCTGACTGTGCACAGTGTTTCATGTAGAGGATGGGATGCACCCGGGCCAGGAGATTCCTTGGGGTGTTACCAATTTTAGGATGTGCATCTTTAATACCCTTCTTGGATATTATCTTGAAATGGCAGAGACTGCACTCTTTTACTTTGTTTCTGTAGAACAATGAAATCTATAGGTGCCAATAGATAAGATCAGTAGCATTATAAATCCACAGTTGGAATTTGGTGACACGCTGGTTGCAAAAATAAGGGACTCCTTATTTCCTGTGATGGTTTCAATAATCATAGTACATTTATAGAATGCTACTATATATGAGGAAATCTGGGCACACGTTTTGGCAACAGCTGTGTGCAGACTCAGGAAATCGTGATCTCTGTGCTGAAAAACTTCATATCAAATAGGTAAGATAATAGAACAGAAGAATTCCTAATTAAATATACTCTTGTATATATTTATATCTCCGCGTGTGTGCATGAGAGGGAGAAACAGGTGTTTAATTACACTTCTTACCTGGGTGGACACAACACTAAGAAACCAGAGGAAATTGCAGTTTCCAAATTTTTTGTCTTAATATTTCTTCAGTGCTCACTTTGAATGAGGGCAAGGGCTATGCTGAGCAAAACCCAGAAAAATATCAAGAGTGGTTTAACTGAGTCAATGCAGAATATCTACACTCGTAACACTTATTTTGTAGTATTGATCATGCTGCAGTTATGAGCCATATGAATTCAATGATTCTCATATATAAGGAAATAAAATCGATTATTTTTGGTGGAAGGGAGAGTGAAAACAATCAAAAAGGGGCTGGATATTTATTAAAATGTGTACAGAGAAGTGGTCTGGGCATCTTTTTGTACCCCTGCTTTATGAAGCCAGAGATGATAGAAATATCTTCTGTATTTCATTTTCATTTGTCTTGCTTTGTTTTTTATAGTCCTGAAAAACACTCAACCTTTTAAACTGTATTTTACTGGTTTATTTTATTATAAATGAATATTTACTAAGAACATGGGTTATTTCTATGGAATGGGACCAGAGAAATAAAATGGTTCTTTGCTAGTAGCAAAACTGTAAAATAAAAGCTCAGTTAAAATGCATGTGCTTCATCTGAAAAACTTCGAAGATCTGTTGGGTGTTCTAATTTCACAATAATGAATAAAATCAGTACAAAGGGAAAAGGATTATTACAGAAACTAGGCTTGCTTCCACAATGCTAGAATTAGGATTGTGACCCTAGAACTCTAAGCAGCATGCAGCAAATAAAATTGAGGAACAACCCAATACTTTCTTGTGTTAGATAATTAAAAAAGGAATCAACATGTGGTAGTTTGAAAAAAAAAAAAGTCAAAACAGTGTAGGAACTGTATCTTAATTTCAGAAGTGATCAGAGTAATTAGAAGTTGAGAATGTCATTGAGATAACTCAGACTTTTTGGAATTTTACTAATCAAAAGGTAGAGATGAGAGGGAGAAAACAGCACAGCATGTTCAGTAGTACAGAATCATGAACTATGAATAAATTACATGGAAGATCTATTTTTGTAATAATATCCATTTCTAATTATTTTTTACCTTGTGTCTACAGCTATAAGTGGGTGTTTGTGTCACAATCAAATCAGATTTGCTTTTTCCATCAGTATCGTTTATCTGAGTTAATAAAATTCCTCTTCCCCCTTTCCCCACCAAGAGTTTGTGTAATTCTCGTGTTGCAACAGACCCACATCCAAAATCAGAGCTGGTTCTCTTGTTACTAGTGCACAGATTAACTGGTGTTCTTATTGAGCAATTCACTTTTTGGTTCTCCAGTCAATACAAAGGGCTTGGCATGGATGCTGCTGCCTTCTTCCATTCTTTATTTTCTGTGATTTCTACAGGAGATATTGCTTGCCATGGACCCATGTCCTGGTTCCTCTCACTGAGGGGGTTATTTAGGCTGCTCTAGCTGATTACATGTGAAATCAAAGATTCCTCTTTGCAAAAGAAATCTCTGGTAAATGCTTTCAAATGTGAAGCATATCATGCAAGTTGGTTGTTACAGGGAATTATAATAGAAAATATTATGTTTAGCCTGAAATTTTATCTATTATTTTTGAATGAGGTGTTGATTTTTATGACTATATCACGTTTGGCAGATTCCTTCAGGGCTGTGTTTAAAATTTTTGTCGGTTTTACTTGTTTCTTTCTCTTCTTTCCATTAAAGTTCAACTTGAAAACCAGCACTGCTTGCATCACTTCCAGACTGAACTGTGGTTTGCCTAGGAAGTGAAAATGAAATGCTTCTCAATAAGAAGCCTGATCTCCATATGGTTTCTCTCAACATTAATAAGAACCTAACAAAAAATCATCCCCTCTTGTCAAATGCAGAATGTTTGACTTTCATATCCACTCTTTAATTAGGGAAACATGTCTGAACCTGGGAGATCAAGCAGTTCACAGACAACAAGCTAATCCATCACAAGTCTAACAAATCCACATTTAAAAATAGTCTCAGGGCTACCTTTTGGTCAGCAACAAGCATTATGTTGTTATTACTTTATTATTAATGTTCTTTTCCCAGTAGTAGCCATCTGAGATATCTTCATCAAACTGGACATGGTCTGGTTAATGAAGCAATGGCGGGAAATATTATATTGGCCCTAGACAGTAGAAGAAAGAAGCAGCAAAGAAAAGTTTGATTTATATTTGCTTGCATGATATAAAATAATGTTGAGATGTTTTGTGAACAAATCAAAATGTTCTCTGTTAGACACATTTACAAATTCATGGCTTTTACACTAAACCACTAGAGGAGCTTATAGAGAAAAAAACCTGTTCAAAGATTTCTTTATTGGGTTCATTACTTGCTATTTGATTAGCAAGGAATAATAAATTGCTCCCACTCCAGAAAAGAATATTAGTATAGCTATCCCAGCAGAAGACTAGATCACAGCTAAGAAAAAATTTTAGAATCAGTGCGATGAATATTAGTGAGAATCAGAAAATCTTTGAAATCACTGCTCATTCATGAAGGTTCACATCTCATTAAGACCTTGGTCACAGTAATACCTTGCAAGATGAAATAAAAGACACAATGTGTGTTTACTGTGCAACTTCTTGCCAGGCTCCTCTGAAGTGAAGCCAAGATCACTGTTTGAGCTCTCTAGTATCCCTTTTCTTGCAGTACTTATCTCTTTACAGACACCGTTTTTGAGTGTTGTCACCACTCAGGTAGAGTCCTTTTCCCACTCCTCAGATTTTCCTGACCCTAATACTGTTTATGTCTGTCTTCCAACTCCTTCTGCATTTTATGCCCCACACCTTTTCTCTTCAGTGTTTGCCTCTGCACTGTGTGGTCAGTACATTTTCTTTCTGCCTTCAAAAATCTCATCTCCTGTGTCAGGCTTTTTAATTCCATAGCTGGTTATGTATCAGTGGTGAAGGGGCCATCATCTTTCCCAAGAAAAGCACAACTTTAATGGTCTGTAGCCATGTGAAATAGTAATATCCTTCTGTGTGCTTGCCTGGCCTGTAAGCGTGCTGCACTTGAGCAAAAGGACTCCAGGCATCACATCAATAACAAGAAGAATGCAGTGAGTATTTTGGTTATTTAAAGCAAATGAACAGACCATGAGCAAAACCAGCCTCTCTAACCAAAATCAAGAGTAAATGGTGTAAAAAATTGTGAATTACAATTACAGCTTTGTAAATTTTTCTAGTTGTTTAGAAGACCACCACTTTGTCTCCAGAGATTTATGTGATCTCTTCTCTCTTTTTACTCTTACTGGCTTTTCTTTGACTTTCATAGTTGAACCTTTGGAAGAGAATATGATAAAATTCATCCCAAATTTGAGAAGATTTGCTTGGTTTCACATTAAATGACACAGAACCTGTGCGTTCAGCATAATTTCAACCTGGAATCATAAATCTGCTCACAGTCACTCAGCCTAGGATCACGGAGAAAATTTTAAAAGCCCCAAATGGAGGTTTCATAATTAACCTGTCAACAGGTTTCGATTTCATCACAAACAATTTGTACAGTTCTTTTTTAAAATCATGCATGAGCAACTGGCCAAAAGACCAATCACAACTGAGTCATGCTGTCAGCAGAAGGACATGAATTTTGCCTACTGATAATGGAACAAAATGCTAGTAATATTCACCACTGGTCTTCTTTTTTCGGACAGAACAAGTCGTCTAGTGGTGGTCAAGATCAGGATTTTGGCAGTTAGAAAATTAACCAAAACACAGATCTTATACTGCAAAAAGGTCCATGAGAAGGTAATAAATGCACCATAAGCTATCAAAGCATGAGCAGCTGTCTGCAAACCTAAGAAGACAGCAGGTTAATGTTAGGTGTGGGAGAACTGCCTATAGAATTAGCAGATGCCACAAAGGCTGGAGTTCCTCTGACCAAACGCTCATGGCTTTTTGATCAGTGTTGAGAGGAACATTAAAGAAATCATAATTCTAAAGACTTAGCTCTGTTAAGAGCTACAGTGCCATTTTTTAAAATTAACTTTTTGAGAAAATGACAGGACTCTGAAGGCCAAAATAGCTGATATCATTTAAAAATGGGGGGGATTATTAAACCCATGAATAGAATTTGAGAAACTGTCATGAAAGTGCAACATTCTTGCAGACATATTGTCCATGCTCAAGATATATGACAGGACTCTGGGCACCTACGTGTAATATATCTTAAATGACTTCCTAGAAAGGTCTTGCTAAAAATACTGCTGTCTCTCTTCATAATTGAATGGCTCTAATATGTGCCTTTTAAAATGCTTATGCCCAGAAATTGTACGAAGGCTACTATAGTTCTAGAAGTTCCTTACATGTGAAAAAAATTCAACTATTTTAATGTGATATTGATTATAACATGATATATTAATTCACAGTGCCCTTCTGAATTTTTATTTCTTTAATGAATAAAGGGGATTTAATTTAAGACGTTTAATTTGTTTTATACTTTCCATGAAACATGAAGGAAATGTGTTTCTCTTGATGGAGAGTTAACTGGTCTTAAGACTTTATGAATTTCTTTGAAATACCCATGTACTACCTTCCAGTCCTTTACTCTGGGTATTTAAGGAAAATATTGGAAGAAGGCAGGATGGTTTTAAAGGAGAAGGAAAAAATCAATAAGCAGCTACTTAGAGTATTGCAGTATGCAGATAAGCAGCTTTGCTAAGTCTGAACTTTGCACAACAACATCAATACAAGTTGTAGAACAATGAACTTCAATACAAATGCTGTGGAGGGAGAGTGGGGAAATGCCTCGTATAAACAGAGCTGTAAATGGTGTTAATGCATGTTGACAAGAGCCTGCTTGAGTAATTTACTGTGTTCAAATACTCTGCAAACCAATTCTTAGCAATAACTGCTTCAGAAAAAAAAAAAAAGGCATGGAACTAATGTGGCCTGTTTGTGTGAAATGCAGCCTTCCACCACTACAAAACAGAAATGTTTGGAAAGCCTTCATTTCAACAAGGTGTATTAAGAGAATAATAGGGTTGGTTTGGTTTTTTTGAAATTGTGCAGAATTTACATGTCTGCATACAGAAAAAGTATTTCACACGTTGCAAATATTTCCATGTAAAAGATTTGAGGTATTTTGTGAATTACAGCTTCTTAAGCATATGCTACAAGGATTATATTGGCATGTGTCCTGGATAAGTGCATTACACTGCTGAGTGGTGAAGGCATGAGTAAGTTATTGGTTACATTAAAGAAAGGATGTGGTGAGGTGTAAGGGTTTGAAGTACCTACTCCTTATGCCTCAAAAAATAATTCATTGCGTACCTGTCTGTTCATTCAGCTTTCTAAAATGCAGTAGTGACAATGAGCTAGCCTTCAGAATTTCCAAGCACTGAATGAGGCTGAAATATTAATTCCAGATGTAAAAGACAAATCCTTCTGTCAAGTTCCTGGGTTTGCTGGGAAGGCTGGCTTCTAGGAAGTTTTTGGGCAACCCTTTGGAGAACTTCAAGTGGTCTTTTGTCCTCCCAAATTTGCTGTGTGCCTGGAAGGTGTAATTAATGCTCTGCCAAACTCCTGGTTTCTTATTTCTGGGGAGCATCTGATAGTGGTCTTACTGAGTTTTTCTTGTCTTTTGGTATGTATACTGAGCATTAATATAAATGGTTGGTTTGGATCGGCCAAACCAGTTGCTAAAATAATCACTGGTCTCTGAAACTGGCTTCAGAAAGCTCTTAGAGTCGTTAAAGCTGCTGCCCCACCTCTGTAACTTTGAGTGCATCTATGTTGTTGGTGGCAATGGGGTGGGAAATTATTTTTCCCTGCCTTTGCTTTCTTACTACTCAAGTCCACTGGTAAAAACACCTGAGAAATCAACCTCTGCCTATAATACCAAGAATTAATTTTTATTGAAGGAAGTCCTGGATGATCTATTAACATTTAGGTTTAAAATGCATAGCTAGAAAATCTAAGGAAAAATATTAGAATTAGAGTCAAAACCCAAGCAGTGTAAGTATGGGAAGCAGTGATCTCAAGAGTATGCATCTTGTTTTGATTCCTAGAGAAGGACATCCCAGCAGAGCCTTCTGACTCTTAAATAGATGAATTATAAAAAGTAAAAATGTTCACTTTTATGAAAATATAATTGCTAAATGTTTTTTGCCGTTTACCTATTTCTACATTTCATAACTATGAATATCACAGTAGTGGGAAAAATTGGAACCGGATGTCATTTTAATTAAAAACGTAATGAAAATTGACGCTTCATTGCAACATAAGCCATTTCAGCTACTCTCATTTAAATGTTCAGAACAGTTTTAATATCTCATTTTTAGATAATTATCACTGTCTAAAGATTGCATGATTTCATACATTGATCTTGACCCAGAAAAAGACAATCTTTCAGCAAGCTGCCTTCAGTATACACAAGAGGAAAAAAAAAAAGCTATGGTGATGTAAGATGCCTGAGATCAGATCCAGGAACACACCTTGGTATCTTTTTCAATCCTTGCAGGTTATTTACAGCACCATGACCTCAGGGAGCAGTAAAGATTCCAGTCTTTCTGGCCTGATGTCCCCCAAATGTCACTCAAAAGTTGTGCTGTGTCCAGAGAACTTTTATTATACAAGCCCCAACTCAATATGCTGTAGGTTTTTGGTTAGTTCTGTTTATTTGTTGGGGTGGTTTGTTGTTTCTGTTTGGTTTTGGTTTTCTTTTTTTTAAATTTATTGTTCAGAACAATTCATCATTAGACCTTTAAACTAAGATGATGGTATTGCAAAATGGCCAGCTGCAATTTCAGTCCTTCCAATACTGTGATTCCTCTGAGTCAAACACATCAATCCTGCATGACAGTCAGGAAGAATCAAACTGTTCTTGTTGCCTTTCTGTCTTTGCTGGATATTTAAAAGTCTATCCAAACTTTAAAGAACTGAAGTCTTTACTGTTATATTTGTTTTATTGCAAGTGTTTTTAAAATGATGTACTCACCAAGAGCTGAAAGAGCTGGTATGGCTGAAATAGGCACTCAAACAGGCAAAATGGTTTTTGCAACATGTTTGGCACCCTTTATACCACTTTCTTTTGGGGATATGAATCACATAATTTAAGAGAATTTTAAAATAATTTAGTACTTCTGCTTCTAGTAAAGTCGTATGAATATTTTTGCTCATGGTGTCCCTGTTATCATGGAAAATGTCTAACTTCTCTTGCCTCATAATAGTTTTTTCAGCTAGCTGCCTGAATTTTAGTGCTTATATTTGCCTCAGTGCTCCTTGTTAATGGCACAAGTTAAAGATGACTGTATATTTTTCCCTAAAGCTGCATCATTCAGCTCCAAGGAAAACTTCTTAGCCAGTGGGAAAGGCACAAAACTTCAGCAATGCTGTGGTACATCTGCTTGAAAATCCACTTCCATGCATTTTGCTGGTCTTTTCAATGACAATGAACCAAGATATTGCTACTGTGCACTTTGATTGTTTCCTGCACTTTTCTCTCCTGCAGTGGGAGGTGTAAATCTAAATGTGACTTTCAACATTCTCCACCCTGTCTGATGGGGATTTTTTATTTGCCTCATCTCTGCCCTCTGTGTCTGCAGTGATTTGTTTCTTTTCTGTCTTTCTGAGAGTAATGTTATGTGATGTTGATTTGAAGAACTGGCAGAGAGGCCAGTCATCCATTTATCTCAGGGAGGACATTGGAACTAAATCATTACTCAGTTGCTGAAGTAAAGGAATTGTGCAGGAGCTGCTCAGCAGTGAGGACTGTGAGCTTGTTCCCAAAACAGTCTGTCTTGCTGAAAAGTAACTGCTGTGTGAATGAAGCCCTGTTCTTCATCCAAATAAGTGAAAAGGCTGTTCTCTCAAGCATCTTAAGTGCTTACTAAAATGAGCCACTCAGAAAATAGGGTGTATCTTTCCAAGGGAAATCAGGGATCATTTCTGATCATAATTTTTACTTAATTCAAAATCTCCTCTGGACACATTTGGAAAAGCTCTACTTCAGGGATATCAATTCACAGTTTATGGAGCTGTGATGCCAAATGTTCTGTTCCTGCAGTAGGTCATAATTCAACATTCACAGCAGTGTACTGTTGATGCTCAGCCCCAAGAGAGGAGGTGGGCAAAATGTGTGAATCTGATTTCCAGGACTGGCTTCAGCAAAGGAAAATGTAAATAAACTCTGAGCTTTTATATCGTTCACAAGAAAGATTTCATCCCTCTTTATTCTTCTTTTCCTAGATGGGAAATAGGGCTTTGTCTGCATGTTGCTTCATGCCATCCTTTCATGTTTCCACTTCTAAAGATTTTTTTCTTCCAGATTTTTCATCTATTAGGTTTGTATGTGCAGCAATATTTAATCCCAAGAAAGAGCTAAGTGTTTGATTTTCATAGTTTTAAGGTATGAATGTTGTCATTTTGGGGCATCTACTTCCCTTTTAACTGGGAAATGAAATTTCTGAAGTTTCTACGTTCAGTTCCTCTTTCCAAACCTATTGAGTACATCTCTCTCAGATGCAGTTATATTTTGAAGAACTGCTTCTTCATATAGAGGAGAATAAACAGCAAGTAGCCAATGATTTATTTTGCCTCTTGAGCTTCAGTGTTTGAAGACATTTGTTATCTGGGAACAAAGACCCAGGTAACATAACTGGAATTATTAATGAGTTATGGATGATGTTAAGCTATTTTTATTCTGTATTAATAAGAAATAAAATGACCAATGAGACCTTTAACACATGTATAAGCATAAGTTTAATTCCCTGAATGTCATGAGGAGCAGTCGTTCACAATTAAAAAATGACAAAAACATTGAAATTGGGGGTTCCAATGTCAGAAGATTAAAAATAATGCTTTTATTATCATAATATCCCCTCAGCAGTCGGGAAAATGGACATTTAAATAACTAAACATATTTAAAAGATGCCATGTCAAAGTGTTAGAATGAAATGCAAACCTAATACACAGCCTTGGTTCACCAACATTGGCTTTTGTATGTATTAGCAAGCTGGGTCAGATTTTGGAGACATTTAACTTTATGCTTATTCTCTTGACATTTTGAGAGTTGGTTTTGGGAAAAGAGTAACAATATTCTTTTAAAATATGGTCTGAGTACTTAAATTTTGTAGGAGGTAGGGCAAGTAATTTTAATTTTACCATCCACATTGTTCTAAGTAGTGTTTTTCATACTGAGTTTGCTAAACCAAATTCTACCTGTGATAAATGTAAGCAGTGAGGGATGGAAAAATATTCAGAATTTGAAACTTGTTCTGCAAGGATTTCCCACTTAATCATCATTATGGTTTTTTGAGAACCATCTCTGAAATGGAACTCCCTATACAGGCAGTGACTTATATGCATTACCAACTCATGTTACTCGATTTTTCTGATTTTCCCAAGATAAGAAACTGGGGCAGGGACATTGCTGCTTGAATTTTATTTAAACTCATCAATCAGAACAGAAAGTAAAGACATTATTAACATTCAAACTGCATTTTCACATCCCACAGACATGTTTTTTATTATTATGACTAACCGTGTCAGCAGTCAGACTAGACATAGACTCATTGCCAATTAATATAAAAATTCCTTTCTTTGATTTACTAGGAGAGACTGAGAGGAGAGAATTGTTTTATTTCAGTTCATGCATTTCCTTTCCCCACGCTTCACCTGACTGAGGTATTTGCTCTCTGTGGGTCAGTGTATTTTAAAGTTATTAATTACTTCACCCCAATCTATAGCACTTAATTAAAGCTTTAAACAAAAATAAATTGGTTATGTTTGGTGCAAACGTTGTCAGTCAGATGGGATTTCAGCAACACAATAGAGCCAATACATTTGTTTTGTTTATAGCGATACTGAGTGACCTTGAAGTGTTCATCTGGCCAATGTGGACTCTTTAAGATAAGAACCCAATTTCTTTTCTTCTCTTTACCTGGGTTAGGATTAACAGTCTGCATTATCAAAGGGATATTAGTACATGACAAGCCTACAGATATTTCTTCCATTATTTTGCTTGCTGTCACTTAGAGCCAGCATGAAGGCACTGTCAGCAGAACTCGTATATTTGACTGCAGCTCTGGCTGGACACAGAAGATGGTCACTGTAATATTCACCCTCCAAGATCTGCTATTGCATTTCTTAAAGTTTCATTGTGTGGCTGACGGAACAACGATGTTGTTCTGTTGCTCTGAGAGGCAGAAATGAAAAAAGTTATTAGATTGAAACAGACATTTTCCTGCATCCTTAGAACAGAGAGCAACCAGATTAAGAGTCAGGTATTAAGCTCTTCCAACCCTCTCTCCTTTGCTGGAATGATTAAAGTCCAGAGGACTTTGTAGCTGGTATCATTTAAAACCAGCTGGGCAAGTAAAGCATTTTCAACGTGCCACAAAATATTCTGCCCTTTTCTAGACATCAGTAGTGATAGCTACTCTACTATTTCTATACTTTTCAGTTGCCAGCCAGGACTAGGAACACATGTTCTTTCTGTAATAAAAATAGAAACATTTTCAGTAAATAACTCTATTATAAACTACATTTTTATCCCAAATTCCACATTTATGCAACATACCATGGCGTCCTAGTTTTCATCCAGCTGTTTCTCTCAGGTTAATTCTCTGTGAACAGAACTTGCTTTTGATATCCTCGAGAGACTTTTATACCTTTTGAATAATACTCTGTTTTCTTTGGAATAACTGCTATGGTCTTGTGAGGTACTTTCTCACATCTTCCTCCCTGCTGTAGTAGAAATGCACTCCTTTAGAGGCAGCATCTGGGCCCAAATTTTCTCCTGCTTATATAAAAGCAACTGTTAAAAATGAATTTTAAAAAGGTCATTGTTTGGGCTACGAGTGCCGATCTGATATAGATGTTACTCAAAACTGAACACAGGCAAACGCCCTTTTGGCTAAGATCGAATTTAGCTCTGGTTTAATATCTGATTCATCTTAGACTTAGTATTTTCTAGGTTAAAACTTCTTAAAAAATGGTATGTAATTTTCAGTATATTTTTGTGTGTGTGTGTTGTGTACTCTTGAAGATCTAGGCACCATCTTTAAAGATGTAGTAGGTGTAGGTATTCACTGTAACTTGAAAACTCTTATAACACCTGGAAAAATTCAACTCCAATCAACCCCAACGTTCACTGGTCTGTAAGCAGTTGCATGGTATTGCAGGTTGCTGATCCTGAAAGACAAACCTTCTCCTTATACTCTGATATTTTCTATGTGTATGATCTTCACACTCAGAACACTCTGGAGGTTCAGATTGTCAATATGTACCTTGCTGGTAGGAAAATGCTGTCTCCAGGCTCCTGGGAGTACTAACACTCAGGAAGCAAGCTGAGCTGGAGCACTCACAGCCACAGAGGAAATACAAGGCAAGGAGTTGAAAGAGGAAATGGAGAGACAGAAAATATGCATGAAAATATTACCCTCCAAGTCATATATTTGTGTCACATGGAGCCTTTCCTGCACAGATTTGGCAGGCCCTATAGTGGAGCCTACAGTTCTCTGGCAAAATGTCAATTATCTGAGTCAAAGAGCCAGTTCGTGGACCATGAATTTGCAGTGTACCTGGAAGGGTAGGAATGGATATAACAAGCAGATTTTCTTGTTTATTTGCTCACTGCATAAGAGAGATATTCATAGAGATTTTAGTGCATTCAGCAGAGATCCCTAACTCAGGAAAGTCTTGCACAAGTTATGCAAGTCCATGGCTTCATTGTACACCTGGCTGAGTGACTGAATATTAAATCTTGTGTGTGCACATGGAAGCACTGAGAGAAGACACACAGAGGCACACAAACCTAGGCATGTATTTTTTGCATCTCCAAATTTTTCTTTTGTGTCGAGAATGTAGTCTGCTTTATTTTGTCAGAAAATATAGGAAGTCGGAAAATAATATAAGCACCATACACATAGGAAAAGCAGACAGGCTGCAGCCAGCCCAGAAAAGTGAAGCTCCTGACTGTGAGAACTTTTTTAAATTGTGAGATATTTGTAGTGGTTCAGCCTGTGCAAAACTGATCAATAAATTAAAACGCTGCTGTTCAGAAAAAGCTTGATCAGTTCAGATTTGTAATTATCTTGGACTCAGTAATTACATAACTCTGGATCCTTTCTACCTGTCACATCCTCTCACAATTATTTTTATTCCCCTTAGTGTCACAACATTATACCTTAAATTAGTTGACAATGACTTTGCTAGGGTCATATCTTGCATTTTATAACCTGTTTCCTCTTTTGCATCTCTACTGTGGACCTCATAATACTGTGTGATGTTAATAAATTCCCTTCAAATTTAGAATCTCTCTGACTGTTTGATACATAAAAGTGGCATTTCTGATCTGTTGATTGTTTATGAATGTCAACCCAAGTAATATGTAACACACTGAGGACATAAAGAATTTGGTTTCATTAAATATCTTGGACATCACTGGTATTTTAAAATTATTTGATGCAAGACCTTCAGATGGCTTACTTTAAAGTGCACATAGGTAAATTTTCTTAGTTGTACTCATTTTTCCCCATGTCCATGCAATCAGTGCTTTAACTTCCCAAAACTCTTAAACCAGGGAAAGAGTGATCAGCACGTGAAAAATAATATCCTCAGCATATCTGAGAGAGTCACATAGAGAGGGCCTCAGTTATTTTAAGCCAATACTTTTGTCTGGAAGCAGTAAACCTACTGTGAGGAAGTTGATTACTATGGGAAGAGGATGCCAGTTGATAAAGGTGTTAGCAGAGCAGCATGGCCAGGTATTTTCTCCATTCCCAGTGTGCAGAGCAGCACTGCTGCTGGCCAAAGGCTCAGGTGAACACTCTGGTGTTACTCATATTCTGGTTCTTGGCTTTATAAATCCCGTTGCACTAACAGAGGGGTCAGTTCTCTGAAGGTGCTGCCATGTGATAGGGGATGCTGACATTACCAGTGCTCCCCTAACAGAAGGCAATATGTGGGTGTGAAGGGGGCTTAGAGAACATAAGCTCTGTGCAAACATTGTGCTCTTTCTGCAGGTTAATCAGGTCTTTAATAAAAGACCATGAAAATGTCAGCAGTCTGAACAAATAAACCAGAATTGTAACTGAGTGTTCATTCAAACAAAGAAATATAAACCCTTTTTATATTAATGTTCTTCGCACAGAGAGGAAATGGATTAGAATTCTAATTATAAAACATATATTTTAGAAATATTATCTATAAATTTCATAACACAACTGAACATACATTACACATTAATCTTAAAGAGATGATCACACTTTAGGCCTGCAATACTCATTTTTTAATGAAAATTTTTTCTTGGTATACTGACTAAATAAATAAGAAGAATCAACTAATTAAACAACCCTTGGTATAGGATTAATAGAGAGATGATAATGACAGGAGAGAAATTATGATTTTTTTTTTTATAAATCAAAAGGCCAATCATTTATAATTTTGATCAGAAATATAAAATACCTTTCAGCCAGCCCTTTATTGCAGGTAGCAGTGAAATACAGTTATCCATGGAAATATATTTTTCTGAATACTGGATGATGAGACTGAATGGTGACTGGTCTTAAAAGATATCCTGAAGTCTATATCAGATATAACTAATTATCTTTCCAGTTAGTGTAATTCCCATGATACTGTTCTAGGAGGGGCTGGAGGAGGTTTATGTTGATTTTTGTGAAGGTTATTTTTTAAATAACATGAAAACCAGCTGACAAGCCAGTTTGTTTGCTTGCTCTTCTTATAACACTTCTCTTACTATTTTTAAAATGCTGTAATAAATTTTATTTGGGCTTGCTTACCTGTAAAATATAATGACATATCTCCCAATCACTGGAAAGTAGATTGAAAGACAGGAAAACTGCAGATGGGTGGGAATACAGTTGGTAAAGCAAGGTAGATTAAATTGCAGCAAGTAAAATTTACTTTTGGTATAAAGAAAAACATCCACTCTCTAATATGGAGGAGATGAAGCATTGGAACAGAAAGACGAGCCAGACCTTGTAATTTTTTATCTTTTTTTCAAGAACTGGTAAGACAAATATTAGGAATGACAGTCATGTCTGATCTTTCTCTGGAACTGGGGATCGACTGTGTAACCTTTGCAGAAGAATGAGTGTGGAAGGAATCATGCATCACCTATCTAAAAAGACTGATGAGAAGGTCACTATGCACTTCATAATTTTTCACTGTATGAAATGGTTTTTGCTTTTCTTTTTTTTTTCCCTTTCTTTTCATTGTTTCCAGATGAAATGGAACAGCGTTTCCTACATTCTGTCATTCTATAGATGTAGTCAAAGTTGGTCATACCTGCAGAACCATGACCACATCTTCTGTGTCCTCCCTGTGCTCTCAGGTTTGCCTCTATTTCCATTGCCCAGCTGGAGACAAGGTTAAAAAGACAATTTATACGTAGTAAGGCAAGGTTAATTCTAACTGACATCTTGTTTTGGCAAGGCTTTCTCCTCTTTTTCCTCAGCTCTAAGCTCTGGTTTTTTGGTGTTTTTTTGACACAGGTGTGGTCTAGTGCCATCGTGTGGATTCAGGGTGGGTGGAGGCAGAAAATCAGCTTGAAAGACAAAAGGAGGTGTGGGGTGGGTGTGCAGGTAGTTGAAATCACCACGGCCAAAGAAATGAAGGTGTTGTTCTAGATTATCAGGTTTTGAATAGTCCTCCAAGATTTCTTGAATAGTGAGCATCATTCAATCTGTGGAAGCAATAAAAACATAATTGTAATCCAAAATTTGTCACAATCAAAGCTATGCATTAAGAATTCTTTGTAAGTGCTCTTCTCCTTTCCTAAATGGCTTTTTTTTGTGGTGTATCTATCATGATTATTGCATGATCATGCAGGTTGGTATACTTGCAAAAGAGTTTTTTTCTTTGCATGATAGTCTTCTAACTAATCTCAGCACATAAATAGTGTTGATTATGCCAGGACAGTGGAGTCCAGAATGGGACAGAAAAAAGAGAGACACAGAACACTTGTCGTGGACTACCAACTGCTTTTTACATGGAAGCAACTAAGCCTGGAATGGGGCTTTGCAAGTAGTCCCCTAAACTGGATCATATTTTGCAGAATCTTTTAAAGAAAAAGACATAGAAGACATCACCAAGTGGGATGTGAATTAAAATATAATGTGATACATTGTGTTGTACTGCCCATGGAAGACAAATGCTTTAGTGTTCGCCGTGTAGAAGATAGCAGTGCATATTTTGAAACTTTTTAATGAGTTAAAATAACAGTCTGGAATTCATGCACTAACAGCTTCAATGCCTACTACATGGTTAGGTGGGTAAACTGCTGTTGGGTAGCTGATTCAGCTTCCTGACTTTGGACCAAAGCATAAGAAAGTTTTCATCATCATTAGTCTTTGCAGAAAGGTGTTTGAGTGTCTAACAGAGTTCCTGTTGGGTATTGTCCCTGTCATTGAACATATTATCCAGACATTAATGTTGATAGCTCTGCCAGTGTGTTTATGAGAAAGGCCAAAATCTGAAGAGGCACAGACTAAACTAAGTCCTTCCTTCCTTCCTTCCTTGCTATGGCCTTGATAGTGCACATGAATAGGAAACCCATTATTACCTCTGCAATGCCTGTCTTATGGATTAATAGCAGAATTTAGTCTCCCTGCATGTTAACATGCACTGCTCTCTCAGCAGCAATAAATTCACACAAAGGTACCAGCAGTTCACCAAAAACATTGAGTCCTGTGCTCTTTTGTTTCACCTCAGGTGCACTATGCCTGAGATTTCAATGTGAGTGAGTCTACTTGATGACTAGTACATGAGAGAAGCCACATTACTGTTTTAATTACTTATAATGAAGGATCACAGAATGGTGATGGTGATGTCATCATTTTAAGGCTGGCTATGTCTAAGTGCACTGCCAGGAAGAGGAAAGTTGAATGATGATTTATGTGCCTTGGACAAAATTCAGGTAAAAACCACTTCAAAAATGTTAATTATTTGAGGTCATTTTCTATTACATGGGCTCTGTTCTTTAGAATTTCTTCCAGGTTAATAGTGTTCAGCCTGGGCTGGTTTCACAAGAAAAAGCATCAACTGTGTGGGGGAGGGAAAAGGGAGAGACAAAGGGTGTGATTTATCGATGTGCACTTTGCTATTTGTGACTAACAAAGAGATGGTTCACAAACGTCTCAGACTCAAAGCTGTGATCTGTCAGAACTGCTGAGCTGGGGAAATGCTACCACTAAGTAAAAATAGATTGGTCAGCAGTTGCAGACTTATCTGTAAGCAGGTCATCCCATACTATCTGCATGTGCAGCAGGCAGACCATTTTGATGGGTTAGGAGAGTAAGATAACTTTGTTGCTGTATTATGTTTATCAATCAATGGTTTTAATTAGTTACATCATTGACTAATAAAAATCCTCCCTGATTAATTGATTTTTTTTTCCTGATCTGGCCTACACTTGCTTTATTATGAGGTGATTTTTCATTTGAACTAAATACTTTATTATCAAAGTGCAGAAGGTTTTTATCACTTCTGAGGGAGTGGAGAAGTAAAAGTGTGCAGAGGCAAAGGAATACTGGCATCTGTCAGGAAAAAAGATATTAAAGGTGCTACTGATCAGCGTTAGACTGATAAAAATATTTGAAGGCTCTGTGAAATAGTTATAAGGGACCCCATATTTTTTTGAAGTCTACTGCCATTTGCAAAAAAATCAACCTTTTCAATGATGGAAAGGATTTGGCTTAATGTTATAAAAATTTTAACACTTCTCCTATGCTTTGTGATAATGTTGATTGCATAATCCGTAAATACCCTTATATTTACTAAACAAGAAATCTAAAGCTTATTTACAGTTTTCTTAACACCTCAATTCCAACATGGTTGTATATATATACAATCATACAGTCAGAGATTATCCTGAACTGGAAGTAACCCACAAGAATCATCAAATCCAACTCTCAGCTCTGCACAGGACAATCCCTAAGAGTCACACCATGTTGCTGAGAGCATTGACCAAATGCTACTTGAACTCTTGAAAAGGCAAACTGTTATCATGGGTGGTTATGTGCATATGAATTTGCCTCATCATAAGCCTGAGGCAAGCTTTGCTGCAGCTCACTCATCCCTTCATAGTAAACAAGTGGCATTGACTTGGCTCATGAGATCCTAATCCACACATGTATGTCATTATAGCTCATGGCAGTATCTCTGGAGTGGCAAATACGCTGTGTGTGTCACAGGAATGAGTTTGCAGAATGTCTGGAAACACTGGAAGAGCATCTTGAGTGAGTTGTTACACCAAGACTTCCAGGGGAAATGGACTGAGTTGTACAGTACATGTTGGGTTGTAGGACTTTGGAATGATAGGCTGGAAATAGCCTTGATAGAGGCTTGAATAGATAGCTTTGAATAAGAGTCTAAGCAAAGAAATTTCTCCTGATATATGGACCAGAATCTGGTTTTATTTTTCTTCATCTCAGTGGCTTTATACTGTTCTAGCATTGGACAGCTATGTTCCAGTGCCTTCATTGAGCATGTTGGCTGTTTCCCTTGATTGAGAAAATGTTCCTGCTTGCTTGTTTCTGTCTTGAGAAAAAAAAAAGTTATTCGACTAGTGACCCAGAGCCCCAACACAGTAATGTGACTGAAGTGTCCCAATGACTATTGTGGGTTCATCTGCAGGCCTAGAAGTCTGACTAACACCTGCAGGATCAGAGTGAATGACGCATTTATGATTTTCAGCAGATAGAGATTTAATGAGAAAACATCAAACTGACCTAAGATGTAGCAGCCTGGTAACTGATTTTCAACCAGGTCAGACAGTGGGTGTTTAGTGATGACTGTGCACTGCAGGGAATGAGGAATGCACACAGCTAAGCTTACCTGGGGCTCCTTGCCAACTTCCAGCAGACAGGTAAAACTTCCCTTTGTCTCTTCCTGCCTGTCAAATACTGTGGTCTTTGTCTGTATGTATGGATTCTGAGCTCTATTCCCAGCTAGTGACTCTGAGCAACTCACTTTGTATCACAAACCACCTTCGGGGTCTCTAACAGCAAATGTATTTTTCAATTTCTCCCTTTTGAGATGAATAATAATGATAATGGAGAGCATGTGGTTAATGTTATGCAACACTAAAGAGAAAAAGGCATGAGTTATTTCCATGAACAACACTGTATTTCTATTACAGAAAAATAAATCATAAGCTTATTTTGCACTGGAGCAACAAAAGCAAACTATGTTCTTCTAATACTCGTAGTGAACTTTTTTCCTGCCCTCTAGATAGGAAGTAGTTGAAGTGCTTTTGCTGAAGCAACTATGCAAATAAATACTCCATGCCTGCTAAGGCATCATAGCTCTACTTTTTGATGATGCTTTAAATGCCTATTGCCAGCCAAAGGTTCTTGAGCCAGTAGCTAATGAATTGCTTTCTGCAAATGGAGAGCATTACTGTAATTCTAACACAAGTGCAATATTTCCAGCTACAAGTCTTTGCTAAGCTTTAGATCACCCTTATGCAAAAGCAGTGAAGCAGATGATGTGTGATAGGGAAAACTGTAACTGCCAGGTCCTGTGTTTCAGAGCATGTCCACTCACACTCTGCAGACACTGAGCAGCTGCCTTAGCCAGGCTCTGAGCTAAACTGGCTGGTGACAGAATCACTGGGTTTATTCACTGGAGCCCAGTGCAGCTGATGAAGCCCTCTACTGCTAGCTGTGGAGTCAGCATTTTTACACTATGCAGGGGGAAAAAATGTTGAATAGGTGGTACATTCTAGTTGGGAAAAGCATTTAGTCTGTTGCCTTTGCCTCTAAACTCGATCAAGAGTCCTGTCCCAAATGTTGCAAGCTCTGACACCTGGGACTGGCTTTAGATGCTGACTAAAGAGATTGCAGGCTGAGCCATATGTGAGCTGCTTGCTGATCTGTACTGGGTCATGGATGGCAGCAAAGCAACTTTCCCAGGTTCATTGCACAGCTCGGAGCAGTAAGGCCACTCCTGTGGGCTCTATAAAGAGTGGCTCTGGGCCACTCTGTTCCGTGACTTGCAGCCAGTCTGTAGCACCCAGTACCAAAGTCTACAAATAATGTGGGCCTGGGAGCCTCATTTCCTCAGGAAGCAGATCCTGGTGAGCCCTTACAGGTAAGACATCTTAAGTCAGTCAAAGCGACATTTCACTCAACATTTGTGCTGGAAAGGTGGCTGTTGGATGGGACACTGACAAGGACTGAGCTTGTCCTGCCCTGAGTGTCTCCTGAAGGGCATTCACTGCTCCTATGCAGTGATGCATGTCCTTAGTTCAGGTCCCTTCACTGTGCCTCATGCCAGCCCTTGTGCTTTTATATCTGTATTGTACAGTCTTCAGGGAAGCCCTTGAACACTTGGTTGCAAAAGCCTCATTAGCAAACAGAAGATTACACAGAGAAGTACAATAAGTTGTAGACAAAAAGAATATGTACCTCAAAGTTTAAGGAGGCAGCTGGAAGTACAAACAAAAAAAAAAGTTCAGAGGACAAATGTTTAGTGTGATCTCATAGTGGAGGCATTTTGAATTCCAACTCATGCAGGATTGTGTAGTGACATTAAGTCACTCTGCTGAAGTTAAATTCTGAGTCATCTTTATGAAGTCACTGCAGGTTTCTCATGGCAATAATCAATAAAAACCTCTTTTCAGTCTTATTTCAAGCATTTCCTGGAGGTAAAACTATTTTCAGGAGTTCTCTCTCATGGGTAATCACAGGAAGTTTGAAGAGGATAGGTGTATTGCTGACACACGTACAATGGCATTTCAGGATGTATTTAAAAAGACTGGATTAGATTCACAATGAGTGCACAGAGCAAATTAACTTTGTCTGAAAACATCCAGCAAAAAAAGTTTGATTAATATTGTAAGAGCAAGACTTGTTTGCTAACAGCCACAAGTTTGGGACCTGTGGGACACTTAGGTAAGGTTAAATCTTTGACATTCATAATGGAAGATGTTGAAGGCACTAGGTGCTTTAAGATTACTTCTGGGTTGTGATTTGAGGTTTTTTATTTAATAGCTTAGAAGAAGCTATTGCTCTTAACTTCATGCTCTGATAATGTGGTTCCAGTTGGTTTGTGGCTAGAGCCTCCCATTCTCTGTCTATTTAAACTTCAAGTCTCCAGTGACTTGGAAATCTGTTCTGACAGAGCAGGCATTCTTGTTTCCAGTCTCCTACAGAACAAGATGTCAGCAGGTGACAACCTGTGATTCCTTAATACAGTTAACAATGTTCAAAGGACTTAATCCATGGCCCTTTCTTGTGAATGTCTTACTATTCTCTGTTTCCCACTAGCATGTTAGGCAGTGGGTACTGAGGACTGTCAGCTTAATGTCTAACGTACTTCAATGTAGACTGCTTAATTTCATGTCCTCTAATCTGTGGAATCTTGTTAAGAATTATTGTGTCAGGCATGCAAAATAAAGCAGGTTCACCAAAGGCAGAACCCGCTTGGCTTCTTGGAAGACTCTATTGAGCCAGTCTCAGGTACTTTGAACCTGTGCTTTTGTCTTGTTTCCTGGCCAGTGACATAGAAAGCTATATATGCATTGTTTCAAACAGGCAGTTTTTTGTTTAATTTGATTTGACAGTAAGCATCTTTTCCATGTAGACATACAGCAGCTTCTGAAAAAAGTGCATCCAATAGCTCTACAATAGATCCCAACAGAGCTGTGATTGTGATCAGTAGAGTACAGATAAATTCCCTACAAAATAACATGCAAGTAGTTGCTATTACATAGAGGGGACAAACTGTGTTATACAGGGATCCCTTATCACTTTAGGCTGTTTCTGTGATACCCCCACAAATTGTGGGGGCACCTTCAGAAGACACAGCCTGCCAGTGTGGCTTGGGGACTGCACTGGCTGCACAAACCAACATCTTGTATATCCACACCCCTGCCACTCTCCACTCCAGGACCTCATTTCTTACAGTCTCCACAATCTTTAGTTAGAGGCGTTGCTGCTTTTTAACGTACCAGACATCCCTTTCATTCAGAGATGCCTTATGCAAAGCATTTGCTGCTGAATCTGTATAAAAAAAACTTAAGACAAAACCACCTTCCCCACGGGAGCACTTCCTCAGTACATGTTGATGAAATATGTCAAGACTCTCTAAATTGACTTCTTAGGTTCACTGCACAGTTTCTCTTTCAATCACAATCTTTTGTCCTGTCTGTGCCTTAGTTGTATATATTTTGTTACTCCTTCAATGGTTGATTTATTGGTGGAGAGACCAGCTGTGCCTAGTTTACATGAGCTGTGATATAGGAGGCCTGAAAAGGTCTGGTTTAACTTAGAAATATTGGAGCTGTAAAATTGATGATTGCAGGTTGATAGAGCATTGATTTACCTGATTTCTGTTTACCTGGATGAGTCAAACCAGTTTCTCTGAGGTGTTAACTGACTGGTGTTTTAGTGTAGAAAGGGTAATGGAAAAAAAAGGCCACTTAAGGTTGTATCTCATGAATTTTGTCAGAATCTAAAGCACAAAGGCAAATATTCCCAAGTTTTCTCTTCCAATTATTGAGTGGTGAGCCTACCCCACAACTATTGCCCTGCATCAAACACCACTTTGTGTGGCCTTGCTTGTATTCAGTGAGCTCTTAGTTTTAGTTAAATGCTGCTCTATGTGCTAACAAAACTGAAACAGCTGTGTTGAATTGCTCTGAGTTGTGGTAGATGGAAACAAGAAGCTGTTTCCTTCATACATGATGCTTCAGAGAAACTCCAAAGAATTTGAGCTAAAATACAGGATGCTCCACAGCCCAAACAAACAGAAACAGACTCTGAGTAGCTGAAATGACAATGATAAATTAAAAGAGAAACTACCTAGCCGTTGATAATAGGAGACATGTATGACTGCCAGCTCATCTCATAATACGCATAAATTAAAGATACGATGGTAACCTACTTTTGGTTAACTGCTTTAGGTACTTAAAGTTTCTCTCCTCTTTCTCCCCTGGGCTCTGATTCCTGCTCTTTAAGTTCATGGAAGTCAAGGCACAAAGGAATAGTAGAATGAACTTCTAAGGGTTTATATTATTTCTACGCATGTGTGTAAAGGTTGGCAGAATTTCCCTAAAAGAGAAGTTTATCATTCCTTCTATCTGAAAATGAGAAAAATAAATATGAGACTGTCCTCGGTGATTTGATTTGCAACACTAAGACAAAAAAACTCCTGTTACTTTAATAACCTTTTAAATACATGTTTTACATAGGTAGAGCTTTGTTTACTGTTATCTCATGCTGTTGTTGTTGTTTTTACTAAGGAAAGTGCAAGTCAGAGCTTTGTGCTACATAATGTATAACTGGACAGAGACCCTGTCTCTTCTCAAATAAACCTTATGTAATATTTTGCACTTTCATGTAGGTAAGTGTATCTTTTAGGAAAGAAATGGTGTCAGTGTACACTTTGGAAATATACTATACTGTCATGACCTGACATGTTCAACAGGGACTTCAGGGAAGTGAGAGTTGTTCCCATTTCCTTAAAAAATCAATCCACATCTGCCTGTGCATTAAGCCTCCAACTAAAGGAACTTGCACCCTCAGCAGTTTCTGCAGATTTTCTGCGAAATCTCCAGAGTGGTCCATTTGACCATCGTGTTAAACACTGTACAGAGCCTCAGAGCCATGCAGGATATCAGAGGGTCAGGGACCTCGTGCTACAGGGTGAATCCCTACTGGGCTGGCCAAGACTTGGCGTCCTTCATTTTGCTTGCCATGATAATTTTGAGAACTTTCTAGTCCTTTTAAAGTTCAAATTATGATCAAATTCCGAAGTTAAAGAACAGATATGAGTTATGGAATTTTTTTTTTTTTTCTGCATGTCGTTCTTGTTTTGGGGCTTGTTTTCTGTTTTTTGCTTTCTTAGGAAAACCAGGTTGTACTAATATGCTTGTACTACCTACAGTAACGAGTACCACAGACTCTTTTCCTTTTAAATAGTTGTTTTTGGACATTTAAAATCTTGTTGTAACTTATGCAGCAGTCAGTGTGGCTCCATGTGGTATAATTCTGAAATTTTAACTTTAAAAAGTTTTAGGAAATTACATGCTGGAAAAGCCTACATTAAAGAATGGTATCGTAGTATTAGGCATTCAAAACACGAACAAGGTTTACCTTTTCAATCTGAATTCACCCCATTTGTTCAAAGTGTTGTATATTCTTGCATTTACTGGACTCTGGGCTTACTCAATGCACAGGGAAAACAAAGAGACCTTCGTGAGTCTCAGGTATGTTACTTTGAGGTTACATCTTTGGGTTGAATCCTAGGAATTTACAAATTCCAGCACTAGTTCTGACACTCATTCCTAGCTGTTCCTGAATGAGATTTGTAAGGCATATCAGTGAGCAAATAAAAAATGCATGGGGCAATCTCAGCCCTAACATTTCCTCACAGGCAAACTCTTGATTTCATTTTTAATGTAATGCTCTTTAAATGTAGAGAGCGTGTGCATGTGTAATAGAAAAACACATCCTGTTAGATCGATGGAATTCAGGGGCAAACGTGCCTCTATAAACCATGAGGATGTGTGACCTGACTATCTGAGAGCTCTCTTTTATGGCCACAATACCATATATTTAAAATTACAGTATGGTGTGAATCCAGATCTCTCAAATTAGCCCAGGATCATATTTCCTGGTTTCTAGTGATTACGATTTAGTAACATATGGTGCTGAAAGTAAATCAGATTATGTAGATCATTTAACCCAATACAGGTTAACTTAGAGGTGAAGTCCCTTATAAGTCCTGATCCTGATATTTTTATACTAATTCCTATAATGACAAAATTAATTGTTATTCCATTGAATGTGATCTTCTCTTCATTAACTTTGGCGTGCCTTCATGCTTATATCCATAACTGAATAACAGTCATGATTTTGTCAGCTCTTCCCTGACAGAATTTGACCTGCTGGTTTTGGAGATTGAAAAATCTTGGGTCATCATTTCCCCTGATGGCATTGGGGCTAACCCATAAGTAACATTAGTTATTGTGCCTCTATTTGGAACCTATGGAAGTTTGAAACAACTGAGGCCTCTCATTGTCCTTGTGGCATGTACTGAACCTTGCTGTGAGTGGCAGGAAGTGGCAGGAAGGGTAGCACTGCTGGGAAGTTTCTCTCTGGCTGTGCTTCTTCTAAGGAGCACTGAGGCAAAGTTACACCTGACAAGATTTCTAAGCTTAGTGGTTGAATTTAAAGCATACAAGATTTGATACTGCTCAAGGAAGATATATTTTTTTCTGTCCAATTTAACTGCTTTTCATACTGAAACCCAAATATTTATATATTCTGAGTTAGTTTCTCTACCTTATTAGTTATTTCTAAAATTATGGTATTTGAAATGTCTTTTCTGTGTTGGCAAACTACATTTGCTTTTCAGGTTTGAAACCTCTAGGGTGTAGTGTGGTTATGTTTTCAAGTTCTCTGCAGCCAAGAGTAATAAGGAATGAAAAAATAAAATGAAAGTTCAGCTTCACAGGTATTTACTGGTCATTTAGGATGCATCACAGCTTTATGTGGCTGTTACTATTTTTAATAAAGTTGGTAATGGAGTATTTTTTAAGGTCACCTACAAACTTCAGAAAGAGTTGCAGTAGGTGAATCTGTTCCTTGGACAGAATCATTCTCCAGCACATTCACCTCCCCAGGTCACCATAGGGGTACTGCAGCTGGCAGGAAGCAAGAAGCTTGCCTTGGTCATAACCCAGGCTGGAAGTTCTTCATGAATTTAATGAACAAGTAGGGAATTGAGGCTACACATCCCTCATGTGGGCTGTTATATTTGACACCAAATTCAAAGAAACAAGGATTAAAATAATCTTTTTATTGTTATGATCACAGTAGTGTATTATCTGCTGGAAATGGACCTGGAGAAGAGTCAACAAAGGATGTTTTCTATTTTGTTAGCTGGTTTTAATTTATCAGCTGCCAGTTTCAATGTATTCCTCTAACTAGTTGTTGGAAAAATATCTACCCCCTACCATTCAGATTCTGATGGGAGTTGTGTGAATATCCTTGTGCGTGTTCATAACATTTCCAGGCAGATCCCAAATGTTTGTTTAAAAGCTAGAAAAATCCAGCCTTCAAAGTTCAGAAGAACTTCACTGCTCATGCTGATGCAAAGAGATTTATCGTGCCAATATTTGTTAATACCTCAGGGAAACTAACGCCTCTTGAGTAATGGGATAAATGTTGAGCCTCAATGCCAAAAGGTGCCTGTAGGTTACAACTGTTGGGTTTCTGTTATAGAATGGTTCCAGGCAAAAAGGAGTGTGGCTGCAAATGAGATAACCATGAGTCATCAGCCCTGTTGCTGTCCCTGATGCTGGCTGGGGATATTCCTGTGGCAGTGGAATGACAGCCAGTGGCACAGCTCTGCTGGATGCCCTGCTACAGGGCACACCAGGGCTGCAGCCTCACTCACTCGAGGCAGTGCTCATCATCACAGCACGAGGTTTACATCCTCATTCACTCACACTGCTGTAATCCTGCTGGTCCACGAGAGTACAGAAATCCTAACTTTGGATTTCACTGAGTTTAGGAACTCACGTTACTGAAAGTACAACAGCCAAGTGCCAGTGTGTATCACAGTGACCCTCACCCCAGATACCTTTCTCTGACAGGTCCTTTCTCTAAGAGGTGCATCCATGGCACTTCCAGCACAATCCTCAGAACAATTACATGAAAACTGAGCTTTTATTTTCTGTCAGTTTAGAGGGCAACTGTAACAAGATGCAAGATGACTTGAAATTCATACTAGAATTGAAACAAGAAAGCAACCATTACTCGCAAATATTGGGAGAATTTGTTTCCTCCTCGCATGGAAATACTCCAGCAGAGTCATCCTGCACCTCATGGAAACCTCCAGCAATAACAGCAAGCAGGTGAACATTTCAGATAAATCAGTGGTTAGAGACCTATTTTGGTGCTGACTCCTGATGGCACCAGACATTGAGCCTGTGATTTATGACTTCATGATGGTTTTGATAGTTAAGTTCATGCTTTCAGTGAAACAATATGATGGCCAGGAATCAGGCAATTTTTGTGGATTAATGTACTTTCAAAAAGGCTCTATATTACATTTACAGTGACACAAACTACTGTTGTCAGAGGAACTTAGAATTTTATTGGCAAGAAGCAGAAGTGAGGTCAGATGAGGGCAGTCCTGGTGTAGCCAGCTCCCAGGAGGGACAGCTTTGTCAGGTCACCAAAGGACATTGGTTCCTCCTGGTCCAGCCTCGTGGTCTCTTCTGCTTTCCCTCATACAGCATCTTCAATTTTGCCAGTCCCTTGTCCCTGTTTTCACAAGAATCCTGGTTTTGCCTTGAAATCTTTTGGACAATCATGAACTCTTGCTCAAACTTCTTGTTATCAGGACAGTCTGTAGCACTTTTTCTACAAGAATGATTTCTTTTCTCCTGACTTGATAGAAACAGCTTCTTGGTTCCCTTCTCCAGGTGCCGAGATGGAGACATCTTCCAGCACTGGTTTGCTGTTTCATCATGGTAGTCAGTGTTTCTGACCAATTCATAGCACTTTTGGACGAGTATTTTTGGAAAACACACTGCTTTTAGCTCTTTCAGCGCT
Source organism: Sterrhoptilus dennistouni (assembly GCA_013397095.1). Classification (NCBI taxonomy): domain Eukaryota; kingdom Metazoa; phylum Chordata; class Aves; order Passeriformes; family Zosteropidae; genus Sterrhoptilus; species Sterrhoptilus dennistouni. The sequence continues at coordinate 430,816 of VWZU01014071.1, read as the reverse complement.
CTCGAATGGACAAAAATTAAATAGATAATGTAGATACTGTGTAGTTTATATGTTAGCTGCATCTAAAAAGTAGAAAATAAAGAAATTGACACAAGGATGGGAAAATAAAGCCCAGGGATTGGGGGAAAACGTGTCTATAAGAACTTTAATTAAGTACGACATGTAGGTAAATTCTTCCTTACTGTCAGAATCAAAATTTGATCTTCTACTATTAGATATACCACAGGAAGAATATCTGTTCAGTGCCCCCCTAGCTGTAACTATATGAACTTTCAACTAACTGTATAAAAGACTTGACAGTTTGATCATGAAGTAGTGTTGAGTGTCAATAACCACTTTTTGTAATTTTAAAATAGTTTTTTTTTCCTACACGATGAACCTCAGACTGAGTTTCTACAGTGACCAACCTCACAGCATGGGGTAAAAAAGTATTTACATCCTTAACTGATAAAGAATTGGATTCGAAACACAATATTCTAGGAGGAGTTTTGCCTGAAAATATTTCAGTGTTCATGTATGAGTGTTTGGAAAACATGGAAAGGTGGAACAGCCCTCAAGTGTCCTGTCCTGATGCTAAATGAACATGACCTAACACTTCTGATGAAACCAAGAAACAGTTATCAATTAGCATCAGTTTCAGGAAGCATTGTTGTATCGAGACATCTCAGGGTGCCTTTATAAAAGAAAAACCTACAATAATTTAATAGCTCAGCCCGCTGTGCCAAAGAGATGAGTCAAAGCAGGGGGGAAAAAAACAAGGAGGAGTATGAGCCACAGTCTCACAATTGCACTAGCCTGCAGGAAAGTGTTGATTTTCTTCCAAAGTATTTCTCCTAGGAGAGTGATGGGAGATGTCACTGCAAAGCTTGAGCTTGTCTGGGAAATTAAGGACAGCTCGCTTTTTTATTCCCCATTTACAAGCACTGATTTTCATTCAGTTTTCTAAAAGGCCTTCAGACAAAGAGACCAAGTGAATGACGTGAATGTGTATTTTATGCAGAGTGGAGCAGAAGTTAGCTGTTGGAAGGAGATGGTTGCTACAGGCTTGTACTGCTCATGTAAACTCAAGGGCAGATGGTTCACAGCCTGTGTTGGGCCTCTTTAGGGATATGGAAACCAGGCTGGGCAGGAAGGGTTTAAGTTTTTTCTCCTGAAGTTTGAATTTCAAATGGAAGATTTAAAATGCTTCCATTTTGATCGGTTTTTGCAGGGTTTGGGAGATGCTGCAGTTACGTTATTTTTGTCTTCTGTAGGGTAGGCTATATTTCCTGGATGAGCTATGTTCCCTCAATATATCATTGTTTGCCACAAAGGACAACAGCTCCAGGAAGAATGGTGACTACATTAACAGGAAAGACATGATCACAGTAGCTGGAACACAGAGGACACCCGTATTTAGTCCTGTTTTCATCCAAGTGGGCCAGTTTTTTCCAGGTTCATTGTGTGTAAGCTACAATCCTCTGAAAATACATAAAACTGCTTAGCTTAAAAGCCTGGAAATCAAATGAAAAAATTATTCTGGTGACCTTACTTCTGTTCCTTGTATGACGAACATGATGGTATCTAAAACCAGTTTTAGTGTGCTGGAGCAGAGCCTGAAGCTGGCAGAAGAGTACAGCTTTGGCTTCAGTTGCTGAGATGCCAGAAGAGATTGTAAGTCCTTGAAATTCTTCCAAGAAGTCACTTTGTCCTGGATGAAAACTGGCATTTATCAGTGCAGATGATAGTGGTGTATTTTAGATGGCATCAATATTGATTTGTATACTGCACGAGCTTTTAAATATGATTTAAGATAAAGCTTAGCTTAACGTAAGACATTTCTCCACAAAGCATTGATTTAATGTTAATGTTTTATGTGTTGCTTTCTTTGCTATAGACTTTCCTTTGGTTCATGGAGACTTCCCAAGTATCCTTCTCAGTTCCCCCTTTCAGGCACTTGCAAAAGCCCCACAAACATTTGACACGTGAGTAAATATTCAAAGGTTTAATTTATAATCTCTGACAGGCAGCTTCAAAAGCAATTAATTAATGGTGGTCATTATTGTTCATCTCAACATCATTATTACCCTTCTAGTTGCTTCACCTTGGCTTATTGTTTTCCCAAGCCTTATGAAGCCCATGGGAAGAAGATCCAACTTGATTAAGATCTAAGAGAAAAGTTAAAACAGGTTAGTTCTTTTACCATTCCTCCTACAGGGTGATTTATTTTACTTTGCCTCTTAAAGTGCTGGGTATGAATCTAGAGAGAGAATTTCCTATTTGAATCTAGAGAGAGAATTTCCTATTTGACTTCTGTTAAAATAATCTACAGCAGTTCTTGCTGGATGCAACAGCACCGAGCATCAATCCACTCTGTGCCTACTTGACCTTCCTTGGGCGTTACAGAACGTGAAGGCTGCGAAAGCCGAGCGCTGTGGCTGCTGATCTGCGTCTGAATCCTGACGAGCAGATCTCTGGAGCAGCGCGGCCGTGTGGAAGCAGCATCAGCTTTCTTAGAGGAGTAGAAGATGCCCTGACAGGAGAGGCGGTGGGAGAAGAGGGGCAGGGTTTGTTTCAGCCGGCTGTGGCCCCTCCAGAGCCTGAGCGGTGCCCGCAGATGTCGGGGGGCTGTGCCTGCGCTGTCCCCGGGCTGTGCCTGTCCCATCCCGGGGTTCCCCGCGGGTGTCGGGGGGCTGTGCCTGCGCTGTCCCCGGGCTGTGCCTGCCCATCCCCGGGCTCCCCGCGAGTGTCGGGGCGGAGGCAGCGCCGGCAGCGGGGGATGCTCTGGGCGGTGTTTGTGAGCGGCGGCTTTTTCGGAGCGCTTCACTCGGCGAGCCCGACCAGTTAAAGCGTATTTCAGCTTTGGCTCGGTTAGATTTCCCACCCACTCACTCCCCCACCTCC
>VWZU01014071.1:393708-413681 GCA_013397095.1 Sterrhoptilus dennistouni | reverse complement strand
TTTTTTTTTTTTTGAGAGGGGTTTCATTTTTTTGTGGAAAAAGCTTCAATTATACATATATTTATATGTGTATGCACGTATGTAAAAATAAAAAGTTGAAGAAAAAAGTCAAAGCAAAAAAGCTTCTGGCTGTCAAATAGCTTGAGGGCATTTGCTGCTATTCTTAAGGCACAGAAAAGGACTTGTAACTTTCTGAAACAATGGACAGTTTCATTATAGGAGCCTTAAAAATAGGCTTAAAAATAAGTTTAGAATCAAGCCTTTGTCAGAATATATCCTGTCTGCAGCTGTTAGGTTACTTGGTTTATTTAAATCTGGAAGTTGTAAAGTCAGGATGATTCTGCTGGATCTATAAGGTAAGGATTTCCTCTTCATCCACTGTCAGATCTGGTCTGGGCACTGATGTCATACTTAATATATTATATTTTAGCAGTGGTTGATGAACACCAATTCCTGTCAGCAAAGCTGGATGCATTTGTCAGGGGAGAAAGTGAGAAACTGCTGTTCTGCATCCTACTGTCACATCTCCCAGCACTTGTGGTATTGAGCTCTGCTTCCCTCGCACTTGGAATGCAGAACGAATGGGGCTGTTTTAGTGTGACTTCTGTTTTTATAGTTAGCTGAACTTTGAAATTGTCTCCTAAATCATCCTTGCCAATAGCATTAACTACCCCTTTGCTGGTAGTCAGAGATTATTCCGCAGTAAGTTAAAGGGTAACTCATCTTCTTTTGTGATGACAGGAAACATGGAGGGATGTAAAAGATAATGGCTAATTCAAAGCAGAGCACTCCACTCTTGCTTCTGGAAATCCATCAACTCCGTTCAGATGTGGATCTGAAATTTTGCAACAAACTTGGGAAGCCCTTTCCTTTTTGCTGCTTCAGTAAATTGTTATCTGGGGGAGGATGATGCAGATGCCCGTGAATTATGATGCCTTTCATTACAAAGGGCATTTAGAAGCCTGGAGGTTTCAGCCACTGCGCTTTTGCTGTTTCAAAAAAAAAAAGGTAAAAAAGCTTGATGCAAAGTAGATAAATGATTTGGTGCTAAAGAAAGGTCTTCTTTATCCTTCCCTCTCCTTTTGCAGCATCAAATCCCTGAAAATAGATCATTTATAAATGTTCTCGTGCAGAGATGAGTCATCCCAGCTGCACAGCTGGGCCAGGTAGCGAGACAGGCCAGGTGGAGCAGGGCAACAGCAGGTGAATTGATCCCTGGGTAAACACCTGTGTTTGCTTTTTTAAAATTTTCTGGTTAAAGCAAGGGAGCAAGAAAAGCCTGATGTAGTGACAAGCCATGGAAGGATATTTCAGAGTTACTTTTTCAGAAACAAGCTGCACCTGGCTCTCTTCACATGGTACCTCTTCAGTTTCATCCATGCTTCCTGTTCATCACCTGGAGTGGCTTCTGCTAAGTAAAATCTTGCTGTTGTGGTTGACAGCCAGATTGTTGCTCCTGTCATTAGCTTCTTGAAAGAAATAATATTATTTTCTGCAGATGGAGGGGTGGGATCAAGAAAACATTGCTGCTAAGTCAAGAGCATTGCCTTTTCATTTACTGTGTTCTTCTGGAGCAAGGCATCTTGTAAGACCTCGAGCAAAACACAGGAAAATTCTGGATCAGACCGTTTGCTCATGAAGAAACATGGACTGTGAAAAGTGGACTGTGGAAATAGGAGCAACTCACTTTTTAAATGTTCTAAAACACCTTAGGAAACACTGTGTCCAAGACAGATTTAAAGACAATCCCTGTGCTCTGGTGAGCTCTGGAGATGGAAGAAAAAGACCACATTCTTCTGTTACAGCCACTCTTAATCTTTGAGTATAGAAATAATTTACTTAGGCAGCATTTAGGTATGGCAGTCAAAAGCACTGTAAAAAATTATGGAGTAGATTGGTTTTGTTAGGCTATGATTATACTTATTCACAGCTCTTAATAGGTGTCATGTACTGTGAAGCATTTTTAATTTCCTGAGAACAATGTAACTTCAGATATCTTTCTTCACCAGGCCATTTGATTTATTAGAAAACTGCAAGATCCATGTAGTGCAGACTCTGTTAGTGATCGTTGTGTACCTTTCCTGCTGTGAAAAAGTGGAAGCTTTGGATGTGTTAAATTGTCAGTGCACCTTTTAACATGCTACATACAGTATACTTTATACATGATACATACATGATACATTTCTGTATAAGGCCTGTCAGACATAAATAAAACAAATACTCAATGCTATCCCTCCACAATCATTGTAAAGGAGGGTAGGATTTGCCTTGCTGAAGTTCTTTTTCTTCCTACGCTGCCACATGTGAAAGAGATTTATGGAAAATAGAGAAAACAACTCTGATGAGAGAAACAGATTTACAGTGAAAGCCACTATCACAATATAGCTGCACTGTTTAGCAAACACCTTATGGAAGACAATGCAACATGCCAGCAACACTGCTTTTATTTTACAGCATTTCCTTACAAGCTAATAGACGCTGTTCTTCATAAAATTAATCTTGTTATGATGGATGTATTGTCATTACAAATAAGTTTTACTAAATGAATTAATTTGTTTCATTTACTCCGTACAAAGTCAGTATTTTACTTGAGAATTAAGCAGTTCTTGCTGTCAGTGTGTTAAATTATTATGGGGAATAGTAAATAAATAAATGAACTAGTAAGAGATAAGATAGGCATCCACCAAAAAGAGTTTAAATTTTGTCCAGACATTGACAGGCACTGCAGCATTCAGAGGGTTATTGACTCACACCCTTAAGAAAAAAGAATAAAACTAAAAATGCCTGAAAGTTTGCTTCCGCAGGCTTATTACCCATGATGAATCAGGGAAGTATATTTTGCACAAAGTCAGCTATTGCATGAAAAGTTTATAGCTGTTTAATAAAACAAGTCATTGGTATTATTTTGTTGCAAGGATGCACTCTTTTTTCCCCAGATAGTAGGCTTACATGAGTCTGACTTGTGTGGTTCAGGTGCTTTTATTGGCAGCTTTCATGATTTATGACTTGCTGAGTGACATTTTATTTCCTATTCAAGGTAGTAACAGCTTAGAGTCTTCAATTAATCACTTTTATAAGTAAAACTGCACTGGGTGTTTCTAGAGCAATATTCAGGCCAATATTCCTTGAGAGATCCAAATTGCCAAGAAATCCATGTGGATGAACACAAGGTAATGCATGCAGGTATATATGAGCCAGGGAGGATTAAAGAAGGAGGCTGTAGCTGCAATGTCTAGACTAGCATTTGTGCCTGCTAATGCACTGCTAATATGGGTCTGTTTTTTCAAACAGAGGTGTTCAGGGGGAGCTTAAAGGTCTATTATGAGTTTTCCTCCTGTGACACAAGTGAAATAACTCTGGGTGGGAATCAAGCTTTTGTGGATTTCAGCTACAAAACTCTCATTAAGTTTCATTTCACCTTTTGTGTTGGTTTTGAGACCCTGTCAGAATTGCGTTTGGCACAGAGAGAGCAGTGAATTCATTGAAGAAATAGAGGGTTTTAGAAAGTGTGATTGCTTTTACAGTCTCGTGGTGTGTAGCCTGGTAGGACAAGTGTCTGTACCCAGAGACTCTGGAGTTCATATCCCTGCATTGATGATTAGATTTAATTTCTTAATAAAAACATCAAGTGTGGTTTAGGGAAAACGTTGTAGTGAGATGATTAATGGTTGGAATTAAGACCTGCTCTTACTGGAATTCAAGTGCCTTCCTCTGATTTTAAGGCACACAGTGATGAATATGCTGCTGCTAATGTGTGTGGTTTTTTCACTCTTAGCCTTAGAAGTTGAGAAACACTGAAGAGGTGTGAATATAAAAGCCTGAGGAGCTAAACTGGTGTAGGTATCTGAGGGGAGGTTTGTTCATACCTGGGAGAATAATGGCACGTTGAATGAACAGGTCAGTCAGACCTGTCAGAGGTCAGAGACAGACAGAGCTTCTGCATATCAGGATCCTTTATGTGGAAAAGAATAACATCTATGATCTCATGGAATTTTGGCTTCTGAGAGGGCAACACACTGGCTTGTCAAGAAGAGCTTGACAGGCTGCAGAGGACAGAATGTTAGGAAAAAAATGGTTTCCTTTTCATTTCAATTCTTGGCCAAATTTCTTGCACTTTATCCGTTATTTCCTCCTCCAATTTATGGCGATGGAGATCCAATATTGTGGTCTGTGAATGGAAAAGTACTCTTAGTTCTAGTAACTAAATATTACAGTCTTCTTGCTTGCTATTCTCAAGTATTGCTGTAATTTTTTAACTATTTCAGTATAAAAGTTAGTGAAAAATCCTGTTTCTGATGAATTTCATCATGTGAGACACTGCAATATTGAGGGAGTGGTGGAAGAAGAAAAATGCTATTAATCCAGTCTTTTGTTGGTTTAAGTAGGATTCTCTCTTGTGTGTTGCCTCCATTTGGAAGAATCAGGAAGTACTTTTGCCTGTTTTAAGATGGTGTTTGTTTAAAGGCAGGATTCCAAATATACTTGTTGGCTTTTCTCCTGAATCATGACTGTAACAGCGACATGGATACCTTAGAGAGCTCAATATCCTGCAGTCTGCTTTGCTACTGATGTGCATACATAATTTCCACTGACAGTAATGGGAGTTACATGTGTATAGAAAACAAAACAGACCCTTAAAAAATGTTGGTCAAGTAATAAAAGCTAGTCCAGAGAAAGGATGGAAGTGTAGAGTAGGAGGGAGAGACTTTTTCTTTTTTTCAACTTGCTTTGTCTTTAACTTATCTTCACCCCAGTCACATTAGCTTAATATTATTTTTATGGATTCCAGCCTGATCTATTACAGCATGAGGATTATCTGTGTGAAATAGGTAAGCAGAAGATGATTTTAAACTCTATTTATTTCCTTTCCCAACTCGGTACCACAGAGGAGCCTGCACTACCCATGTGCCTCTCAAACTCTTTTTTATTATGCAGGAAATTGTAGCATTGGCCCTACAGCAAGGGCAGGGCAGCAGAGCCCCCCTGCCACTGGGTCAGTGCATCCCAGCAGCATCCAGCATCCAAAATGTGAAACTGCCTATCCCAGTGTGTTTATTGGGAACTCTGCTGTGTGTGGTTTTGAACTCTGAAAATGAGAAACGTGGCTCCTTTGGAGGCTGTCAGGGCTTTGAGTGTTTTCCTTGAGCTTCATTGAGAAGGGAGAGGCAAATTCCTGGATAGTTAGAGTCAGTGCTCTGTAGTGTATCCCTTAATTCAATTCTCTGCAACATGTGTGTTTTCATTGTTAATCAATGGACATTTGTCCTCAGAAGTAACTAACCCTGGGGAGTGTAAGAAAGGATGAAACTGTTCAAAACACCAAGTTACACAAAAGGCATAAAAATAAAATTGTCCTTTTCCAAAATAGCTGAGCATTATGGCATCTTAATAAAGGGAGTGCTAGAATATGTTCTCCTAATAAACCTCAGTAAAACCCTCTAAAAATAACTACACAGATATATTCTAAGTTGATTACCCATAATTGAACTGACTTAATGTAGTTGGATGATGTCATGTAAAATATTCCTCTAAAGTAATTTCTGTAGACAAGCCATTTGAAGTCTTCTTGCAGGCAGCATAAACATCATATTCATGTTGCTAAACTGAGCACTCGGACTAAAGCACTCAGCAGGAGAGCTCTGACATCTCTGTTTTGTCTCCTTCCTTTGTACGGCTCTGCTTTGCCTGTTAGAGGCAAATAATCCTTGTTTTAATGAAAACCTGGAAACTCTATAACAGTTTAGACTTGTTAGTTGTAGAATAGGAGAGGCTAAAGGTGGAAAGGAGTTTTGAAAGTGTCTGGCTTCCAAGTTTCCCTGCAGTTTGCATTTCCAGTGTTCTGTCCAACTTCAGCCTGCCCCAGCGATGGGGAGTGTTCCGTGGCCTGATTCATCTCAGGAGAAGGAAGCTTGGAAAATGATTTTCCTAGGGTTTGGTGTTGTTTTTGCACTATGCTTATACATTTCCTGGTATATTGGCTCTTGTATTTTTACAGCGTTTTAAAGCTTTGTAGCTGGTTAATGCAGATTATATCTTCTTACAAAATGTGTTTAGTTTGGATTACTGCTTTTGTGGAAATGGTTTAGTAGGGTTCTGCATGGGGTTTTTTGGTGTGTTTATTTTTTTTCTTTTTCCTTTTTTTTTTTTTTTTTTTTTTTTTTTNTTTTTTTTTTTTTTTTTGGTCAGTCGGTCGGTTGGTTGGTTTTTTTGGGCTTTTTAGGGGGATTTTGGGTTAATTTTTTTGGTTGGCTGTTTGGGTTTTTTTATGTTTTGATTTATTCTGTGGGAGCCAAGAAATCCATGACTGATTCAGGTATTCAGGGTGCAAATGTGGATTCTACAGAAATAAAGGGCTGTGTCTCTGCTCTGAGATTTTTCTATTTACTGATCTAGCTTGGTTTAATATAGAAGGACCTTGGAGTTTTTCTTCATCATCTCTCTGTATTACTGACTCTTTCCCTTTTCATGCCCTGAGGTACTGGCATATCAGTAACTCTTGGGCAGTTTGGTTTACTGGGGCACCAGAATATCAATTACTGAACAATCGTTTTGCTGATATAATGGAGAAATTCAGTCTTGAGATTTGCAGATGCTGCGCTGCTCTTTACCACATTCTGGAGCAATACCCTGTGAGAAAATGTCATAATTTTGCTGGGTTTTTTTTATCCCCTAAGGACACAAGATATATATATATGTATGTGTGTTTTTTATTTTTTTTTTAACTAGTATTTTATTTTCTTGTCCAGAAAGGTTGGTCAGTGAGTGATTCAGTAAAACACTGATGTGCAAATCCTGTCAGAAATTTGCACTAACCTCCTGAACCTGTCAAAGTGCCAAAGGCACTGTTAGTTACGATGCTGCCCTTAATCAAGAGGCCTGGAAAGGCCAGAGCTGTAGCTTCTGTTCTTGTATTATTAAATATCAACAGCTAATAGCATGCTTAGTTAGTACTAGTTGATTCTTTAAATGATAGCTGATGGGGGAAGAGCACATCCTGTGTATGAGGGGAAGAGTCATTAACTTCCCCTTGAATAATGACATTTAGGAGCAGGCTTCATGCTTGGTGCCCATGTTTTGCCCCTTCCCCTGTTACCCTTTGAAGAGGAGATTTCCTCTTTCTCTTGTGCTGTTTTGCCAACTGTCCTGGGTTGCCCGCCTGGAGCATTGAGTTCTGCTTCCCCAGGGGCCTTGTGACATGTTTTTCTGGCTCCTGCTGGAGCATGAACCTTGCTGGCTGAATGAGTATCCTTTTTAAAACCTCTGTTCTCTGTGCACTTGTGCCTTGTAACCTTTTGCAGAAATCAGATGCACGGCCTTGCAGGTTTGAGAGTTGCTGGTGAGAGCTGTTGTCTTCCTAGGCGTGGAATGCCAGCAGGACAAGGACTGACAAACTTTGGAGTCTTTCTGTCGCTTAAAAGACAAGTCTTAGTCATTCAGATCAGGACTGAACCTATAGTGTTTTGAGAGAGGCTGACAATGCCATTTTTATGTGAACAGTGCACTCTCTATTCATCAAGGAAGTGACCACAGAAATGTGTACCCAGCTGTCTCTGTATCAGTAGCATCTATGCAGAGCAGCTGCTGATGTTTGGGGATCATTTCCTATCAGGCCCTTCTTATTTTGGTGGATAAGCCTCAAAATAATTGATTAAAATCTTGGAACCTAAGAGCCAAAATCAAAGCCATTTCAGTAGCTCTGCTGTTGCATTGCCTTAATCCAGTAAATTTGAGCCGACGTTGAATGATGTTCTTGCAGGGAGTTTGTGGCAGTATTCCCTGCAGTCCTTGTCCTTGAGTGTCCCCTGCTGCAGCCCTGGTTTCATGCCACTGAGCCCAGAGGAGCCTCAAGAGTCCCACAGCACCCTGCAGACCCTGGGTTAGCCCTGTGTGGGTGTGGGGTGCTCACATCTCCAGCTGCTCAGGACGTGCCTGCAGCACTGGATGCAGAGCCTGCCTTGGCCATCCGTAGGTACCATCCCAGCAAAGTCCCACTCTAATGCTTTGATTTTTTGTTATCACTTTTAAATCTTTGTAGCTGCCTTCATGAAAAGACCTTCTGGCTCTTTTAAAGTTGTTTTCAAAAGTCCTTTTTGTACAATTTTGCAAGAATCACAGCACGAAAAGAGATGATATTGTGGCCAGGGCTTTAATCTATTATTTATTAGACCTCAGTTGGATGAGGTGCCTATGACAAAGCAGGGTGCATGGTTTTGGTGAAGTTCCCTGGGTCCCTTGGTATGCAGTGTAACGGAACTGTCAGTGCAAAGCACTCTTAGAGAACTTTCTGTTTGGACATAACCCCCTTACTAGAACTAGCTTCTCTTTGCAAAGGAACTTGTATCCTTAAAAGCAGCTTGTAGGTGGATTGGGTCTGTACTGAAGACACATCTGTGTTAGAGATTTTACCTGATGGACATAGTTTTGCCATTTAGATATATCCTTAACCTTTCTGTGCCCCAGTTCACCAGGTGTAAAACAGGGATGAGATCCTTGATGACTCAAAGAAGTGAAAATACATTAAACATGGTGAGACCACTTAGTACTACAGTGATGGGGAAGAGTTCTCTAATGAGGAGATACGATTTCGCATTTATGTATTTAAGAGCTTGGCAGTACTTACCCACACAGAAACTTCACCACTAATTTGTGTCCATTATTGTGTGAGAACCTGCTGCAAAGAAGGAACCTTTTGCATCTTAGAATAGCTTAGAGCTGTTGTAGACCTGCACATTCAAACTGTCCTGTGCTTTTCTGTTTGGGCCAGTAAATACTTCTCACCCTGGTGTTGGAACTTCTTTTTCTCGTCCTAAGTCAGGTACTGTGAAAAGACCATAAGGTCTGTGAAAAGGATGGAAGAAATACGCTACTGATTCAAACAAAATTTGTTTGTTTCTACCAGCAAACAACCATGATTATGTGAACAAACACCACTTCTTTTTTCCTCCCTGTTTATGTGATTTTGAACCAAATGAGTACTTACCCAGCCACTACAAAAAAATCTTCCATTATTTTGTGCTGTTGTGGTTTGGGCAGGAGGAGATGTGGATTGGAGACTTTGGACGTGGAGATTCTTTGTGGATATTTTTCTCATCAGAGTGTCAGTCCCCATCAGATGCTTCTCAACAGCCTTGGTTTTTCAGTAGCCTTAATCATCTTTCAGTGGATGTTACTTTGAGAGCAGAACTAACACACTGAGTACTTAGAGGGGATAGAACAACATTTAAGATCAGGTTTGCCTTTTTTCCAACCCCTTGACACTGTACACAGAACTGATGTAGCTGACAGTGGTGTGATCCAGGAGGCCACTCAAAGTGGCTGCTTTTTCAACCACTTGTTAGAGCTCTTTGCTTCCTGAGCCATTGAAGCCTTCTCTGTCAGATCAGTGACTTGGAACAGTGATCAGTGCAGTTTCTCATTTGCATGGTTTCCTGACAGGAGGTAGGCTTCCTTTATTTCTAAGGGTTGATAAAATCAGAAGTCAATTGCAAAGCTCCCAGTCTACATCCGTGTCAGCCATGAATTAGCAGGATACCTTTGTTTTCTAAGGTGTGTAGATTGATACCAGACATCCCCCAGTGCACCTCACATGTTGTGCTGACAGCAGTTCTATGAACTACTCACTCTGACCCTCTTTTTTTTTTTTTTCTCGTGAGTAATACCAAGCCAATATCAAGAAATTAATACTTCAGTTTCGCGGTTGGTTGGTTGCTATTGTTTTGTTTTGAAGTTTTTCCCCTCTAGTTCTTTGAGCAGGTGCAGTAGTTGTCTTCACATGGAAAACCGGCAAATTTGTAGTCATTACAAATAGTTCAGAGAGGAAAGCCTATTAAAAAGGAAGAGTTCAGCAGTGTGCTTCTCCTGTTTTGAGAATGTATAGAAAAATACAGACAGAGGAATCAGGAACAAGTTATACCCAAGTAGTGTGTACTGATAAGACAGAGGCACTTTTTTATGCAGGTGTGCTCACTGATGGTTTGTGCAGGTGCCATTAACTGTACATCAATATCTTTTTGGGTGTCACACTACTAAATACTCTTTGCAATTACCCCCAAGTTTTAAGAAAAATAAAACCCAATTGAGTAGAATAGGACATGGAATATAGCATTTTCCTGCCCAAACTGGTGTTTTAATATCAGTGAAGATTGATTTAATGGTATTTTCCTCATAAGAAGAGTTCAGAACACCAGTTTCCCATTTTTTCCTAGTATGTTGTCCAGGAAAACAGAATTGGAGTGAATTCTGTTGAAGTTACTGGAAAAGTCATGGAGGCTCTCCTCCTGGAAAGAATAATGGCAAATTTCATTGGGACAACTGTTTGGCTATTCGAAAAAAGAAAAAAAAATGGCATGATGTGACTTTATTTTTTTTCAGAGTGGTTATTTTAAATACTATTTGGTTTAAAATAAATAAATAAATATTTTGGATTTGAATTAAGGGTATATCCTGTGCTTTTCTGGGTGCACATGTTTATACACATGCAGAGGAATAAAAAACATTGTCTTACTTAGCTGCTCCTTTCTGACACAGTTTTATTCCATTCATGGAAATAGAGAAAATGTAATAATAAACTTTATTCTGGTTAATGCCTTAAAGATTGGAAATCATCTGGAATCTGTGATCAAATTACCAACTATTATTATTTTAAGTGCCCATTTTCTATTTCCATGTAAATAATGATGATCAGTAGGGAACAGTTACATTACTTAGAATGTTCATAAGCAATTTTTTTCTTTTGATGGAGCTTCCAAAATAAAAAAGGGAGAGGTAGGAGCTGAGTCTGAAGGTAATGCTGATTTGGATTAAGTTAAGAATGATATTTCCATTTGGAATGTTCAGAGGAGCAAAGTACAGATTAAGCTGTATGTGAATTCAGCGATTTTCAAGGCCAAAGCAAAACAGAAGTTAAGGTTTTTTTCATCTCTCTCTATTGAATTGTGATAATTTCATGAAATTACTCTGCATGATCTGGGCAGGAAACCAAACTTCTCAGTCTGAAGTCTGATTCAGATCTATAACTCTGAGAGCAAATTTGTGAACGTGGAACTCAGTATCACCTCTTCACTCATTCAGAAAAAAATTAATTAAAGCATCTTTTTTGACTCACTTGTAATTTCAGAAGCTGATTCCCACTAGCTTGCTCATCCGCCTCTGTATCTTGTTTTTACCAGATTTATGTAGCCAATTACGCCCAATATAAAGATACATTAAGTCATTTAAAGTATGATAGAATTCACCTGGTTTGACCAGCCAGAATATTTTTTAGATACTTAGAACACGTTTTCCAAAACTACTTCATAAAAATAATCCAGCAGTCTCCAAACTCATGGTGCCTTTGAGAAGGAGATCTCTGTAATTTCTGCAGTTAACGTTATTGAAATGTAATGCAGATAAAGGGATGAAACTTGTAAGAGTGCAGTCAGGGACTAAAATACTCCCTGAATTCGTCCTTAGATATTTGCTGAAAGCTGCTGCCTAAAGGTGAGAAAGGTGTGAGGTATAGACTGATATTTGAATAATCTGTAGGTGCACTTCCCCCGGTATAATTCTTGCCTCTCAAGGTCTCTTGTTGTGGTGGAGTTCATTTTAGGAGAGGAACTAGTTTAGCTGTTAAAACATGATGGAGAAATATTTATCCATTATATCCAGATGACGTTTTTTCCATTGTTTGTGCTAAAAATCTGTTTTACTAGCTGTGCTCACCCAGTTGTTGAATGTGCTTATAACCTTAGTTTACTGGTTTTAAATATTTTGTTTTGTCTTGCAGTTTTTGATGATTTTCCTTATGTGTTTGACATAAAAGTGCATTTATAGATTTTTCAGTGCAACTGCCTGGTTAAATGTGTTTCCTCCATGTGCAATTTTGTAGGTAATCCAAATGGACTGTAGAGGATTTGGGTGTTTTGTCTGCTGTTTGAAGTATAAGTGCTGTAGTTTGTTCATTAGGAGCATGAGGTTCAGGGTTGCAGATTAACCAGCTGCACTGCCTGCATTCATGTGGTCACAACCTTCCAAATTTACCCCATCATGAAAGGAAGAATTAATTATAGTCCTAATTGACTGTTTCCTTGGATATAAGCAGGAAGGAACTGCTAGGAGGCAAAGTGATTAATCAGTTAAGCTAGTTACATCAATCAAATGTGTGAGAAAGTTCATCATCCCAAAGGCAAAGTAAAGTAATGCCAAAATACAAAAGCCATCAACTCTTTCATTGGGGTTTTGCCATGTTTCTTTTGTCAGTTTTCTGAGGAATTGCATTTTAAAAAAATGAAAAAAAGTAAAAACACATGGTGACTGACCCAGTCTGCTTGGCAATCTGTCTGGATTGTGGTGGAAGAGATAATGCAGCAGTCTGTTCTCTTATCAGATATTGCATGCAGTCCTCATTAAAAGACCTTAGCATACGTTTTTCATGCAGATGGACAAGTCACACTTGTCTCCCAAACAAGTGACTCGGTGCCACTGTCCCACAAACCCTGTCAGTTGTGCCAGTGAAATGGAGTCTCTTGGTTGCAGTCTCAGTGAGATACTACCCACAGGGCTTGATCTAGTGAAACCCTAAAGCTTTAACTCTCATTTGATAGTGCCTCGTGGTGCTCTCCTTGTGTCGCCTGGCTGCCAGCCCCTTCCTCCCATGGGGAACATGTGGGACCTTGAGGAGGGCAAGCAAAAAAATTCTGGGAAATCCCTTTGAAGCATTATCATCTTCACCTGAGGATATTTTTGAAAGTTGTTATTGACTGGATTGTGAACAGCAGCTTTTAAAGAGCAGTTAAGTCTTCCTTGCTTCCTTTGGAAACTTCATTGTGGTGCATTATGTTAGGAAACAATCCAGTTTCACTCACTTTTCTCTGTCTGCAGCTGGAAGCTGATAAATAGAAGGGTTTTGGTTTGCTGGAGCTCTGGAGGGCTGTGGGTGCCAGTCTTGTGGTGACTGAAGGAAAACTTGGGAAACAGAGCTGTGCAGGAGGTTAGGAGGGGAATGGAACTGTTGTGAGAACAAACAGGCTTCTGTAAGTTAACACTAGAAAATCTATTTACAATTCTATAAGGTCTTCTGGAAGTAGTAATAAAATAGATATAAAATCTGTACACACTTACTATCCTATCTAGAAAAAGAGCGTGTGAGCATGTATGCTGGACAGTTCTTGATTGTCTAAAAGATTAGGGTTCAAACTGTGTGTGTCTGTGTTACTGCTTTCATTAGATTTTCACAGTGATTAAACCATTCTTATGAATGCTTAAACCATGCTTATGAATGAGCATATACTAGTACACAGTGTAGTTTGTGCATAACCAATATGAAATGTAAGTGTTGATATGTAAATTGTTTAAATCAGAAGAGAAATATGAGCAGTATTAATCTTGTTCTTGCTTTGTTTCTGTATTTGAAACATTGGACCATGTAACAAAGATCTGCTGAATGTTAGCTAACAGCTTCATTTATGAGCTTTCTAGGGTAAATTAATTGTTTTAGAAAACAGGGTTTTCTCCATGCTTAAGAAGAGACAGCTTTAATCCAAATTGCTCCAAAAAACCCCCATGATTACTGGTTAAAGAAGCAATTTGAGTATTTTTTGTGATTATACTTAAGGTCTAGGCAGTGCAGTTTTTATTAGCATATATATTTATTAAGTGTGGCTTCTATGTATATTCATTTTGTTTGCTTTTACAAATACCAAATCCATAGCAACTTCTTAATGCAGCTGCTTTTAATGTTTTATCATTATGCTAAATCCTTGGCAGATGGCTCTTATTTTGTAAAAGGAAACATTTCTAGGAAGGTCAACCTTTGCTTGCGTGCAACTTAATTTTCTTGACTCAAAAGTGAAGTGTATGGAGTACTATTGTGACTGTAAATGTCTCTGTGTGATCAAAATGTTTTTTGGCTCATTTACTTCTAGGCTTGGCATAAAAAAGGTCATCTTGAGTAATAGAACACGTGGCTTTAGGTGGTGTTGCTTGAGTAGGAGCATTGGACCAGATGATCACCTGGTCTCTGCCAACCTCAAGCATTCTGTGATTTGTTGTTTTTAAAAAAATCTATAGCACAAGACCACTGTTTCTGATCAAATACCATCTGTTTGTGCCTTCTCAGTTTCCGTTTAGAAGTGGAAAGATACAGGTAACTATATATGGTTGAGAGATGGTCAAGGTGTCTCAAAAATGAACCCACCTCCCACGACGAGTGTAGTGCTGAGGAAATGGAAATGCTGTCTGCAGGTGAGTTGGTGGATCCAATATACAATGGATCCAAGGCATGGAGGTTGCCCAATCTATCCTGGACTTCAGCCTTACAACCACAGAGGCTGATGTATAGCTCTCCTCTCTGTCTCCTGCTCCAGAAGAGACAGCAGAGAGTTATATTTTGCTCGTACAGCTGTATAAGTTGATTTGCGCTGCCTTTTTTTCAGAGAAAAGTGGATTAAACCCGTAATGAATAAATCTAATTTTGAAATTACATTGTTGATCTTCGCTGCAGCAACATGTGAGATCCTTTCTGAGGTTTGCCAATCAAATGTGCAAAGACAAAACAAAATATCTGCAGCTAGGCATTCCCGTTTGCAGAGTCGGAGCAATATGATCTTTGTAAAAAGTCGTATTTCAGCAGAAATTGGGTCAGCCAAAAAGCTTTTGAGTAGGTCCAAGAAGTCCTTATGGTATCCAATAAAAAATAGTGGGCTTAATGCTATATAGACTGATAGACTCCACTGGGCTTTTTGGTAAAGCATTCATTCAAATGGATGGGGATCATTGAAAAATTACAATTGATGTGCTACATTAATTTTGGTTTAAAAGGGAATATTATCCAACCTTAAAAGCAAAATATTGCTGAATTAGAGCTACAGAAAACCACATTAAATTCTTAGAATAGTGCTAATTTTCCAAATACTATTTTGAACCTAAATTCTGGACAAAGAATTTTAAAACAACATGCACCACTACCTAGGGAATTGTAGCTGAGACTTTTAAATATGTTTTCCTTAGCATAAGTTTTTAAAACATAGCACTTTCTCATTCTTTTTGACTGAACATTTTTATGAAGTAGTCCCCAAGCATGCATCTTTAACTCCTGAGGTGTAACCCGTACTCTCACACATTTATGTCACTGTGGATATGCTAAAATTTGTCTTCTTATCCTGTCAGCAAGTGTTTGCAAAATGTTGTCTGTAGTCTCAAAGCTGGTGAAGTCTTACAGAGTTCTTGACCTCAGCAAATTTGAGTGAGGCAGTGATTGTATTAAAAACAGGTGTTTTTATGAGATGTGCCTGGAGTTGTCAGTTGTTCTGAGCCTGTAGCCTGGTGCAGGCTCAGCACTGCTTGGGCAGCAGCATCAGTTACTGTTCAGGAACATGAACTGCATTAAAGCATATGGTTCATGTGTTCTCTGAGGAGAGCTGGAGTGCTGCACCTCCAGGTGCTCCTCTGTGCAGGGCAGGCTTGGCACAGAGGTGCCAACTGTGGTATCACAGAGCTGGTGGGGCTGGGAGGGACCTCTGGGCATCATCCAGTGCCACCCTCCTGCCAGGGTGGGTCACCTGGAGCAGGTGAAACAAGGACATGTCCAGGTGGGTTTGGGACATGCCCCAATGATGTCCCTGGGCTGCCTGTCCCAGTGCTCAAGGGAAAGTTCTTCATCATGTTGAGGTGAAACCTCCAGCCATTTTAGCCGTATCTCCTGCCCAGCTCTTCCCAGCCTGTTTTCAATCTGAGACAAGATTACTGATGAAAAACCCCTGCTCATTAAAACTTTGAAGCATTTAAGGAAACTGTTGAGCCCGCTGTGCATCCTGAAGTGAGACATAGTTGTTAGTCTATGGCTTTCAAGATTCTTCTCTTTCAGAAGGACCAGTCAGATGGTGAGCTTGGAAGTTAGTCAGAAGTGCTGGCAAATAGTAGATCTGTTTCTGTGCATCTTGCCTTATTCTACTGCTCCCCAAATTTCCATCTTCTCTTCAGCAGTAACTGTAATCCATGTAAGCATCTGAAGCCTGCTGATTGTTTTCCATCTTTCTGAAGCACTCACATTCTATATGAGCAAGTGTGTTAGCTCATGCAGAAGGCCACACAGTGGTCAGTGCTTTCAGTGCTCTTGATGTTTTATTTTTTGTGTAGCATTAAAACGTATATGTGATGCCAGTCTTAAATACAGCATTTGTCTAAATTGCTTCCCACAATTGTATTGTCTCTCAGCTTTTTTTAACGTCATGCAGCATCAGAATCCCAGAAGTTCAGTCCAGCAAGTTGGTTTATTTTTCCATTTCTTGTCTTTTTGTCATGCTGACTTCACAAATTCTAGGAATGTTTAGCTTCAGCCTTGAGTCCTGAATCTGTTGGCAGGGGAGATTTATGAAAGAAAGAGTCCACCCTACTGTGAAGCATATCCATGGTAGCTGTGGCACAGAAAGAAATCTGGAAGTTGTAAAGATTTGTATGTTGTCATCTCCTTTTGGCATGAAATGTAACAGGTGTCATTAATGAAAAAAATTGGAATAGATAAGTCTATGCTATAAGCTTAAGCTTTGTTCAGTTTTTATAATAAAGAACATAAAACTAGGCAGCTTTTTATTCCTGATGCAGGGAAACTCTATTTCATGAGGAGCATTCACGGAAAAGTCAACAAACACACTTGAGTCACATTCCGGGACTTTAAAACCCAGCTTGGTTTGTTGACAACGTTTGTGGGGTGTTTAAGGCACAGGTAAAGAAAGGCACTTCTTAACAGAGTCACCCAAGTTTTTGACTTGCATTTCTGTGGTATTCTGTTGAAATCTGAACTTGTATTTTCATTATATGTTAGAGTCTTCTAGCCTATGAATATTGCTGCCTTGATCAGGAAAGAGGGGAAGCAGAGGAAATGAGGGGTTTTTTACTGACACTTAAATTTAAAACATGAGCTCTTGATGAAACAGTGCAACAAGCACCTTTGCAAAGGAGTTGAAAAATCAAAATGCGTTGATTAAGTGTGTATGGAGACACTGTGCTGTAACAAAACCTGATTACTGCTTTTGTGACAGGAGATACCACTGGAGGTGTTTCCAGCTCATGGACAGAGCAGAAAGCATCAGTTTCACCATGTGAGAAACATGTAAATGTATAAACTTTGTGTTTCAATATTCCTTTTTGGGTCGGGCTGGCCAGGAGCTAATGGCTGAAGGATGATAGCACTTCCTTTGACTCCGTGTCTGTCACTTACGGTTTGTTGGTACATCAAAAACGTGTGATCAGAGTGACTGCTTTGGTAGGCTGAGTTCAGAGTAAATGTCAGCATCAAGGACTATCTGTGTGCATCAGTGCAAGCCAGGACTCGGTGCAAGACCTCGGTGTAGAAGAAATAGATAATAATGAAAGACAGTATGAAGTTACCCAACAGAGAAAGTGCAGCATATGCAGCAGCATTAGCAAAATCTTTATTAAAAAGATCAGAGATACAAAGAATTGCTTCTCTTCTGTTGGCAGTGGAGGGTGTAAACATGGGGCAGAGTTTTAGCTGTTACAGTGAAAACGTTTGTAAAGTAAAAAAGGTATTGAAATAGTTATGAAATTTATGAAGCAAGTTCAATCTTTAATAATCAGAGCAGGATTGTTTTGTGCATGCTCTCACTTGGCGGTCTGTGCTGGTTTGGCATGCCCTCCAGCAAGGGACTGGGCTGGAACCCAGAAGTCCACTTAAGGGAAAATAAAACTCTTATAAAATCCTGTAAAGGCCCCCCTGCTATTCCAGATTTTATTGTTGTTTCTTTTAGACTTTTCTAGTTCATTGCTATCCCTGTCAGTGATGTAGTGAAGTTCGTGACTGTCTCAAAGCCAGTGGAGAAGGAAGAGCTGCCTAGAACAGGCTGCAGTGCCCAGCATGTACCATCAGTGCTCTGTCGGCCCCTTTCCAAGCCTTGTCAATACAATTCTGCCCTTCCCCTGACAACATTTATGCTTTAAGACAACAGCATAATGAGTAGCTACTGTGTGGTAATGGCTGAAAGTCCCCAAAGGAAAAGTTCTGTTGGATTAAACAGGGATGTTCACAGTTGGGATAGTGGAGGTTCTTATCTTCTTCTTTTTTTTTTTTTTTTAATTTAGTGATGGCAGGTGTAATACAGATTTTTTTGAAACTGTTTTGGAAGCAGTCTGCCTTGTAAGACCACTTAAGAAAATGTATTCTGTCAGAGTGTCCTAAGGAATTACAGATTCAAGTGAAGGTGTGTCTCAACAGTATTTTAGTTCTTATATGTATCTATATGCATTAGAATGAGATAATAAAATACAAAAAACAATAGGATAAGAGCATATGTTCTGCATTTGATTTCATAGACTGCCTGAAATATAGTAATCTTAACCTAAAATATAGAGATTAAACCAAAATGTTCTGTTAATTCAAGACAAAACTTTAAATAAATCAATAAACAAATAAGCTCACAGTTGCAGTGAGATTTCACTTCCTGGACTGAAAAATTGAACTGTGGGCTCATAGCTCCCTTGAGTGTTTGGAAAGAGAATAGCAGCTCTTAATAACAGAGCACTTTGCTGTGAGGGGTGGACGTTCATGTCATTACCATTCTTCTGGCAACTTTTCAACCACCAGCAGCAAAAGTTTTCATTGATTGCCTCCTGCTGTAAGGCAGTAATTATACTGCACTGTCTCTCTTTCATGAGCTGCAGGAATTGGAGAAAATGAGAGAAGCTGGAGATACTGGATATAGATAAAACGCAATTCAGGCTGAGCTGTTTCCCATGTTACTACATGAGGTCCAGCAGGCTAATTTTTACACATCTGCACTAAATGTAGAAGATGGGTTTTCCAGTGCAACAGTGGACAATCCAAAGTAAAAATTTGATCCAGATGCTGCAAAGTCATCCACTCTCTAGAAAATGCAAAGGTATTGCATGAAGCTTTTCTCTGAAAATCAGACTCCTCTGGCCACAGCCCAGGTGTGGGGTCACTGGTGTTGATCAAGAGCAATTAAACATTGTGTAACTGTCCCAGATTCGTACTGTTATATTTGGTCAAGGTTCTGTTCATTGTTGCATTCCAGTGATGTTGAAGGGGAAAGAAGCTCTTTGTGAGAAATGCTGGTACTTATTTCACCTGAGTGTGTTTTCTCTCTGAAGTTGGCTGAGGCAGAGGAAATGGATGGAGGTGTTTGTGAACGGCACTGAGCTGTCACATAAGTGATCCCTTATGCCTGACTTCATCTAGTTATAATTGACAGGAAGACTTGTGTGCATTTTGGTGATGCAGAATCAAGTGCAGCTGGAGGAAGAGAAATGGGGAAATGTGAGCTCAGGTAGTTATGGAATGCAGGAGTTTGTGCATATACAAATCTTTGTCATAAATCAACAGTTAATCAGTTTTCATGACTTGGGATTGTGGAAATGTAGTACGCTGTATTTATTGAGGAATCAGCACAGTGATCTAGATCTGTATCTTAATGTAGGAAATGTATTGTGATGCCAATACCCTTTTAACTGAGATAATTAATTTAAACTTATTTGTCTTTGCCTTTAAGGATCTTTTGATCTTACCAAGTAGGCTGAACAATTTCTGCAGATAATTGTCCTGTGATTTATTTTTATGTTTTTATGAAACAAATATATTTGGTTGTCAGTACTTTGTTCTCCAAATTGCTACTATAATGTTTACCTTCTGTTTGAGCTCAGCAGTGTTAGAGTAGATATAGAGTAAATGTAGGTGAAAGCTAATTAAAGCATAACAAGCATGTAGAGCACTTGTATATCACTACATTATTAATTGAGGATTTTATGGTGTTGATGCAAGTAGTGTGTCAGTTTTAGCACAGAACAGTGAGACACGTCACTGGTCTTCTCTCCCTTCTCATTATCACAGTCTTTATGTACACATAATACATAAACACATCCTAGAAGGCACATGAGATAATATACACAGTAATATTCAATATTCATTAATATAAATTAATATATATTATATCACTATATATTAGTATATTATATAATATTAT
>VWZU01014071.1:338361-393667 GCA_013397095.1 Sterrhoptilus dennistouni | reverse complement strand
ATTTATATTGATATTTATATTAATATAAATATTAATATTATTTGTGCTGCAGTACAATAAAGAATTTCCTTGTCTTACATTTCAGCTCTGTACCTCCTACATGGCAAAATCCAGGTATTCTCAAACAATTAAACCATACTTTAAGGAAGAAGTATTTAATCACACAAAGAAGGAGAAGTGGCAGAATCAGGATCCAAAGAATTTTCTGAAACCCCTGCAGTCTCTCACAGAAGTTTCCATGCGTATTAATTTCTACAAGGGATAGTTCAAATTCTGCTAACGTTGGTATTTAGAACAATGAAGCATCAAAAAATTGTCTTTTTGCTAAAGTAATAAGAAACCCCAAAACAAACAACAAATCATAAGACTGCAAGAGGAAGGAAGCTTCTAGCCTTTGTGGCACTTCAGGAGGAATTTTCTCAAACTTACCTAGAGGTCTAGGCTCTGGAAGGAAATGACCTCGATCTGAACTCACAAGTGAAGTTTTAATAGAGGTGCTGTCCTGCTCTCTGGTAGATCCTGAGCTGCACTGATTTTCCAGTCTTGAATTGAGACAAAAATGAAAATTGTGGCAGCTCTCACAAATCAAAATTCATTTCTTTTTGATCCATTTGGAGTCTGTCTTTGATCTGGACATTTTTTATATTTATGTTCAATATACCAGATCCATCTTTGTGCTTTACCATGTCTGTCTTATTTTCCTATACCAGAAAACCTTTTCTCATTTTGCTGACTAGCAGAATATTTACTACTGTACCTAATTATATATTCGTATCTTATATAAATGTATTAAATTTAATACAATATCTGATATAATGCTTCTTTCTACCTAACTTGTATATTTTCAGTCTAAAATTCAGGGTTATTTTCAATATGAGCGTGGGAATCTGGTGAGGAAAATCGCAGGAGAGGTAATTAAGTTAAAGCAGAGCAGTTTAACAGGTCTGGAGAATATTCCAGTTAAGGACTGTTTCTGCTTACCATCACTTCGTAAGGACCTGTTCTCCCTGGAGGTATCATGTTCTGTAGAGCACATGTATTTCACTGAGGCTGCTGGTACTGAAATGTTTTCTGTTGTTCTCCAACAACTGTGCTGCAGGTAAATGTACCCAACAGATGACATTTAGCAATTATCCAGCCCCATAAGTTTGACTACAGCCACTGTAAGAAAATTCTGGTATGAATCCCTGCGGTGATCTTTCCCCAATCCACTCTAACCTCTAGGCTCCAGAGGGGAAGCTTTGTGGAAAAAAAGGAAAAAAATTAATTTTCACTTTAGTACAGTTTCTTATGTTCTTGGGTTCATACTGCATCTGTTACAATTTCTGTTGTGATCAGCTTAAAAATGACACATCTAAAAGTAAACAACCTCATGCTCCTGAGCTGTGTTACTGGTTTGCAACTCACTGTAGGATAATGCCACTTGTTCTCTGTGTCCCTGCTGTGGTGGCTCTCAAACCCATCAGGAGTTACAGCCAGGGCAGGAAAACTTCAGCCTCAGTGAGCTGGTGGTGTGTAGGAGCATCCATGGACGGCGGGGAGAAGGAACTCTGCAGACCTGAGATGTTCTAGAAACACGTGGGTTTATTGCAAGGGTTGTGGGTAGAAAGGGCTTTGCCTTCAGCCACCAGCCTGGGCTGGAGGGAAGCCCAAAGAGAGAGGGGGAGAGAGAGGTAAGGGAGGTAAAAGAGCTAAGAGGGGTAAGAAGAGTGCAGGGGTCAGAGATGTAAGAGAGAGGTAAGAGCAAGAGAGTGAGGACCTTCTTACAATACATTATATCTCATTTGTGTTGAATATTCTAATTTACAGTGACCAACTGGTACAAAATACGAAACCTACAAACTTTGCATGCAGCCTATGAGAACTGCTATATTACCATATCATCCTATATTCTAGACTCCAAAGACTACTTTTCTTATCTACTTTTTCCTGATGCCTTGGCAGGGTGGAGAGGGGCTGCATTCTTGGGTCGTTTTGTTTTCTGTCCTTTAACCTGACCCCAGCTAATCCTATCTTCCTGCCTGCCATGATCACATCTCAAAGCTGCCCTTCATTTCTATTTTGCTCACAGGTTTTACATCTCCAGTATTTCTTACCAGGCAATCATATCCACAAACCCTTCCTGTCCCATCTTTCCCAACAGTGGTGGGATTTGACTGAGCTTCTTGGTGTAAAACCAGGAGGAGTTTTATGACTTGTGCAGGAAGCAGCCTCACTGATGTCTGGCTGGGAGGGCATTTAGGGCAGCTCAGGGTCCCTGTGCCACCACTGGAGCTCCTGCCTGACACACCTGCTCAGCTGACAATTGAATCCAAAGTATTTTTTGTAGCTCTGCTGTTCCATACTACTTTTCTGTCAAGTGACAGTGTTTTTTCCTAAATTACAGACTTTCTGGTTCATGAGGGCAAGTTTATTTCCTAATTGTGTAGAGACTGGAAGGGAATTAAGTGGGCAAGTCCTTTAATTTAAAATATAAAAGTGTATTACTGGTCTTGTTCTCTGATGAATCGAACATTAGGTATATTAATACTAGTAATGGCACATAATGGCAGCTTGTCAGAAGTAAAGATAATTATTTCAGGAACACAAAACTAACCTTGACAGATAATTGCCTGTTGAAATCTGATGCTGTGCAACAAATGGAGGATTATTAACAACAGACTCCCATGTTCATCTGTTATATCATTAAATCCTGTATGTTACATTGACAGGGCTATGACTGCATTAAAAGCATCTCCCTTTTCTTGAGGATGCATGTCAGTTCTGGATTAAAGATTTTGATTTCATGGGGCTGTTCTGTTCTAAATAAATTGTTTTGCTGTCCTCCAAAATGCTGAGAATCTCTGAGTAAATTTTGTCAGGTGTGGGTTATTTAGGTGTATACTACTCACTGAATGAAAAAGAGCTGATTTTTTCCCCTTTTTTCTTTTTTTAAAAAAGCAAACTGGTCCTAGTGTTTTTAAATGCATGTTCATCCAGCAGGCACCTTGAGATCTGTGAAGATTTTCCTTTACTGGACAAAAGTTTACTAACATGAACTAGTGGAGAGAAGTTCGAAGGTAACAGACACTCAGGCTCAAGAGACAGTTTTCAATTACATGAAATGTAATGATACCCAAAATAACTTTAGCAAATAATGTTATATATCAGCCATTTGAATTTTTTTAAATCAAGAGAGTGAACCTTTTGTTCAAATGCATTGTGCAACTTAAACCAAACAGTGGTTATTCAAACTTTGAATTTTGACTGTGAACTCCATGAGACATCTGCTATTTCAAAACTGTTAGTTTGAAGTCTGTAGCTGTACCTTGAAAGAGGTTACAGGCATTGTTTGGGAGAAGGCCTTACAGTCAAGTCTTCCTCTAGATCTAATAAAAAATAATTCATTTGGTGATTTAAAAGTTAAACTGTGTTTTCTGTCATCGAGGTTGATATTAAGAATATAATGTTGCTGTAGTCGCTTTAACAATTTTCATCAGGAGCCGTCCCCAAATGCTACTCAAGACAATAGTGGCAAGCATAAAAAACACTAAAACCATCTGAAGTTCTGAACAGCAAATTGTGTACAGAAAAAAAATAAATCAATTTGTATCAAAAAAGACATTATTTACCTAATCATTCATGACTGAAAAAAGCCAGATGAAATATTGCCTTATTTCAAAAGGCAATCACGAAGGCTTCAAAGTACATATAATCTCATTTCTCTGCTCTCGTTTTACCTGCTTTTCTCTCCCTGAACTGGAAAACTGCTGTCATAACTGCATCTATTTCCTGTAGGAGCTATTAGTTAGTAGCATTACATCCGCTTAGACGTGATCACTTTTCTCTTCTGTGTGTTACTGATACGCTGTTATCCCGTAATATTGCTCATCCATCAGAGCTTGCCATGTTTCCTGTGCTGATTGTGGTGTGGAGAGCTGAAGCATCCTCTAAAAAAATGTTCAGAGGTGGCAGAATATTGTAATGATTCTGTGATGTTACAGAGCACAACCTTCTTGTGGTGCATTTCAAGCTCAAAACGTGAAATTTTTCTCTGCTTTTAATTCCTAAGCAAAAGCACTTTAACCATCAGTTTTGAATGTAACCATCTCAATTCCTCTTTATTTAAATGGCAGATTCATTAAAAACTCCATCTGGCTTCCATAGGAAGCTTGCACAAGTCCTTGGAAATGGATTATTTATTTATTTTTTTTTCAGGACACGAGGAGCTGTGGCCAGGATTAGAACCTCTTCCTCCTGCAGCACACTTGCCAGATGGCAAGTTTATTGAATCTGGTTTTAACTCACTAGGGCTTAAAGGAATGAACACAGCTCTGAGAAGTGGGTGCTACATTTCTACTTCAAAGGTGTCTCCTTCAAAATTAGCCCCCAAAGATTTATGTACAGAGTGTGGTTGTGACCTGGGCAGGCTGTTGGATATCTCTCATCTCTTTCAGTGCTTGAGTCAGAGTGACACGAACCACTTTACAAAATCCCAGTAATTTCACAATATTTGGGTGAATCTTGCTACATGGCAAAATCAAATTTTTTAATATATATGTATATATAATTTATTTATTTTGCAGTGTTGTAAAGTCTCTTTTCAAATACTTGTTTTCTAAGTAAAATGTGAAAATTTGACATATTCACTGCTGTCACTTAAAACTATTTTTGGGTATTGTCCTCAATACAGAAGTCTGCTCTGTACTAAAAGCTGACATTTTTGATGGACAGAATTTAGTTTAATCAGTTTTAGGTTTGAATTGAGGAGAAAAAGACCACATGTCTATTTAAATCTTACAGCAGCTTTTTCTAATTTCTTGAAGTGGCTTTGAAACTTGTGAAATACATTTCCAGCTAATTAGTGTGTAAATGCTAAATTATTTTATTAAGGAATCCTCCTCTCTTCAAAACACAAAGCCTAGTTTTGCATTTCTGTTATTTACAGAGAAATGAGATTTTTTTATATTACATGATTTTTTCCCCTTTCTTTCTGACAATGGAGAAGACTCCTCCTGTGGAGTGATGCCAGAGAACTTCAGAGGGTCTGCAGCATCAATATTCACCTTTTCTTTCAAATGCAGAGCGGTCAGGATGCTGACTCTGCTGAGAGGGAGTTGTGTGCCAGGTTTCAGGCATTTCAGTGGCCACGTCTGTCATAATTATTTCTGTGCTTGGTTGGGCAGGACTGTACCTGTGTGCATTGTGAACCCTCATTTGTAGAGCAAAGCATATAAAGATGAGTTAAACACTTGTTTAAGATAAAGAAGCAAATAATTGCAACTCAAAATATTCTGGTTTTCTCCTTTTCCAGCTTCCTGTGTTACTCATTGATATTGTTTTATACATACTCTATATATGCTCCTTCTGCTGGAGGTGATTTTGTATGTCTGCAGTGGTGCTGGTTCTTGTCCTGCATGGTGTGAGCACACAGGGCTGTTCACCCTGGTCTTGGAAATAAGGAATAACAGCTACCGTTGTATAAGCCTTATTTGTGTGTATTTGTGATTTGAAAGTAATCTTTTAGTCTTGAGCAATGAATTTTCAGTGTTGATTTTTTCATGAAGAAATTTTCATTGTTTTGAAATTAAGTTTTTACGCAAAATACCTCAAGGGAGTCTGTTTACTTGCGCTGGGACTTGGCTTTGTATTTGGATATCACCTTTTTCCTCTTGTTACTGAACCCATTTGTTAGGAGTTCTAGCAGCATATATGCCCCAGATTTTCCTGCACTTCAAAAAAGATGGAGGGATTGAAAAAAAAATTGGAAATTTAATACAAATATTCAGGAATCTTGCTTACAAAGAAGAGAGGGTGATAGCTCCAGAATCAAAAGTAATCTTTTTTTTCTGGAGAGAGAATGTCAAGAGTTAATGCTTTTCTAAAACTCTCTAAAAGTCTCTGGTTGGCTTCTCTTTGACTTAATTCCTTTGGAACAAATTCACCTACCATACTACTTTACCACTTTATTCATATACTGCAAAGTATAGGTAGAAAAAAAAATGGGCCTCTGAAAACCTGCTGGATGTAATTGCATCCAGGGATACAGATGAATCATTTCAAGGTAGAATAGTTTCTGTGGTATTTCTAAATGAACTTAGAGGTCTCTTGTTTGCAGTTTGTTTGTGGTGCACTCCATTCAGTAGAACACTATCTGGATCCAGTACTAATACATAAATATGCCTGATGCTATTTTGAAGATGTTTTGGCATTATCTCCCTAATTTGACTGCCGTGTTACCATCATTTCCAGTTGTATCTGGCTTGATTTAAGCTGGGAGAGCTTTGTATTAGTAACATATGGAAGTTGTTATTGTTTTTACATTTGTTGAGCAGATGTATGAGCTTTTTATGTGCCTGACTCCTTATCAGTTGGAATAAATGATGCATAATTCTGAATATTCAGATACTCTGTTGGATGAGAACAAATACTGGCTGTCAGTGCACGTAAAGTCCAAGATTGGCAGTTCCAGTATTTGTTTCAGTCTGAGTGAGCACATGAGCATCGCTTTGTCCCCTCCTTGCAAATGAAACATTCTGCTGAGATTACATTTGCAAGAAGTGAAATTGGAAGGGAAGCACTGCAAGCAGGTAGAGAGGCCATTGCCCAGTGACCTGGTGAGGTGAGATCAGCTGAAGAAACTGGCACCAAGGGGCAGTTGAGCCCTACTAAATGTAAATGCCTTCAGTCATTGTACTAAACAAGAAATGGACAGTTCCCTTCACACTCGCTTCTCAGCTTTCCCATCTGCCATATTTAAAATACTTAAAACACTTCCAGTATTTTTTTAACAACTCCCATTTTCTGCACCAAAAGTATCATGCTGGCCTGTTAGAAGGGGGGTCAAAAATGCTCTGTAAGAGGGGGTTTATGTAACCTGAAGAAAAGTGTGCAAGCCACTGATAAATTTTTGTGTTTTCTCTTAACAGAGAGCATGTTTAAAGGCTTTTAAAGTGTGTGATTTCATCAAAGGTTTTTTTCTCTTCTTTGAATATCATCTGTGAGGTGATGGAATTACAACTGAGAGTGCCAGATAGGAGCTTAAGCTTAATTTGGCAAGCAGCACTTCCTTAAGTAGTCATCTTAAACTGGGCCTTGTCTACAGCAAAGCAGTTTTGCTTTCAGAAAGCAGATAATTTTGTAATTGGGCATAAATGATAGGGTGTATTTTTGGTGGCTGTGTCCTTGGTTTCAGTGAAGTAGAACTGTATTTATTTACACCAGATGAGGATCTGCCTTTTTCCGCATCTTTATTTTTTTTAATGCTTCTTTACTTCTTAGAGAACAAAAACTTTGTGTCTTTGGAAACATATCTATTAAGAAAACAGCAATAATTTACCTCTTCTCTTGTGTGCCTTCCTTTGCAGTGGCCTTGGGTCTCTACTTCCCTAGGAAGGAGTACCTGGAGAATGTGTACATCGACGAGCCGGCGGGAACGCCGCTTCTGCACATCCGTGCCTTGAGGGATTCACAGGAGGAAGGGGTCCACTTCCATCTCTGCCAAAATCTCATCATTTCTCGAGCAAGATCACATGAAAATAATTGGTTCCAAATCAGAGAAAAAACAGGACTTCTCTACCTCAGCAAAAGCCTGGATAGAGAGGACTTCAACATGCTCTGTAAGTATTGACAAGCAGTGAGCCAGCAGTGTGGCCAAGAGGGCCAAGGGCATCCTGGCCTGGATCAGGAATGGTGTGGCCAGCAGGAGCAGGGAGGTCCTTCTGCCCCTGTACTGGGCCCTGGTGAGGCCACACCTTGAGTGCTGTGTCCAGTTCTGGCCCCTGAGTTTAGGAAGGACATGGAGTGCTGTGTCCAGCTCTGGGTGTGTCAGTTTAGGAAGGACGTTGAGATGCTTGAACGTGTCCAGAGGAGGCAACAAGGCTGGTGAGGGGCTTGGAAAACAGACCATGTGAAGAATGACTGAGGGAGCTGGGGTTGGTTAGCCTGGAGTAAAGGAGACTCAGAGGTGACCTTATCACTCTCTATAACTCTCTGAAAGGTGATTATAGATAGCTGGGGGTTGGTCTCTTTCTCCAGGCAGCAACTGACAGAATGAGAGGACACAGTCTCAGGCTGCACCAAGGGAAATAGAGGGTGGATATTAGAAGGAAGTTTTTCACGGAAGGAGTGATAAAGTACTGGAATGGTCTGCCCAGGGAGGTGGTGGAGTCACCATCCCTGGATGTGTTTAGAAAAAGACTGGATGTGGCACTCGATGCCATGATTGAGGTGTTAGGGATGGGTTGGACTCGATGATCTTGGAGGTCTCTTCCAACCTGCACATTCTGTGATTCTGTGAGAAGGGCAGCTTTCCTTCTTGAGGTATCTGTTCTTAAAGCAAAATAAGTTCAGACAATGAGATTTCTCTATTGGAAGATGAGCATCAAAGGAGGAACCAGACCCAGTGAAACCCACAGCAGTGTGCCAGAGTTGATGCTGACCTGGGAAGATCCTGTAGCTCACACTGGGAACTCCAGTAAGGTGGGACAGTTGCGTTACTGGAAATGTTTTTTCTGCATTTCACAGCTGTATAGGTCACAGCTTTACACTGAGATTTGCAGTTTGTTCATCTACTGATCCAAGTGAGACCAGTTTCACTGTGTTGGGGATTCCCAGACAAATGCTGTGAGATGGTTCATGTTCTTACATAAATGGTCCTTGAATTCTGGTGACATGGATTCACAAATTACATTGCATGTAACCCCAAAGAGCTGTTAGAAGAAATGGTTAATTGTGCCTCTCTCCCTCTCTTGAGATTTGGCTTTGTTAGAGAAGCTTACTACAGAAATTCATTATCTCAGGTTTTTTTCTTTTATGTTCTAGCAGTAAATTGGTTTTGGTGATTTTGATCTATGAGGAAATTAGGTATCATTAGGTGGTGGAGGAGGAAATGGATGAGGAGTTAATGGCACACCACTGTGATCAGTTGCAGAAATTTTACTGTTGAAGAGACTCTGTAGTAACTGTCTTCAGTTTGTAAGATCCATATATCAACACTACCTGCAGACTTAGGTGCCTTGATGTTGAAATTTTCAACTTCAGACACTTAAATGCTTTATTTTTGAAGTGCTGAGTGTTTGATTTTTCATCCATTTTTGGTACTTGCCGTTCATGTATATCAAATATTTGTGCTGAACAAAGGAGGAATAGCTACTTAACACTTGAGAGCCTTGTTTTGTTCCTACAGATCAAAGTGACCTAGAACTTCTTTTCAAGTGAGTTAGATTTATTACAGAGATATTACTGTGCTGTCTGTAGTCAAGCCAAGGGAATCAAAACAAGGCTTGAGGATGTAGATGCCACAGGTTGATTTTAACTTCTATTTTATCTTTTGTCCACCTTCTTATATTTCAAAATGATGAAACAATCTGCTCTCTGAACCTAGACACTTTGGTCCATACTGCTGGAATGCTGTGACTGAAATGTTAGTCCTGATATGGGTTTGTCCTGAGAAGCTGTTGCCATCTCGTGCATTGTTTTTCCTGTTTCCACCCTGTTCTGCTCTAGTCCCTTTGAAAAGCAGTCCTGTCAAAGAGCTGATTACTGCCGGTGATGTGTTTTTATGTCACTTGTCTTACAGACAGCATGCTGATACTGGTTCTGAGATTCTATAATGCAAAATTGGTGCCAAGCCGTATAGTTTTAGGTTTATTTGGATTATTAAGGTTTAAGGTCTTCCCACCAGCATCTGGCATATTGAAGAGTTGCTTTGCCACATAATAGGATTAAACAATCATTTATGGAATAATGGATTAGGATAGAATATAAGGAAAAGACATGTTGTCTTGTCTTCTGTAAAATATTTCTTATGGTGATTTCTTCCTCCTGAAGCTGTAGGAAATTGGATGCCATTATCCAAGGTGATGCTGTATGTCTTCCTTTCATCCCACCCTTTCCAAGAGAAGGAATGTGACTCCGCTACACGCGCCACGGTTTTCCTCTCTTTGATCAATGCTACTGCACCAGCTTGCAGTTCCCTGACAGCAAGGCAGCTTTGCTTCACAGAAATGGATCTCTCCTTTCACATCAAGGAGAATAAACCACCTGGTACATTTCATCAGCTCCAGTTACCCTCAGTTCATCATCTGTGTCAGAACCTCAGCATTTCCTACAAATTGCTTGCAGGTAAAACGAGATCTGAGCTGCTCACGTACTAGCAATAGATTCAAACAGCTGCACTGTTAAAAGATCTCTTTTGTAGATCCTGTAGATTTGATTCTGTAAAGGAAGTTCCTTTGCAAACTAAAACTGAGCATGAAGTTTTTGCCTTTGAGATAATACAGAGGAAATGGGAAGGAGGACTATCCCCTTCCCTAGAGAAACGATCAGTTTTAGAATTTTATGTTTGCTAAAAGTAGACTGAGAATATCCTGAGCTTTAAATTGTGCTGCTTCTAAACTGTAGAATCTTCCCATGTATTCCCTGCTTTCTCCCTACCCTAATTCAACCACTCAAGTTCCTTCTGCTTCACTTCTGAGTCTGCCTTTCATTGTGCAGTCACGACGTCCAAACGGATTTACTGAACTGCAGAAGAGTATTAAAGCCATCAAAGCCCTGTACTGGGGAGTGACTGTGCCTGTGTGTGTTGTGTCTGTTTTGCAGCTGAGGGTGTTCCCTTCAGGTACAACGAGAACACCACGGGGGTGCGGGTGACACAGAGCCTGGACCGGGAGGAGAGGGAGAGGTACGAGCTCATCGCCAAGTGCACCGTCAGAGAGGGGCTCAGGGAGATGCAGGTGGAGGTGCCTTTCCTGGTCAACGTCTTAGATGAAGATGACTCTCCTCCTTTCCTTCCCAATGGCACTGATACTGCAGATGCTGTGGTGGAGTTCAACAGGAAAGAGGTAACGTTGGTTATGTTCTCCTTTACCTTGTCCCTGAGGTGGGAGCACAGCAGTGGGAGGCAGGATTCCCTCCTGGGAGGCATCATGTTCTGCCTGGGTAATGGATCTTGGCAACGAGCCCACCACACCATGCTCTGCAGAGCTGTGATTGTTAGAATGCTGTTTGTAGGATTCCTCTGCCCCAAGTTATGTCTCACTTAGATCCCAAAGAAAGAGGAGTTTGGGTTAGTAATTGAAGAGTGTGGAGAAATTTGAGCAGTTTCCAAGGTTGGGATGGACAATTGCTGAGTCTGTGGTCAGGATTGCTCTGGATCTCTCCATACTGAGCTGTGCTCTGTTACAGAACTGCTTCCTCCAGGGGATTAAAATTGTGCTGTTAGGGCAGGTGTGTGTGTGTGTATGTATCTGTCCCCTACATGCAAATCTGTGTAATGTATCAGGACTATGTGCAGAGCATTTATTAGGATGCTGTAGAAGTAGTGGTTGACTTCTACAGACAAGCCACTGTACCTGTGAAGTTTCAAGGCTGTTAATGGCGAGCTCCAGGATCTTGTTTTAATGCTGTCCTCCCATTTTTCCCTTACTATGCCAAGCTGAGCTTTCAAGAGGTCTGAATTCCTGGGTATCTTTGGTGCCCCTGCATACTCAGTGGTATAGAGAAGACTTTTTTGGGGGGCATAAAATGATGCATGTTTCGTGAGAGAACTTCTGTTTCCTAACAATGAGATCTCTTGGTAGTCAGTTTTCCCTTTAAAGTACATTTTGATCCTATTTGTGTCTGAAAGGGAAAGGACTGATTTTGGGAGTTTGCTGCCATCTCCTGACTAGAGCAAGTCTTGACATCTATGAACACATTTCCCTGGGTTTCAGTGAAAGTTGTAAGCTCTTGTTTGACCAGCGTTTCAATCTCCAAAGCAGTTATCAGAAGAAGAAATCTCCAGGTCCTTCAGCAGTGCCATTTACTGTTTCCCACCAGGGCACTGTTCTTTCCACGCTGACTGTGTACGATGCAGACACCACACCTATTTACCCCCTTGAGAGCAGCAGAAAGAAATACACAGGAACCATCATTACTGAGGATCCCTGGATAAGTGAAACATTTCGTGTAGAGCACATCTTTGATGAAATCCACTTCAGCCCAAATGGCAGCCAAGTGAGGGGGACTCGGCACGAGTACAGTAAGGACTCTTTCTTCAAATAAAGGAGAAGTTGCTTGTTAGTTGACCAATAAGCTCTTCAGTTTTTCTGAGCATTTTGTAAATATTGAGCCAAAGAAAGCTGAGAAATTCAAAGTAAAGAAAACACTGGGTTTTAAATATGTACTGAAAAAATGGAGCCTTGTGCATCTCTGCAATAAGGAGTTTATGGGATGATGATGTATAAACTGATAAAAAAGAGGTTTTGATTGTAGGATTCTCAGCTTGGTAGGTAGAAGGGAAGAAGACCTCCCAAACATCTTGAATGACAGAGAGCATAACTCCATAAAAACATACTTCATATTTAACTTGCCTTCTGTTTCCTGTTAGGAAACTTGGATGTGTATAATTAAATTTGGCATATCTGTTTTTGTTGGGCTTACAGTATTAAAAGATACATTTGCAGATAATGTGGGTTGCTAATAGACTAATCTTTTCCTTCACAGAGCTGGTACTGAATAAAAGCATTTCAGTCACAGAGCATCGTTCCTTCCAGCTGGATGTTCTGGTGAATGACACGGAATTTCAGGGCCCAGAAAGATCAGTGATGCTTCATTTCAATGTCTCCATCCTCCCTGTCAGCATTCAGTTTTCAAACATCACTTACCAGTTCACAGTGAACAGAAATGCTGAACGCTTTGCCCAAGTAAGAGCCATGTTAATTATACATCCCCTTTCTGATGGAGTGTAAGATCACTGGGGCCAGATGTGTTACAGAGCTCGTTGGGGTTAACTGTTTAAAGCAGAATCACTGAAAAATGTGTTATCAGTGTGATTGTTGCTGGATGTAAGGGGTAGCAGGCTGGGCACTGCCTCTCCCACCATGTAATAACAGAGGGGGGGCCACACATGGAAGTACTAATGGAGAAAAATAATGTCTTGTGGACAGGAGGACTTGCAACCGTGAGTGGCTTAGGCATGAGTAACTGCAACGATGTCAAGGGCACAGAAAAGGGATTTGTCCAGCTATTGGAGTCTCAGTATATTAATGGCTTTTCTTTAGGTAATGGCTAGTTAGTAATTAATGTGTTTCCTAATTTAACCCTTGTTTTAGCTTAATCACCACCATTAATAATGCTTTCCAGAGACACTTCCTAACAGGTTGACATTAATCAGGTGAAAATTATAATATAATGCCTATGGAACATGTACATTAATAAGGAACTGGTTCAATATAATTAATATTATGAAAGTGAATATTAAAAACATCAGCAATGAAGCCTTTTGGGAGAGCTGTTGGAAAGCATGCCCTGTAACTATTGTAGGAGAGAGGAGGACTGAGATTAAAATATGGTCATCCCAATTGCAGAGAAAACCAATTCATTAGAAGAATTTTATGGAAGAATTAAGTTTTATTAATCTTTAAGCCTCAGGCTAGTTTTAAAAAGAAAGAAAAAGGGAAGTTAGATATATTGCATGTTCTTATATCCAGTCTGATGAAAAGCAACGCAGCTTCATAGCTCTTCAGAGTACAGAATAGGCTGTACGTGACCAATAAAAATTCTGCTGTTCTGACAAGGGACATTTTGTCCATAGTCTGCACTGAATATCCTAAATAAGAAAAAGGTACCAAGTGTGCTCCTGTAGCAGCCTCACTACAAAAAATTACCTTTATGACATTTCATGGTGCCTTGTGGCTGCAATTTTTCAATTTACAGTCTGTTAGAAACTTCAGAGGATAGGCTGTTCTTTTTTTGTGCAGATCAAATTATTTTTGATGTTTGGTTTGAGGCTTTTGTAGCAGCAGACTGTGAAAGCTTTACCCTCACCTGTTGCCTGGGGATAGGGTGAAACCTGGGTTTCCCCAAAAGAAGTAATAGCTCAGATATGTAAGATACTCAAGGTGTAAGCCCTGCATCTAGAACTCTTGCTTCTGTGTCACAACATGACTGTAATTGAAACAAATGTGGATACTTACATGTTAGGTATTAATGAATTGGTTGGGCTTTTTTTCTGTGTGCATGTTTTTCTATATAGGTGTATGCATACAGTGTTATTATGAATGAATGAGTTCCAGAATAAATTTGGACAACCATGGTTATCTCTGCATACTCTAGATTGCTTGAACACTTCAGTTTGAAAATCTTGGAGTACGTGGATTTTTTTAGTTTCAGGTTGCAAAACCGAAAAAAGCTGGTTGACTTTTAAAGTTGCTGGTGTTGAATATTGTCATCAGAGTCAAACATCTTGAATAAAAAGGAATTTTAGGGTCTTTGAAAACAGTGGCATTTCCAACTAATTGTGCAGTTTCACTGGGTGGCAGTAGTAGCAGGGAAAACTTCCTGCAAGAACTCCAAGTCTCTGGGAAGAGATCTTGTTCTTTGTGCTGCTTAAACACAAATTCACAAAGAGATTTTGTTCTGATTCTTGAGCAGCCAAGTGCAAAAGTCATCCTGGCTCTGGAGATGGTGTTCTCAGTCAGTTGAAGTGTCATCCACTTACTTCTGAAACTGGGCTTGAATTTACAGTGTGCTCAGCTTGGAGCGCAAGTCAGTGCAGGGAGCTTAGTCCCCAGCACTGCACATTATTAAAGTTGGCTGCATAATTAGCCTTGATGTGCCAGAGTAGTCAGGGAAAGTACTGGGCCAAATCAATGTGAAGGCTGAGCTGTCTCTTGCCCTAAGGAAAACACAGAAGCGTGAAGAAATTATTAACTGCTGGGCTGATGCCATTTGTCTGTTTGAGCAGCTAAATGAATTGTGTAACAGAAGCACGGCCTGACAGTGCAGGCTTGCCCAGTGGCATTTAACTTATCAAAGGACTTAAAGCTTTATTGACATTTACTGAGACAAATGATGAATAATGTTGGCTGAGAGTTTTAGAGAGGTTATGTGTCCAAATGTCCCTGGAATTCAGTGAAGAGGAACAGTATCATTACCCAGACTTTATTAAACATTGGAACTTGAAAGATGGATTTTTCTGTTCTTATTTCTAATAATGGTATTTCTGTGTTAACTATTTGAGAGTCTTGCAAATTTGTAGGTTCCTCCCCTATAAGCTGATGTTAAACCTGACTGCCCTTTACCCTCATTACTTGGTTTTTCACCCTCACAAAGAAAGGGGAGGTAGCTGCTTTTACCTTTTCCCCCTGGAGTTGTGCTCTGCTGCACCTGAGAGCTGAGCTGGCTCCAGAACTTGTGGAGCAGGGCAAAGTTACAAGGTTGGACTTTCCTTAGCAGAATTAGGCAAAAGGAGAAAGTCTATCTTTCTCATAGAAATTTATTGAGGGAGGCCTTTATAGCTTCTTCTCAAATTGTACAGAGAAAGCAAAACTGGCCAATGTGCTATTCTAGGGATAATCTGTTCTTCAGAGACTCTGAATTTATGGGGTCTTCTCCAACCCCATTGGAGGAAATTGCTGTGATCCAAAAGGTGCCTGGAAAGAGCAGTTATGACAGAGTAGGCAGAAAGGGCAGTTTAATGTAGTTAAAGGTTGCTGCCATGGATCATCACCATGCTCTCCTGCTGCCTGGAAGGAGAACCATGAGAAGGAGAGCCAAGGAGAACCATGGGAGCAGTTGCAGTGTGGCACCAGGGCTGTGGTGACGTGGTTCTGGAAGGGATGTGTCTAGACCTTGTGTCTAGACAGGGTTTATGAACAGTGGAAATCTTGTCTTCTTCTTCCTGCCAGTCCCAGCATGTTGTGAGAGGAGACGGCCAGAAAGAAATGGCCTTTCCTCTGATGGCTTTAATAGTCTTTCTGTGTTATCCTGCCACCTAAAATCCTGACAGGAACGGTGCCAAATGACCCATCAGTGCTGTGAATGGGAATAAGTTAGATGAAGTGAGATTATCCTGTAACAAAGTATGCTTCTAGAATGGCAAAAGCTTCCTTTTTGACTTTAAATAGTCCAAGTTCATAGGAAGAGGTCTTAGTACATGAAAACTTCTTTTTTTAAATAACATTCTTTAGTAAGAATGCTGAAACCAAGATGTACAGATATGCTTTTACCAGCAGTGGTGCTTCTTGGAAACGTTTCTTAACTGCAGCATTTGAAAATAATCCATCACCAAGTTCCTTTCAATAACACCCCACCCTTCACATTGTGGTTTTCCCTGCAAAGAAAGCCAATGCCTCTGGGCCTGATCGAAATCCCACTCTTGTAAATGGAAAAACCGAAGTGAGCTTTGGATGAGTTCCTATAGGAGCTGGACAGGAGATGGGGCTTTACATTCCTGTGCTTCTTAGATGATGTGTTTTAGACTGAGGTGTGTTCTAGCCTAGCTACTCTGCCACACAGAAGTTACAATATGGCAAACCAACATGTTTTCGTTTTTAGATTAAAATGTTTTAAAATTGCAAATGGGAAACAATGAGGTTCTTATTCCTTTTAAGGCTTTCGGAGAGCTCTTTTGGCCAGAAACTTTGACTGTAAAATAATAAAAATTATGTAATAGCAATTTCTGTGTTATTTGAAGAGAGTCACAGCTTTGTTCACGCTGAGCTCTATGATTTCTCAAAGATGATGAAAGTTTTTTTCAGTAGTTGGCTTGGGACAGAGCAGAGATTGAACTCAGAATTTCCCAAATCACAGGGTCTTGTTCTCACTGAGCACTGCTGACCATCAGCAGTAGGCATCAAATACCACTGAGTCTGTGTCAAGGCTTTTTGCATTTCCACTGCTAGTCCAAAGACAACAGTAATGCTTTACATCTCTTTTTTACTGAGAATAAATCACATCTAAAGCACTGCATTTGTAAGAGAATACCAAATCTGTAAACCCCAAAAAAACACTGAATTTGGCAGGGTACAGCATGCTCCACTTTATTTCTGATACTTCCAAGAAGCGCTAAATATTTTTTGTGTCGTGTTTTGTTCCTATCTGTGATTTCTTTGTTGGTGTTTGAGCCTAGATAGGAAAGATCTGCATTGAAAACTGCATGAAATTCCGTGGTGTGAACATCACCTACAAGCTGCTGTCCCCCAACTCCAGCTGCTATCCTGTCAGCATTCTGCAAGGCCGAGAGGACAAATTTGGGAGCCTCTATGTGAACGATTCCTCTGTGCTGCGCAGACCTGAGTGCAAGGAAATACAATACACTGTTCAAGCCACAGACAGGCAGAGCAGGAAACACACCAAAACCCTCCTCACTGTTGTCCTGGAAGGGACTCGTAAGTACCCCAGTCAGAACTGTTTATTTATTAACAAGTATTACCAGTATGAGGTGATGCATTTGCAGGGGCGTCTGTAAAATGATGGCATTAACAATGAAATTGAGTCTGAGTTGCAAGATACAGGTCACAGAGTTTGGATTTTGAGTTTTGATTTTGATTTGTACCTTCCTGTAGTAGCTATTTGTTTGAGGAACTAATGCTCAGGAAGGTGGGATATTATATGCAATTCATAATGTTCATGTTGACCTTTGATTTAGAAGAATCTTCAGTGTGTGTGTGTGTGACCTTTATTTTGTATTTCACATATTCCTGTGGAAGAAGAAAAAGTGTCTATAGGTATAGGGGTGTGTGTGTGTGTGTATCTAGCTATTTGAAGAAAGAACTGTATGGCCTAAGTATGTTTGTTCACTAATTTTTCTCCTCCCTCCTGTCTACAGATTTTTAAATAGTTTTCTTAATATTCATGTAGCAATCACACTGAATTCAAGTTCTTAAGAGCAGTGTGATGACCCACCCTTATGGGGAAGGAAGTTAGAAATATCCTGTAACACCCACAGAGGAGGATTTCACTGGAAACATACTCATTTGTCTGCGAACTATATTGCATTTTATGCAAAACGGTACAACTGTACCTGATAAGCACCTCTGTTACGTTTTATCAGATCAGAACTCATATGCCAAGAGCAAATGGGTTGAAGAAAAAGAAACAAAAACATGCAGTGGACTTTTCTTTTTGTACAAGCCTCATATTGTCTGAAAACACACATTTCTAGTTGGTGCTCTTTGGGTTACTACCGTGTTAGCCCAAGAACTTAGTATTTTCCCCTAATTAAATGTTCTGTATGAAGCTGTAAGTATTTGTGCTCTCCATTCTTCTGTTACTAGTATGTTTGCACATATCTATAGTCCTAGGCAATGACAGGATGCTGTCAAGCAGATCATATCTTCATGATCTAGATGTTTGTTTTTTGTTTCACAGAAAAGGAACACCTGGGCTTTTCTTCAATTGTTTTTTAAGTTTACTGATAGTTGGGTCAGTCAGTTTTCGGCAGTTTTTACTGCTTGCTTCATCTTTCTTTCCTTGCTATATATCCCTAAAAACAGAGTTTTCCAGTTTTTCCCTGACCATTATTTCCCTTGTCCTGAATTTTTCCCAACAGTTTTAAAAAAAGAAGAGGACTGTCCTGACTCTTGTGCTATAAGTAAGCACCGTGCTGAATGTGAGGAGTGTGGTGGCCTGGGAGTGCTAACAGGAAGATGCCAGTGGAGACAGGGGAGTGGGAAAGGTACATTTATATTGTGTGAAGTGAAATTTCTCTTTGGTTGTAATGATTTATTTGACTTCAATAGCTACAAACTGATTTATTCTGGCTGGAAAACGTGGTAGGGTAAACTTCCCCGAAGCTGAGGCTAAAAATAATAATCATAATACCCATATGAAGCATGCAGTAAAAAGGAAAATGAGGGGAAGTTGGAAGGGCCATTCTTCATCTTGTCCCTGGTGATGCTGGACACGATACACAAGCCAGCAGGTAGTGAACTGAGCTTGCAGCAGAGCTGGAGCAGGTGCTGAGCACCCAGCAGACAGTGAACACAAAGCAGTGTCTCTTTCTGTGGTCTGTAGCACAGATCTGACTGGTGACAGCTCTCGACTCATGCAGAGCAACAATTCTGTGTCGGTGCTTGATCCCTTCAGGCTGTGTAAGTGTCATACATTCTCTACAACCACTTGTAACCCTTGTATTCAAGTGGGTGAAATTGTGTGGAGAAATCTTCAGCAGTGAAAGCTGCTCTTCAGTCTCAGAGTGGTCAGCCAGCTCTTTTTCAAGCAGTATTCACAGTAACTGCAAGTGACATGACCAGTGGGCTGTCAAAAGCAGAAAAGATAGCAAAAAAATTGCTGCTTCAGTTGCCTTTATCTGTCTTGCCTGTTACTTTAGCAGGTGTTTGTGTAGTCAGAGATGTTCATTTTAAAAGGCACCATAACCTGTGCTTTGGAGTGTTAGTGAGCCCTGAGGAGATGCAATGAACTTTCCTTCCCTGTGGTATTAATGCAGCTGTTTTTCTGTTAACAGGGATCACCACAAACTACTCCACGTGCACCCCGAGCATCAAGACCTGTCCGGATGGCATCTGTGATGTGGTGGAGGGCAGAGACCCAGCTGTGTGCCCCCAAGACTGCACAAGTAGGGAATGTTTTAGGATGGGCTTTTTTCTGTTTCACCTCTGATTGCTTCTCAGATGTCACTTTCCCAAGTGCAGATACTTCTCCAAGCTCAGTGTCTCTGCATTGTCACACTTGCATTTGAATCATGGAAGTGAGTTAAGGTTATGGGAATTAATGTTGACCTTTTTTGAACCAGGCTGACTGATGGAAGGATGAG
Organism: Sterrhoptilus dennistouni; assembly: GCA_013397095.1. Taxonomy (NCBI): domain Eukaryota; kingdom Metazoa; phylum Chordata; class Aves; order Passeriformes; family Zosteropidae; genus Sterrhoptilus; species Sterrhoptilus dennistouni. Next base: position 374,148 of record VWZU01014071.1, on the reverse strand, counting down.
ATTTTCACAGTAATTCCTATTCTGCTCCCTGTTCATTCACAGTGGTTTTTTGCTGAAGAGGTCTAGGTTCTAGGCACATTAATGCCCCACTTCCTAATTCAAGTACAGTGTGATAGGAACCTTGCCTGTTTGAACTTCTGGGTAAATGAGTAAGAAGAAGCAGATTTCCATTTAAAATAAATGTGTTTACAAAGATCAGCTGGGGTAATGTACCTGCTCTTTTTTGACAGGTGGCCATCAGAATGATCCAATGCCTTACCTATCTGAATATCCAGGCAGAGACTCATATAAGCAGAATTTATGAAGGAAGAATTGAGATGAATTTATGTTGGTTTTTTTTACTTGAGCATCTATTTCTGTACTCCAGTTATACCTGTGAATACCTGCAAGTTCAAAAGGCACCCTGAAGATACACTGGGTAGAAAAAAAACAGTGTCATTCTCTTGAGCAATTGTCATTTTCTGTAAGATGATAATTTTTAAGTCGATCTTTTTATCTGACAGTCTAATTCAGGAGTAAAGACATACATGTTTCTGGAATGCTTCTTCTGACTGACATCATATACTCCAAGTTTAAATTTTAAAATGGAGTCTTAGAGGAACTAGCATTTTCTTAGTGGCTGGGACTCAATGTTCTTCTATAAAATTAATTACTAAAGAGGCTTCTTTGTATTTCTTACATGCAAGAATGGATTGTATGTTGTAAATTAGTGATATCAGAAAGATAATTATTTCATCAGAGTGAATAAAAACAATCCCTTAAGTGGTAGCAATGCTCAAAGGAAATGCAAGTAACTTCTCTAATCATCTGAAAAGAATTCTGTATTGGTAATAATTGCAATAATTAGTCATTTTGGAAGTGGAAATATTTGTGCCAGGGGCTGCTATGCTAAAATATGTACAACATATGCAACATCAAATGTTTTGCTCAACAGAAGCCTGAAAGAAATATTGTCTTACTGGATAATAAGTGAACGAGTAAGACAAGTTTTCAGGATGTTACGCCTGCCCTTTTAACGCCTGAGTTGAATAATTGTGTACATGACTTGACACAATTGAGAACCTGGGCTGGTGCCAAAAGCAGTATACTTGCAGACAGAAAAAATGAGTGTGTTCTGGGAGCTCAGAGGTGCAGGAGAACCATTTTATCAGCTTTTACTGGCAGGGGATGTTTCTTTGGGAATGACAAACAATAAATAGGCCAAGATGTGTTAAGATCAAGGATATTCTTTAAGTACAGACAGTTGTGAAAATGCTTGTTTTTGTAATTCATTTGTCATTATGATGGCTATGTCCTTGAGTCCCAAAATTGCTTTCTCACAGTAACACTATGAATATTACATTCAAGGGCATTCAGCTGAAGCAGATGGTGATGTGGCTGTGCCTATCAAATAGAGGCAACCTAATTGCATTCTGAGCAAGAGACTTTCATGTAGTAAGCAATTGCTCAGGAACAGGTTAGGGAGGATTGGCTCATTCCCTGCTTCCCTCTTCTTCCAGGTCTTGAAATATAGGCAGATACAGATAAATCTCTATGATTTTCTGTGGCAAATGGAAACTTTTATTTCATCACCTCTTCATGATGGAGGAAGTTGGCTGGGCAGAGGCAGGGTGGATGATGAGGGATTTTTGGGAACACCAATGCTTTCAAGTGTCAGCTCAGAGGGCAGTGACTCAGCAAAGTCTCTTCCAAAATTAACCACTTGAGCTGTCTGTAAAATGCTGTTTGTGGTTAAGGCAGTTTAGAGATAAAAATGTCACTACTCATTGTCATTTTTATAACGTATAAAGAAAAAAATTATTTACTTGGAAATGCATCTACTCTTCATGAAGAACTACTTGAAATCAAGAGTGTAAGTTTCTGCTCTTCTTTTTCTAATATTAAATAATGCATTTTTAGATAGCGATACTCATTTTTTTAACACTTGGACCTGGCATTTACTCTTAATGCTTTGACTAGACTTTCCTGTGGCATTTTGCAAAGGTGGTTAAGTGTTGATACCTCTATTTGACAGTGGAACAAATGATACCTAGAACAGTAGGCTGACTTTTCCAAGGTAAGGGGAAATTGGCATCAGAAGGAAGAACAGAATTCAGTAACTGCTAATGAGGACTAATGTTTAAACAGTGCAAGGTCCCCCCATTTCAGGATCTCAGAAATTTCACAATTTAGATTCTTCCATCTCCCTCAGGAATCCCTGCACTATGCTCCCAGGTCAGATTTCGGATTCTTACTGGGGTAAACCCATGGAAAACTGAGCCTTTTCTTTTCCCCTTACCTACATGTAAGAATCTTAACCTGTTGTCTGTATTTGATTAGGTGGAAACATCATTGGTGGCCATGGGAAGGGCATTGGAAATCTTGGAATCAAGTCAGGACATGGGATTTGTTACTGCTTCCCAAGACAGAACTGTTATTGTGAGAAAGATGATATCAAAGGTGAGTTTATCTGCTGTTCTCATAGTAATCTTTTTCTTTGTATATATCATGTATACATATAGAACAGTCTACACTTGTGGCCATGTTAATAAATCATATCTTTGGTCAGAGACTGCTAATACAAAACTAGTGAGGAACTGCCACCTTGACACCTGCTATGGAGCCCGAAAATTTCCAGAGTGGGTTATTTATAGCCTTGGCTAAGGATTCTTTTTTATTCATTACTACCTGACAAACAAGTTGGTCATCCTTTGATTTCCAGCAGCATTTGCATTTCAGTGAGACTTACCTGATATTTGCAGAGGCAGCTAGGAGAATAATGATTTCTGTTACTTTCAAATAATTCCAGCTTCCTGATAATTTCTGAAAAATCTCACCTTCAAAATGTCAGAGATAACCATCACCCACGGTGTTAGGAGGAGGAGTGCATCACTTTTTACCTTGACCTTCATTTAAACAGAAAAGCTTTGTGCAGTTGTTTGAAACAGATAACGGCTATTTTAGATTGTTTTTATTTTGGCTAATAATAAACATAAGCACGAAATAGTTTGCATCTTTAAAACTGGATTATTATGCAGAGGTAAGATATGGTCCTTCCGAGCTTGTCTTTCTGGCTAGCTCTGCTCTTCAGATACCATATAAATGAGTTAGTCTTTTGGGTCCAGATTTCAGACAGAGACGTGACCTTGCTTGGAAGAAGGAGCAGCTCACGCTTGGTGGTAAAGAAGGTGTTTATTCAGGGCAAAGGCCCAGGTGCTCAGTGTGTGAGCATCAATTTTGGCTCTTACTTGCCCTTAAGTACAGGGGTGTTACTGATGGAAATGAGGAGGAGTGATTTAGGTACAGAGGGGTTTGACATTGCCATTTAGGGGTAAAAGGGTGTGGAGATACCTGAAGCCTTGGCTGAGGCATCTGGTTTAGCCAGGGCCATCAAGAACTAGTGAGTGTCCATGATAAGATACAGCAGGGATATAATGGACTGGGCCAGGGCTATTAAGGGGACACAATGGGGAGAGCCAGGCCTATTACGTGGGTTAACAACAGTGATTAAAAAAAGCAGGGTGGGGGTAGAAATGAACCATTACACAAACTTAATAACAAAAAATCATATAAAACTTTAGAAAACCCAAAACGCACACTGCAACCAGTAAGAGACCACAGGGAAAATTCTGAGCAGCTCTTTTTGATCCACAGAGCAACTGTGCGACGGGGTGTGCAAGACGGTGATCACGGGTGCGGTGGGGCTGTGCTTTGTCCTCTCGGTGCTGGTGTCCCTGTACTGCATCCACCGTTACCACAAGAACTCCCCGAAGGCGCCCATCGCCTCGGCAGAGATGACCTTCCGGCGCCCTGCCCAGGCTTACCCCATCAGCTACTCCTCCAGCCAAGTGCGCCGCCCGTCCTTGGACTCCATGGAGAACCAGGTGTCTGTGGATGCCTTCAAAATCCCAGTAAGCCCCATGGCATTGTGTGTGCTCTGTTTTGGTGTCAGCCTTTCTCAGGGTTTAGTGTCTGTCTGACCCAAGATTTCAGGCTGGGGGTTCTGGTGGGTCTTTTTCTGCCCTCGCCCTCTGAAGGTTTTGGGTCTGTGCTCAAAGTGAGAATGAATTGAAATCTCAAGGTCTTGGTTTTCTTGGTTTCTCGCATTGTTTATTAATTCTTATCTTACAATTCTCTGTGCTGGCCAAGGTGTTCACAGCAGCCTGGACATGATGTGACTCCCCCCGTGATGGGAGGTCACTCTGCTTTTATTCAGATAATTACGTAAGAGAACGATTTCTGTCTCTGATCAGTCCTTAAGAGAAAGTCTTATTCTATGAGTAAAACTGATTTACTTCTTCATGAAAGTCACATATTCATAGTTATTCTGAAAGCAAACATTTATCCTGTATCACTTCGTTTTTCATTTGTACCCAGTTTCCCAGTAAATATAATCCATTATCCATAGACTTCACGTACAGCCTATTTTGAAGGAGTTGTTCCCAGGTAAGGGAAAATACATTTGCAAAATACCTCAATATCCAAAAATAAGAACGCACTGATGCTAATCAAAAGAGCAGCCAAACACAGCACACTGCAGTGCACCTGAGGAATAGCCACTCCTTTCCTTGCATCATCTCACAGGATTTCTTTTCTCTCCTGCAGGAAGATCCCAAGTGGGAATTCCCTCGGAAGAACCTGGTTCTGGGCAAGACTCTTGGAGAAGGAGAATTTGGAAAGGTCGTCAAGGCGACAGCATTCCGGCTCAAGGGAAGGGCTGGCTACACCACTGTGGCAGTGAAAATGTTAAAAGGTACCTTCCTATCAGGGCTTGATTTGCAAACTGTTTGTGGTGACCTCTGATTAGATTTTGAGATGGGCTAGTGTGAAAGGAAGAGGTCGGCTAAAAACCCAGCAGAGTCACAGCCTCTCCTCCTTCCAGCATTCTGATAAATTCTGACAGTCACAATCTGCAAGTTTGTGACTTGAGCAGTTAGCATCACATTGATCCAAGTAAGTAATTCTAAATCATGCTGTGCAAGGAGCTTCTGTCTTAACATAGCAAATGTATTCAGTTTTGTTTGGCATTGATGGAAATGTTGCAAGGGTTTGTTAAATCTTTCTGATTCTTTTCCTCTATCAAGTTTCCTTGGACAAAGCTTTTTAAATAAATCATGTTACAATCATGTGAAAAGACAGAATAGACCTGTTAACTTACTCTTCTGATTGAGAATTCTGTCTTGTTTTTCCCTTTCTGATCTGCTTTTCAATCAGTAGGAGCTCGTTCAAAATGGCTTGAATAACCCAGTGCTGTCTCCTGCTGTATCCAGTTTTCCCTAAGACTTTAAACCTGGGGGAAACAAAGAATGCCTAGATAATGTTAAGATTATAATATGAGATGCACTGAACCATTCACTGCTGCTTTTAAGTAAAAGCATGTCATTACAGGAAAATGTTATACTTGTTATTATCATTTCTGTTACATTCAAAGCACATTTGCCACTCCTTGAGAGGAAAGATGCTGAATATCCCTCCACTTTACCTAAGAAATAAATGCATTTTGCAGTGCTTGCCTTCATTGCAAGTGGTGCAGTGCACAGTAGATCATATGGAGGAAGTCTAGGAACTAAGATTTTGCAGAAGTGAAGATTAATTGACTATTACTTGTAATACTCCAGTAATGATCTATATTGTATTATGTTGTCAGTACAATAGTTACTATTTAATTTCATGTTTATTTGTGCACTTAAGGACACTGCTTTTTCTAGCACATTTTCATGAAAGTGTGACTGAGTTCAGGTTCCAAGACAAAGTGGTAAAAAGTTGCTTTTCCCTGCAGATGGTTTGACATTCAGTTTTCCCTAGCTATTATGAAGGAAAGAATTGACAATGCGAAGGAGTAAACCTTTATTTTAAGTACCTTATTTTAATAAATTGATCTGACATTTATAGTAATGCTTCAGGCTCTAATGAATCCCTCTGTAATGTAAATGAAATTGCAGGTAGTCACCTGAAGTTCCATTTTCCAACTTCACTGTAGCGAACATTTGTCATTCTGCAAATATTTATGAGCTTATTATTGGCTTAACTTTACTGCTCACACATGACAATTGGAGGACCAGTGCATTAGCTCTCAGTGGCCTTTGCAATGCTGCCAGGAAGGACAAAGGACAGTTATTCTGAATCAGGCCAACACCACCATGCTTTCTCTGTACCAGATGCAGAGTAGGTCATTTCTCCAAGGGTTTGGGACTGTTACACACTGTCTGATTATTAAAGGCAATTGGGGCACACCAGTATGTTAATGGGGAAGCCTCTTATTGCATTAAAGAGATCTCCTGCCTCAGGTGGGTAAATGAGCACAGTCTGCTTAAGAACAGACCAGGGCAGGACTCTCCCTGCTGTGACAACTTGGCATTAGGTACTGGGGAGGGAACAGCGAGCAATTACCTGAGCCAAAATAGTCTTGGGAGATATGGATGGAGGTTTAAAGGAGAGCAGATGGATAAATTTTTTCAGACCATTATTACCACTTTTCTCATATGAATTAAATTTGACCTACTGCTTGGTATGAATGCCCTCATTACAATGAAATTAAAGCAGAAAACACCAAGTGATACATAAATACAAATTATTAACAATTTGTTGAAACAATTGGCATAAAGTTTTAGAGCTAAATGTCTCCATTTGAAGTTAGTTTTTTCAGCAAACCAACAGGCATGGTACATGGGCAACTTTGCTCTATTCTGTTTCTTCACATCACAGCCCCAGAACGTCAAAAATAGGACTTTTCCTACAGGCATTAAGTTGAAAATTTTTGTTTTACATAACTTTTTGTAGTCTTTATCAGTAGTGAGAGGCCAGCTGATATTGTGCTCCCTGGGATAGAAGATTCTCTACTCTGAGTGCAGATTCAGATGACAATAGTATAAGGGAGATACAAACATATGGTTCTGATACAAACATAACAGTAGAACAGAATAACTATCTTTATAGGGAGGGCAAACTGGTCACACATGACTAGGCAAATACATCCTTTGGTGCTCACAGTCTTTATGGGAAAAACATACAGTACAGTACCAAAGAGCAGAACACAAACTTGTTCTTATTATCCTTAAGATAATAAGAACACATCTTTGAACACATCCTTCTCAATGCCCAGTAATGACACTGGAGGAACTATCCAGGCCCGTTCTGCGTGTCAGAGAGATTAAGGATGAGGAAGAAGGAGAGTTATCTCTGACCTAGGGATCTCCTTCAAGCCCCAGTGCACTCAAAGAGAAAGCTTGTCAGTCTGAAGAATTCTGCAAAAAGGCAGGACACTTGAAAGGCCAGGAAAGCCTCTTGGGGCCATGTGTTGCCACACGATACTACACTGACATCAGTGAAGTCTGCATACATGTCCCCCCAGTAAGATCAGTCTGAACTGTCCATTTAGCTTCTGAACTCTAAATCTGGATGTATGCTACAAGAGTAAGCCAGTAGAGTAATGGATTTTTACTCTGTTGGAAAACGTATTTAGGAAAAGGAGTGAGTGAGTATTTTTGTTTGATCAACGTGGGGTTTTGGCTTTCATATGCTTCTGAAGCTTTTATTGCACTGATTCACCCTAAGAAGTTGCTTCAGAACACTAGAAAAGGTTTGTAATAATTTCATGGCAGCATTAAGACATTACAGACTCTGCTCCTGATTCTTGCCTAGCCTCCTTGTTCTGCAGGCATTTGTATCAGGACAGAGCAATGCTTAGGGCAGGCTACTACCGAGCCAGAGCTGCAGCAGTCATATTCACTTGTTCTGATGTGAATGACTGCAGGATGCCAGAGATGAGAAAAGTTCTCTCCTGTGGGGAAGTATGGAGTTTTCAAACCTCTTGCTAACTCCAGGAGAGATGGTGGATCTCATACTTCAGATTGTACACAGAGAACTCCTGGGTGATGTTTTCCTAACCAAAACTGTGTGTTTGGTCACTTTCTGCAGAAAATGCTTCCCAGAGTGAGCTGAGAGATCTCCTGTCAGAGTTCAACCTTCTGAAACAAGTCAACCATCCTCATGTCATCAAACTTTATGGAGCCTGCAGTCAAGATGGTAAATGCTAAAAGATAATGATTAAGATGAAACCATCCAGAACAGAAATAAAATGCAGTTTGTTGATGGATTTCAGCTACTGCTTAATTTAATAATTGCTGAGCACCTTTTAAATTTGCTGTTGGCTGAAAAAAGAGGGCTATATAAAAAAAAACAGTACTTGAAAGCAAAGGGAAATACTAATTCCGTGTAACTAAGCATTCCTCCTGTGGTTTTCCTCAATGCACATTTTGATTCTGAAGCTATTTTTAATTAACTTGTCTCCTACGAGTTCTCTTCCAATCAATACATATTTCTATATTACATTAATAATCAGTGTTTTCAAATATGGGTTATATTTCAAGTTTAATTGAGTTTTCATTATTGTTATTATTTATACTAAAACAATGTAAATAGGCAACTACAGCCATATATAGACAAATACAAGTGGACAGTTAGGTGGATAGTAAGTTTTCCTTCACTGTCATAAAACTGTTTTCTCCATCTGGTTATGAAATGGTTTCTAAAAGCCAGAGTCATCAACAAGTGTGTTTCAAGGGGAAGAATCTCCAGACACATATATTATAAATTGCCAACAAAGCAAATTTTGTCATGCATAGGAACTGCTCATTTTAAGTGGCACGGCAACATTCTCTTCCTTTTGCATTTGCAGTTGTGCAGCCTAAACTCACAGCATGGATTCTGCAACCTTGGGCAAAGGCCTGCTGCCTTCTTGGCCCTCCCAGTTCTGTTGCAATTGTCACTTTTAGTTGTAGACAGAGAATGTAATTCAGGAGTGAGTCATCTTTGAGTCTTAGTAAGGTAATGAACCAGTGGGGCGGGTTAGTTTTTTTTCTTTGCAGTACAATGTATTTTTCATCCCAAAGGAAGTGAAAGGTTTCTGAGTCAGAGGCTTTTACTAAATATCAAGTTAATTCATTAGTGTGTAGGGTAGGAGGGCTTTGATACAGCAGACAAATGTATTTAGCATTGCAGCACTGAGTAGGTATTATTCATGTGGGTAATGGGGAGGAGAAATTATTGGATGGCAGTGCCAGAATGTTTTTAAGTGCTCTTAACAGGCACCTTAAACACAGTGCTGGAATTAGCAGATGATTTGAGCTCAGTATCACAAGCTCAAGAAGATTACTTTTATTGTAAAGTTTCTCTAAGGCTGTTTCATAGATGCAATTTGTATGAAGGTTGTTTTTTTAGTCTCAGATTATCTAGATGAGGGATTATAGGCAAGAGCCAGCATTCTGCTTCGATTTAGCCTGAAACTCACTCTCTTTGCATAAAGGATCTAAGCTAAAAATACTCTTATTTCATAGCTGACTCAGTGCTTTTTACATAAAGGGCAGAGGTGTCTGGAGCCTCTGACAGCTCAAAACAATGTGCTGATTAGAAGAGACCTGTTTGAAAAAAAAAACCCACAACCCTAAAATGGTTATGTATTAATTGTTTACTGACCTACGTGTTTGTTCATTTCAGGCCCACTGTATTTAATTGTGGAATATGCCAAATACGGCTCCTTGCGCAGTTTCCTCAGGGAAAGCAGAAAAGTGGGCCCGAGCTACGTGGGCAGTGAGGGCAACAGAAATTCCAGTTACCTGGAGAACCCTGATGAGAGAGCCTTAACCATGGGAGACCTGATCTCCTTTGCATGGCAGATATCCCGGGGGATGCAGTACCTTGCAGAGATGAAGGTAGGGCAGGGAAGTGGGGATTGCAGTGTGTGGAGCTGCTGGTTCCTGCACAAGAAGCATAAACATTCCTGTTGTTTCCTCCCAAAAGCTGGTGCATCGGGATTTAGCAGCCAGGAACGTGTTGGTGGCAGAAGGGCGCAAAATGAAGATTTCTGATTTTGGCCTCTCCCGTGATGTGTATGAAGAAGATTCCTATGTAAAGAGGAGCAAGGTACACAGTGTGTGTGAAAAGCTGTAATGGAAATTATAGCCTGATCGAGGAAATGAATTTAGGCTGTGGGTGTTGAGCATGGATGAAAAGGAGAATGTAATTTTTATTTCCTTAAATTATCTTAAGTTCATAAAAATAGCTAATGAAGCAAAATCATGAGCTTAACCAGTAGGATAGAGATATGTGCATATATATATATATGTATGTATGTAAAATATGTATCATCTTTAAGTAACTATTACCTTTTCCTCTTCTCATTTATCCAGTCCTCTCGTTCCACTTCTTATTTATCCAGTTTCTCATCAAACTACATGCAAACACAAACAAAAAAAAAACCCATCTTTTTTCTTTCCCTCTTCCTACTTATAATTAAAAATGTAAACTAAAATTACCAAAGAGTTGAAAAAGATACAGACAGTTTTTAGCAAGTTCCACACAACTTCCACAAGTCAGTCCTGGGGTAGACTATGATGTTCATGAGCATAGCTTCCCACTGACTGTGTCAAATGAGCAGTGGTGGTTCAGTTCCCTCTGTGGCTTTATATGAAAGAGTTGCCAACAGAATTTTTTTCCGTGTGAAAATTTTAACATTTTATGAGAAGATTTCCATAAATATTGTGAATTTTTAGATTAGCTTTCCCTGTTTTTAAAGGCCAGTTTGTGGGAATGTTGCATAAGTCAAAAGGAGTTGTGAAGAAGAAAAAAGAACTTCTAAAAGACATGATCTTATGTAAAAGGGCATTGCCATGTTCATTTAGCTGTCTTCTGATGGATGTGTTTTTACGTTGATTTATACCAGTTGCTCTGTATTTTAAGAGTAATGCATCTACATAAAGGCAGTTCTGCAGATTAGTTTCATTTGGTGGGGCATGATGTACTGAGTGGATATTTGCTTTTCACTTCTGAGATGCTTATCAGTGGAGTATTATTCAGAGCCTAACAAGCATCTGTCTGCTTGGGTGGGGAAACAGGGAAAAGAAGGATTTGAGAAGGAAGAAGTAGTTTCCAATTCTACTGAAATACTTTCTGCGCAGATATATATGGATTTCATGAGAATGAGAAGTAAGGCATATGAATGCTAATCATACTGTGAAGGTTATGAAACATCTTGGAAATTTTGCAAACCTAGATTTTCATGAATGTTTGGGACAGAACTCTCAGATTTTCTCTGTGAATTTCTGCCAGTGAAAAATAGCAACTTGTGGATTCCACTTAGAAACTAGGAACCAAATATGACTGTCCAGGTTCAGTTCTGAAACCAGAGGGGTCTATAACATCCAGGTGCTTCTATTTATGCATCATAAATGAGATAGCTCTTACTCTTCAATCATCATTCCTCATAATTTTTGCATCTGCACGTTTTCAAAGTTCTTTGTTCAGAGAAGAGCTGTTTATCTGACTTAAACTGATGACCATCTGCAAAAAGCCACACCAGCTTATTTCACATAATTAGGTTGCTGAAGTGTATGAGAAGACATGAACTATTTTTTTTAAAACCTCTTAAAATTATCTCCTCACTGTTTTTCCTACAAAATGCCAAATCATAAGTGCATTAGCAAGTGCTGTAGTATAGACAAAGTGTGTTTTGCCATTTTGAAGACAAATAACTTGTTCTTTAACTTGGAAACTTATTTTTCTGAGCATTACTGCTTTTTTACCTCCTAGGGTCGAATCCCTGTGAAATGGATGGCCATAGAGTCCCTATTTGACCATATCTACACAACACAAAGTGATGTGTAAGTGTAAATTCTGAAATACTTTCTGGTTTGTGTGCTTGTTTGTGGAGCTGGGAGAGGAAGCACAGTAAGGTGCATAGGAGCCAAAGCTATTGCTCTTGGAAAAAAACATGAGAGAAGCCTGGATGGCACCATCAACTGGCAATGATACCTAAGATTTTTTTGCTGTTGAATTAAATCTAAATAAAAGGTTATCAGAGGTAGTTATGTACATAATTCCTGTTGAAATTAGCAAGGGTTGGATGTGTTCATGTGCCATGATTGATTAGTAGAGTTTGCTGCAGATAATGTTCCTGCCTGAACTTCTCAGTTCTGTTCATCACTCGCCTGTAACACTCAGTGGCAGGTGAGGGATGGAGTGGAAGAAAGGAAGGGGAATTTAATGCCTGACCTCTCTCCTGTTGAAATCAATGACAGAACTCAGCTCAGTCCAGTTTCAGTGCCAAGATAAAAGCTTATTTCCATGATTAGGGAAACAGAGCCCATGAAGATGGGTCTGCTGGAATCTCCACCTGTGATGAAGAGGAGGCAAAACAACAGCTAAGCTATTCCATGTCTGATAAGCATGGTAGAGGAGTGTTTGTAGACATTTTAAATTCAAGACCAGATATTTCCATTTCTTTCTCTCTGGGGTGAATGATGCTTGTGACTATCACCAGGCAGACTCTAAAGCTAAAGATTATTTCTTTAGGAGAAAAAATCTCTAAGGGACTGTAAAAGCTGACTTACTTCTCTAAAATTACTTTTCCTAAGGAATCATTAAAATTCCTTTAAAAACCTTCTAAGCAAATTTTTGCTTCCTTCATTTTCTGCAAAACAGTTTTGTCACTATGGTTTGGGGCCAGAACAGATTGTGTTTTCATGTAACTGCCTCTTCTTTATTTGCTGATTGATCATCTGGATCCAATAGCATTCCTCCCATTTCCTTTTCCTCATGGGCTGCTATTAAGCAAGCCCAGGAGCCTGTTTCCTGTCCGTGGGATCCAACACCATGCAGAGATTGCCCAGCTGGCATCAGGCAAGCCAGCTCAGAGCCCTGGGCAGCACCATGTGGTGCTGTGTCACTTCCCTGCTTCCCAGGGCTGGATTAGGATCTCCATGTAGAGCTGTGTTTATTGCCCACTGTGCTGATCCTCCCTGGAGGTGCCTCAGGAGCACGGTGTTGTGCAGTGCCAGGAAGAGTCCAGGTGGCTGCTGTGCTTACACTGTGCCTTTGTCTCACTGCTGCCTCACCTTTGCCTGAGTCATTGTACATGAAATAATCCAGGAGTGCTGTATAGCAGCTCCTAATTTAGCAAGAGCAGTTTCCTGCAGAGCAGAACTGAGACACACACACACAGTTGCAGAGCAAATCCTCTGCAGCACCAGGTTCCACAGTGGCATTTCAGCAGCAGCAGCAGCAGACTGATCAATGAAGTACTCCTCCTTTTGCGGCATTGATTGATATTTTTAGATCATTGCACTCACTAAAGATATTATTTTATGGATATTCTTTGGTGTTTGTGGTGATGCAGTTATATTTTAGGTGAACATATTACTCTACAACCATTCCAATATGCTTTTTTTTTTCTGATATTCTGTGTTTCTGTTTTCCACCCTCTTCCTTCTCAAGCTGTTCTGTGTAGTTAGTGCTTAGCAAAGCTTAAAACAGTACCACTTGCCAGCATTTACAGAAACCCTGTTTTTGCTTCAGAGGTCGATGACATCAGTGGAAAGCTAACCTACTGTCTTCCTCTTCACGTACTTTTCTTTCCTGGCTTTTTGTGATCATGTTTTTATTCAGCAATAACCCAGTGGGAAGTTCTTCATCTCTCATTTCTCCTCACATAGTACTTAATTTGTATAAAGTACTGCAGCATTTTACAGCATTCTATTCTAATATGTTCACTTACTGAACAACTTCAGTTAAGAATTCATTCATCTGATCCCTCCTTCCATATTCTGTAAAATTCCTCTTAAGCAGAAGTGGATTTTAAAAATAAAACCTGCCGTGCTCCAAAGTTTATTTGAATTAATCATGGGACAGAATTGTAACCTGATGGCAGAGCATACTTGGCTTCAAAAAGGGTATGAGAAATATTAATAAAGTATATGAAAATGCTATAAATATTCATAAGCTTTCAAGAGTGTGCAGAGTGATTAAAAATTAATTCAGTGAATGGCATTAGGGAGAAGAATGGCAGCATACTACTTTGGAACTATGTGAGAGTCACTTTGAGTTCTCTGACAATTTGGGAAGTTTTATTGCTGTACCTTTGGGGTTACTGTTGTTCTTTAAGATGTGAGAAGCACAAGGTGGAAGGGAGTCAGACAGGAGGTGAGGTATTTGGCTAACATTTTGAGATGGAATTTTCATAGGGAATTAGACACGGCTGTTTGGTTTGGCAGTAGGTGTCTAACACTTCCTAAAATTTTTCTTAAAAATGGAGTTTACAGAGAAATTGCCCAAAGCTAGCGTTTTTCATAAATTGTGTGCAATTTTGCTTCCAGATGCATCCCATTGAGCAGCCGGTTTCCAGTGTTGGCTGGTTTCCTTCCTTTCGAACATCCAGATTTTGTCAGTTGTCAGTTGAGCAGATTCAGAGTGATTTGTAGCTTCTTTGTGTCTCAAAAAGCCTTCCACTGAGAAAAGAAAAACATTTTTGCCTCTTTTTTCCTGGCTTGCTCTCCAGAAACGGACTAATTTATCTAAATATTTCTCGCCCATGGTGCAAGATCTTTTTGTTTGAGCTCAGCAGTAAAATAGGTTTAAAAATTCACTCTTTTTTCTGTTCATTTCAGAAAATGGTTTCTTCTGTTCTGTGTCAAAGTTCATTTTAAGCATTTGGTATTTCCAGAGGAAATTCTTTCCTCTTCTTTCATCAGCTCTAAGAAGAAAAATAAGTCCTGAATCACTGAAATGGCCCATCAGACCAGCTGAAATCAAAGGTGTTACTTATGATTGAAATAAACACATCATGTTGTCTCATAGTCGAGACAGCAAACTGTCCTGTGGTAACTCTATAAATTTAATTTAGAGTTAATTCTCAATACAAGGGCTAATTAGGGAGGTTAGACTACTGAAGGAGCACTGTGCAGCAGAGGAGCAAGTCTTCGGGCTGGGCCACCAGAGAAAGGACTTCCTCCTTCTGCTGTCTAGGGAAGATGGACCTTCCCAGGGTATATTTAGCTTTTGTCAATGAATAAAAAATGTTTTCTCTACTGTATTGGTTGCTAACCTTTTCCACAAGCAGTATTTGGGAACAAGGATGGCCCTGCTTGCATCTGTATAGCCCCTCTGGCTTGAGGTATCTTGAATTTTGTTGGGTTCTGAAAATACTAGGAGGAGATTTGTTGTGTAAATGCCACACTAAGTTCCTGAGTCTTACCACTCTGCATCAAAGCTCGTTTTGTCTTTTTCAGATGGTCATTTGGAGTTCTGCTATGGGAGATTGTTACTTTAGGAGGCAATCCTTACCCAGGTATTGCTCCTGAAAGACTATTTAACCTCCTAAAGACAGGCTATAGGATGGAGAGACCAGAAAACTGCAGTGAAGAAATGTAAGTAACTCTTGATCTGATTAGATTCAGAAAACATTAATAAATACACTTGAAAAAAAAAAGGTTTAAATAAATACCTCATAAATACTAGTCTCTATTTCTTAGAGATATAGTTGTAATATGTTGTGCTTTAAAGAATGTCATGAAATTACTGAATAAGTGAGGGGAAAAAAATTGCCCACGGAATGCCTACAGCTATATCCAAACCATTTGTAGGGTATTGAGTAACATGCTTGCCAAACAATTAAAAGAGTTTCTACATTCAAAACTTCTGAGGGTAGGGGAAGGAGGAAACTTCCATAAAACACAGTGGTAGCTGAAATAGTCAAGAAAATGTCATAGTACTTTCTGCAAATGAAGCAGATATTCCATGCACGGTCATAGTCTGTTAGTTGTCACAGCATTCCAGAGGAAAACTGATACCTTGGCCTAGAAATCTACACCCATGAAGATAAAAATTTTGTGTGATTTGATAAGCCCATGGCTTTGGAGACAGTTCAGAATTTGTTGGCTGATTTATTAAAACACAGTCAATGTGAAGTATCTTTTGTCTGTGATGTTCCATGGCATTTGGAGATGAGGCATGATTTTATGTTCAGCCTGCAAATTTGATCGTGGTTGCAGTTTTCTGAAAGTTCCCAAGCTTTAATCATTGTGACCACTCTTTTGACTGATTTTCAGTTGGAAGGATGCTTTGACGACATCTGGGCTGATTAAAAAAAAAAGGTTTAAATAAATAATAGTATAAATAATAATTTTTTTAACATACAGAGGAAAACATTAAGTATTTCCAGATTTAGGCAGTGTAGAAGTTTACAAGAATTATTGGCAAATACTGTCTAAGAAAGAAATGTATAATACTGAATTTTTATTTGTTTCATTTCAGTGAGGAATACTAATTCTGCAAACACGTTATGTCATTGATAATTATTAGTTTAGGCAAGCTGACCACATCCAAGTTTCTGGGATTTTTTTTTTTTTTTAATTGAAACTAGATCATGATTTTCTGACTTCTTGCAGATTTTCTTCTGTTTTACCCAGAAATTCTTTTGACCGCTTGTGAAAGCCCACTTTAATGACCATTTTTCTCAAACTGCATTCTCTCCTACACCCAGTCAAGTACAAGAGGGATCATGGATGAAGGCATAAAATGCTGCTTTCCAATAGCTTCCTATAGTTCTCATAGCCCACTATTTCCACCATTAGATGTGGACAGATCACTCAGTCCTGAGGACAGCTGAGCTAGAAAAATGACATGAATGGCACAGGTTGGAGGGTTACACTTCCAGAACTTGCCAATGTCTGTCTGATAGTCACTCAACTATAAAACTTTAATTCTGTTCCCTTTCCTTTCCATCCTCTATGCTATAGAAGGCTGTTAAAGAGAGAATAAATATAGGTTTAATCAAAAGAACAATAATAGAAGTAATCAAAAGAACATTAGTTTCTGCAGATTGTCTTAGGCTAGCCTTTGCTTCGAAGAAAACTTCCCAGAAACTTAAGAATTTGAACAAATTAAAAACAAAATTCTGCTTTTTGGTTATAACAGCAGAGTTTTTCTGGTTGATATACAAATTTCTTCAGTGTCATATACAAAGTGAATTAGAAATCTGACATGCTGCCCTACACTCGAGGTGGTCCCTTGAGAAAGTGAAATTTATACAGTTCTTCAAGGACAGCCAAGTGCATCATCATCATTTAAACTGCTGGAGGCTCTTGAAAATAAAAGCCCATTGTTGTGAGTGGCAGTTGTTAATTCCAGGGAACATTTAACAGAACTCACAGCAGGGATTGATGTACTTGTGGATGGCCTTTGTGGCACAGCTCAGCTCAGTACTGTAAATCATTAGAGCAGAAGCCTGACCCATTTCTAACAGTTTGGGGTTTTCTTTCTCCCTGTGGTGGTCCCCAGGTACAACCTCATGTTGCGCTGTTGGAAGCAAGAGCCTGATAAAAGACCAACATTTACTGAGATCAGCAAGGAGCTAGAGAAGATGATGGTGAAGAGTAGGGTAAGTGTGGAAAGCATGGATTTTGAAAGTTTTTGTGGTCTTCTGAGTTTGAACGTACATAAATAATTACTTTTTAATTTTATTTTAAAGCAAAGTAACTTACTTTTCATCAAATCTTGAAGCATTTACATATCTAGCTCCTTCCACATGAATGCAGCTTTTTGAAAGCAGTACTGCCTCTTCTAATAGCTTTGGTGACTTCAACCCAATTTGTGGATGGATTATCCTTAACCTGTCTATTTTCTTTAAATAATAGTAATAATTTAGAAACTATTGTGAAAAGTTACTCCTAAATTTGACTCCTGAATAAATAATGTTAGAGAGACCTAGAAGAATGTAGTATTTCATGTATTTTAAATTAGTTGAAAATGCTTCACTTTTTTTTTTTTTTTTTTTAATCAAAGCAATTCAGCAACATAAATAAAAACCAATGCATTCTTATCGGTGACCTAAATATCTAGTTTTAGGAACAGCAACCAAAGCTTTATTTGGCAATATTTACACGGATATTTTATGCACTGTTATGTAATAGCTTTAAAAAAGTTATTATGAGATCTGACTACCTTGTCCTTTAAGCATGCATATGTATCATTATGTATATATATATATATATATATATTTCAGGCATACATATGGATCAGAAGCTGAAGGTCAAACAAAGCAGATTTTGGGAGAGCTTTTCAATTTGTTGGGTGTTATGCTGATGTGCAGAATTAAGCAGAGGAAGTATTCATATGTCTCTAGCAAGGGCACTGTTCAGGCAAATCAGACACTTCCAGAGCTGCTGTGGCTGCTGGAAAGCAGAGCCCTCCTCAGGTTCTAGAGAAAGATCAGTGCAGTGGGTCTGTGTAGTTCCTTGCTGTAAAAAAAAGCAGGTGCACATTTATCCATTTTACCCAAGCAGCATTAACACAGCTTTTTGTGCATTCATTTCTCAGGACTACTTAGACCTGGCAGCTTCCACGCCCTCTGACTCCCTGCTGTACGATGACGGGCTCTCAGAAGAGGAGACACCTCTCGTGGACTGTAATAATGCTCCCCTCCCTCGAACCCTCCCTTCCACATGGATTGAAAACAAACTCTATGGTAGAATTTCACATGCATTTACTAGATTCTAGCAACACACACACAAAAAAAAAAAAAGTTGATTTTTCTTCTGCACTGTTCTCAGACTCTGTAACCCCATTACAGTGTTTTCTTGTCTGAATGAAGCCAATCAAAATTTGCTTGGAAGCTTCTTTTGGGTTTTTTGTTTTTGTTTGTTTGTTTGTTTTTTTCTTTTGGTAAATGTCAAAGTTTGCATCAGGATCATCCTTTAGTCATTTTGCAGCTGTGTCTAAAATAAACATTTTAAAAGGATGTGAAAATAAGTAAAATGACTAGATATCATACAGTAAAAGCAAAAAAAAAAAAAGATCAGGGAAGTATTCTCAGGGGAAATATAAAATGCTAATGAGTATCTAATTCAACTATCCTGTTGAATAGGGGGGAGGCTAGAACATTTAAAATATGTTAGATTCTGCACCTCTAATTTAAGCAATAGACTTTCTTTTTTGTTAATACTGTTTTTTGCCATAACTCAGTGATGGGACTCATCTGCAACATTTCATTTATTAAGAAGGATGTCTAAATTTCAGCTGTTATTAGTACATTTTGGATCTATAAGCTGAAATGTATTTAATGTATCATAGGATGAAAACAGATTATTATATACAGAAGTTAGAAATACTGTATATAAATATTATATACAGACTAAACTGACATGTAAAATCCTTTGAATACTTAATTAACAATGGGCATTTTGAAAATATCACCTGTTTTCACGTCCTTTGATTTGTTATGAACATGTTAGTACTAAACCTTGACTGAATGATGTAGCAAGTGTTTTTAAAAGGAACATATGCTTTCATATTGTGATGGTGAGATGGACAGTAAAAATGGTTCTTGCCAAAACTCCTATATTTTGTCTTCTGATTAAATACTCTACATGGTTTTAGATACTTACTAACATCACAGATACGTTTTTCATTCTTCAAGCAGTATGACTTTTGAAAAGTTGGATGTTTTAGTTTAAAAGTTGCCATTAATACATGGCTTCGGGTCTATTTTTGATCTATACCTTAGCTATTATTTTCTTCATTTGGTTTTCTCAACTCATGTTGATTTTGGGGCACTCAGTAGTCAGATTGTTAAAAGAATGAAGTAGCAGAAAAAAGTTGCCACAAGGTTGATGGCAGATGCTGAATGCTTAATAAGCAACAGAATCAGATTTCTGTTTTTGAAAGTCTCAACCCTGCTATGGTTCTGTGCTTGCACAGCTGAATCAACAGGGTGCTAAGCACTCTGCATCCATTTTGGTGATCACAGAAACAGTTACTGCACTCAGTGTGAATAATTACAGGCCTGAAATGCAACTTTAAGTGCTGAATCAAGACAGGAGTGCTCAGCACTTTGTTGGACTTTACTCAGTTGAGCTCCTGTGATTTCCTGAAACTAAGCAGGGGATCCCTGCTGGGGGTGTGAAAGTGTCCCCAGAACCTCACTGAAGCCAAAGGAAAAGCGCTCATTAAAGTAAATCTCTATCACTGAAATGGACTTTGGATCCTGTCCCAAATAGGTTTATTAATTCTTGGAGCATTTCCTGCACAGCTAGAACTTTTTCTTGCAAAGCAATATATTGCTACATGATTGTTAAAATACAAAATTATGGAAAGTTGGAGGCTTATGAGAAGAACAATTCTTAGCTTTTTATTATGCACATGTGCATGCATGCATGCGCACAATTTTTTATTGAGTAAGCACTTTAATTTACCCAGGATTTTTGCCTGCATCTGAATTTCTGCTTCAGGGATTTCAAAACACCATTTATATGAATTGATTTGGGACAAAATCCAGTGGACTGGCTTAAAAGTATTGAAGGGAGTTTTGCCAAGGGCCTTACTGTCTGCACATGAAGTTATGGTTCTTCAGTGCAGAAAAAATTATCTGTTTTCATTTTTAGGCATGTCATACCCGAACTGGCCTGAGGAGAGCCCCGTTCCACTCACAAGATTCGATGGCACTAACTCTGTGTTTTCAAGATATGCAAATGATAGTGTATATGCTAACTGGATGGTTTCACACTCAGCGGCAAAATTTATGGACAAGTTTGATAGCTAAAATTTTCTTTGTGAAAGGTAATGGACTCCTGAGGAAAACAAGGAGGCAAAGAGTGAGAAGTCCTTTGGCTTGTTCTTTGTACAGTCAACAACTAACTTTTAAATTGGCAATTCCCTTTATTGGTAGTTTTTAAAGTCTGCTATTTATGCTGAAGACTATAATTGGTACTCTCCCCTTTCAGAAAACATATCAAGCTGGATAAGAGTTGTAGTTCTGGTACTTCTTTCTGAGTTGCCAGTTTGCATATGGTTCCATTTGGCAACTTCTTAGTGCAAATGGCCTTACACTTCATCCTCTGTGTTTTTTAGCCTAACCATCCTGTGTTACAGCGTCCTGGGATGGTAAAATGTACCTGAACTGCTACTTTTATAGTGGCTGTTAGCATACAACCACTTGATCTAAGCAGGAAGCACAAACAATATATAGAAGGAAGGAGGGAAACAGGCTCCCAGATTACTGAGCTTGCTGTCAAATGACAAGTGTTAGAATGATGTTGGCACTAACAAAGCCAATATCTTGGTTTGGAAGCAAACATTTAGTAACTCAATAGAGAACTTGAGATTCAACATTTGAAGTCTTGTAAAATGTATTGTCTTGTCTTAATAAGAAGAGAATTTGTTTTATTAGTCTTAACTTCTCTTACCTTTAGCACAATGGAGATAAATTTGATACAAGATAAGCTGTATAGACTGATGGCCATCAAGAGTGTTCATCTGACACATTTACTTTCCATCACCAACATATTAGTAATGTTAAAACATACAGTCTTGTACAATCATAGTTTTTTTTATGAGTTAAAAATAGGCTAAACAGGATTTTTAGACTGAATTCATAGAGTAGAATAGTAACATCATAGAATGGTCTGTGTTGGAAGGGAACTTGGAGGTCAGGTAGTTCCAACTCCCTTCCCCCCTGCCTGGTCCTCCACTGTGGGCAGGGACACCTTCCACTAAAACAGGTTGCTCAAATTCCCATCCAACCTGGACCTGAACACTGCCCGGGATGTGGCATCCACAACTTCCCTGGGCAACCTGTTCCAGTACCTCACCACCTTCACAGTAAAGGATTTCTTAACATCTAACCTAAACCTGCCTTCTTTCAGTTTAAAGCCATTCCTCTTGCCCTAACATTACATGCCCCTGTAAAAAACTCCCTGTCCGGCTTTCCTGTAGGATCCCTTTAGGTACTGAAAGGCTGCTCTGAGGTCTCCTGAGAGCCTTCTTTCCTCCAGGCTGAACAGCCCAACTCTCTCAGCATGTCTTTATAGGAGAGGTGCTCAGATGGTCTTTGTGACCCTCATCTGGACTCGCTCCAACAGCTCCATGAACTCCTTATGCTGGGGACCCCAGAGCTGATGGGTCTCACAAGAACAGAGTAGATGGGGGGAAGCCCTTCCTTGACCTGCTGCCCATGCTGGTTTTGATGTAGCCTGGGATACAGTTGGCTTGCTGGGCTATAAAAACACATTGCCTGGTCATATTGAGCATCTCATCAATCAACACCCCCAAGTCCTTTTCCCCAGGGCTGCTCTCAATCCATTCTCCAACCAGCCTTTGTGCTTGGGATTGCCCTGATTCATGTGCAGGACCTTTTTTTGGCTTTGTTGAACTTCATGAGGTTTGTGTGGGCTGACTGCTTTGAAAAGCCTTTCAAAGTCCCTGTGGATGGCATCCCTTCTCTCCAGTGTGGCACCACAGAGCTTGGTGTCATTGAAAAACTTGCTGAGGGTGCCCTTGATCCTGCTCGATGTCGCCAAGAAGGTGTCAAACAGTGCCACTTCCAGTACTGACCCCTGAGGAGCAGCACTCATCACTGGTCTCCACTTGGACATCCAACTGTTGACAGCAACTCTGAGTGTGACCATCCAGCCAGTTCCTTATCCACCACATGGTCCATCCATCAAATCCATGCCTCTCCAGTTTCAAGACAAGGATGTCATCTAAGACAGTGTTGAATGCTCTGCACAAGTCCAAGTAGATGGTATCAATCACTCTTCTCTTATCCACCAGCACTGTCCTGTCATAGGAGGACTTTTGTAGGGTTTGCCCTTAGTGATACTATATGGGCTGTCACCAGTCACCTTATAGTCCATATTTTGTCATAAGGTTCCATGGACTTGTGGACCCTCAGGTTCCTTAGCTGGTTTGGAACCTCATCTTCCCCTTATGGTGGATGGTTCTTTATTCTCAGAGTCCCTGCCTTTGCCACCTCAGCAAAGGGGCTCGTGCAAACTTGGGCCTCAGTGGCTGAAGAACTTGCTGGTGAAGACGGAGGCAAAAATGTCATTGAGTACCTCAGCCTTCTCCAAGTCCCAGGTAACCAAGTGTCCCATCTCCTTCTGGAGAGGGTTCACATTTTCACCGATGTACCTGTAGAAGCTTTTTTTTGTTGTCCTTGATGTCTCCGCCCAGATAGAATTCTATCGGGGCTTTAGCTTTCCTAACCTGATCCCTGTCTGCTTGGACAATTTCTCTGTCCTCCTCTCAGGCTGTCTGTCCTTGCTTTCACCCTTTTTCTGTGGGGGAAGCATAGGGTTCCTTTTTGTGTTTGAGTTTGTCCAGGAGCTCCTTGTTCATCCACGCAGGTCTCTTTCCTGATGTTTTTGCCTGACTTCCTCTTCGTTGCATTGCTCCTGACCTTGCAAGAGGTGATCCTTGAATATTAACCAGCTTTCTTGGGTCACTCTTCCTTTCAGGGCTTTTTCCCATGGTACTCTGCCCAGAAGATCCCTGAAGAGGCCAAGATGTGCCCTCCTGATGTCCAGGTTAGTGAGCTTGCTGTGTACCTCCTTGCAGGCCTGAGGAGCTTGAAGTCCACTGGTCACTGCAGCCAAGGCTGCCCTTGAGATTCACATTCCCCACCAGCCTCTCCTTGGTGGAAAGAACAAGGTCCAGCATGGCAACTCTCCTCATTTACTCCTCTGTCACTTGGAGAAGCAAGTTATCCATGTATTCCTGGATGAACCTCCTGGATTGCTCATGCCCTGCTGTGTTATCCCTCCAGTGGATATTGGGGTAGTTGAAGTCCTCCATGAGGACCAGGGCTTGTGAATATGAGGTGGCTCCTCTCTGTCTGTAGAGGGTCTCATCTGCTTGGGTCTCACCTCCTGGCTGGGTGGCCTTAGACCCCCACTATAATGTCACTTGTCCTTGCCCTCCCTTTAATCCTGACCCATAAACTCCTCATCCAGCCCCAGTACAGCTCCAAACAATGTGATCATGGACGTAGAGGGCAACACCCCTTTCTTCTGTTCCCTGCCTGTTCTTCCTAAAGGGCCTGTATCCTTCCACTGCAACACTCCAGTCATAGGAGCCATCCTACCACATACCTGATGCCAGTAAGATCACAGCCCTGCACCTGTCTCCCACTGCAGTCTCCTACTGCTCTTTATCATGCTACATGCATTTGCAGGAAGGTGTTGAAGTTGGGCCCTGATGGAGCAGACTTACTGTCAGGAATGGCTGGAATTCCCTTGCACAGCATTTTGGGTTCTCTCTTGCTGATTTGCAATCCCTCTCCAGGCTCTGGGCATCCCTTGCTGGTGCTGGCATCAAATGAGTAGGAGTGGAATAGATGGAGGATTCCCTCTCTCAGCAACTTCAATTTAATGCCTTCTTCACCAGTTTGGCAAGCTTGTGACCAGAGATGCTCTGCCTGTTTCCTGCCCCCATCAGTCTCCATCAGCCCAGGTTTTCAACGTGAGTCACCAGGAGCAACATGAGTCACCAGGTGTGGCACCTGGCTGTGGCACTAGACCCCTAACCATCTGCTGATTTGCCAGATTCACCTGGCCCTTTCAAAGCCCTTCCTTTTTACAGGGAGGACTGATGAAAAAGCTGCCAGCAGTTGAGTCCCTCACCACCTCTCCCAGGGATCTGTGATGTCCTTGATCCTCCTCAGACCACTCCTGGCTGTATCCCTGGTGCACATGTGAAACAACAGCAGCAGATAATGGTCAGGAGACTGTATGAGGCTTGGCACAAGGCTCTGGGTGACATCCCTACTGCAGCTCTCTGGTCATCAGTCAGATTGATGAGTGAGTCCCTCTGTGCCTCTCGGAGAGTCCCCTGCTGCTCTCACCTGTCACCTTTGCTAGTTGTACTGGTTGTTACACAGGGAGCAGACGGGGCTGCCTTACTCAGCTCCAGCCTCACTCCTGATGCGATGGGTCCTCCCTCTCCAGCCTGCAGAGTGCTGAAGTGGTTCTGCAGGGGCACCTCAGGATTCAGGGAAGTCTTTTCCTCCCACAGGTCTTTGTCATTTCAAGTGTCCATTCTTCTGCCTTACTGACACCCCTCCTCCCTTCTGTGTGTGCATGGTGGGGGAGTTTTTGCCTCTTTGGCTGTGGGTTTACTGCAGGCTCTCCTTGGAACCAGCCATCCAACTCCTTCACAGCCTGAAGTTACGTAGCCTTCTCACCTCCTCCTGCAGCTCTGCCACAGGACATCCTCTGCCTCAGCACACCTTTTGCAGATATTTAAGTACAGAGATTTTGTTTGCAGTCTTGTTAAGTGGGTTGGAGACCTCCTCTCAGCTCCAAATTGGATATACTGCCATGCACAGGACACTGCCATAATGTAATTCCAAATAAACCTATTACCTTGAAAATAACAAATAAAAAACCAGTTGCACAGCAAAATGGGTCTCAAACTCTGCTGTTGAAACTACACAAGGAAAATGTCACTGGAATTTGTTAAGGTGAAATATAGAAATGTTGTCCTTACAAAAGTAACTTGATATTTGAAAGAACAATCAAGAGTGTGAGTCATGTTCTATGTGGAAGAGTAAATGATCAGCACTACTTTTGTCTTTATTTGTAATCTACCATGGTTAAGGGTACCTTTTCGTTTGCTACAAATGTTGGGATGTAAATCCCGAGTGACTCGTTGTTAGCGTTGTGATGGTTATTCTAAATAATCCAATTCTACCAAAGCTTGCTCCTGTCACTTACAGTCCAATTTAGATGTTTCAGATCTGTTTTCAGATGTTGTTTTGTGTATCAACTTTATGTTTCCATTAAAGTCTGTGATTTCAGAAACACGGTCTTGAGTCAGACTGCCAAAACCTGAACGCAGATTTTCAGTTTGCAAAAAGTGGGATATGAAGTGGTGTGTTGGAATTGAAGGAGCTTCCCTCTTGGATTGCATACTTGATCCTGGTTTCAGACAAGCAGTAGGCACAGCAGCTTTTCCTTTGCACAGATATTTGCCACGTTGAATAACGCTCTTGCATAACAAACACACAGCTCTGTATGCAGGAGGGGCTCTGCTGTGGGGATCTTCACTGGCATGACACACCTGTCAGAGTAAATACTTGGAAAACAAAGGGCACTGAAAATTAAACCCTTTATATGGGCTGGTTTTTCTATTGAGAGATCTGTGACAAAGGAGAGAAGAATCACACTTCTGGTAACTTTGTGCTTTGTCTGGTTGTTTTCCTATATTTTATGTCTGTAAATGGGAATTCCTCACTTGCTGTGAGCAACCAAGGCATCTAGATTTTTGGTTTTGTTATTTTTTTTTTCCTTCCTTAAATGAAGAATAAACTTTATCCAGTATCTTCAGCAACAGTATGCAGCTGAGAGATGTGAAGCACCAGTTTCTAGTCCAGCAGCCCTGTGACAACATTGCTGTATGGCAGGTGAGTGGGACAGTAAGTGATGCTGAAGTAAAACCAGTGGGTGCAGGGAGTAGTTGTACTTTAGACTTCCAGTTTAAGTCAGTGTTGTTTCAACCACTAATTTGCATGAAAATTTCACTAATAGTTAGTGCTACCTATCCTACTGGACATAGATCCTGCATATAAAATACATACACAGCCCTTAATTACAGTTTCCATGCACACTTACCTGCATTAAGTGCAGTTTAATGAAAAATTATGTGTTTCCTAATCCAATTAACTTTGACTCCCTTCCTGCTCATGAATGTTGACAAGAAATAGATTATTGCTTTTAAGTATTCAATCATAATATGAAAGCTTCTTATGTGTTCTGTCTATGCTATTTTTGTAAATATTTCCCTTGAAGTGTTTCCTGTTTGTTCTGTGTTGCCACCAGTCAAAATGGTGACAATTTTGTTTCAGTTCCTCTTTGGAGAGTAAATGTACTTCCCACATGGGAAAAAAGTGATAGAGCAGATGATTATTTCCATCAGTGCCAGAAATACTTATGCACTTGGCTGCCCTGAGGAAAGTAAATGCAGAGGGAACAAATGACTCACCTAAGTACACAGGTTGGAGGGAATAACTTTCTAAAAATTTCTGCCAACCTTTTCTAAATATCTGCAGAAATGATATGGTTTACCTGATCTGTGCTTTGAGTTGTGACAGATGGGGGAGAGCATGAATCTTACATGTCAGTGCAGTCCTTAGAGCAGCACAAGGAATTCACTGCAGTACTGGTTTCCACAAACCTCTAGAGATAGGATACTCAGAAATCTCCTGTGAGCTTGCAGTTTTTAATTTGAAGACATTAGCCTGTTTCAAATAGTAGAAGTTCTTAAAAAATATTATCCCATGGATATGAGGTACACAATATTTAAATCATGGGGATTTTATCTAGAACTTGTCATGCAAAATACGGATGAATCTTTACGGTACCCTCAACTGAACCTTAGCAATTCTCAAAAGCACACAGTAAAAGCAAGCTTATATTCCTTACTGATTTATATCAGTCTTACATCAACAATACAAGCTTCAAAATACATCTAAAAATAATATTTCTACTCTATCGTTTGAAAGTTCAAAAAAAACCTGCTTATAATTTTGAAATACTTGGTTTCAAAATTCAGCTTGCCTGAAAACATTGTTCCTCACTGAAGCTACAGTGGTAAATTTTTCACAAAATACTGGAGATAATATTCAAAAGCACCAGGCAATATTCCTGATGAACAGAGTGCAGATGGGCCATAATGTGATGAATGGTTTGATCTTTTCAGCCCAAACAAACTTCTGAAAAAGAATGGAATCATTCCCTAAAAGTATATGCAAGTACTTAAAATCTCAATAGGAAAACCTAAGCTGTTCATGTTCTCTATCTAACTTCATATTATTTAATTAATCCCTCTGAAGTTAGTGGGATCATTCATAAATACATGGGCATATTCACAGACATTTGTTGGTCTAAAATCCAGTATCCTAAGAGTCAACTAGCAAGAGTACAAAGGGTGTAATCAAAACATGGATAAAGTAGCAATAGCCTTGGTCTGCCCATCCCTGGTACAACGCTTTAACTTCCCTGTTGGGAAGCAGTCTGTAGAGTTAGGATTCTAGGCACTAGAGAACAGGTAAGCACAAATAAATTTCTAATTTATTCCTAGAAGAGACAGTGAATTAAATATTTTTTTTGTATTTATCATGCTCTACAGTAAAGCTGAGTTGTTAATTTAAGCTGTATTTTGTATTCCTCATTTCTAAACTTCAGGACAGCAACGTGTGTCTTTCAGTTAGATATAAATACTCCTAGTGCATTCTGACAAAATTAATAGTTGCTCTCTTTTTATAGTGTGTTTTTTGGCTTTACCTGGTCTTTTAAAGGGTTACATGTTTCTTAAAACAACAAATTTCTTGCAGAAACCTCTTTGAGCCATTATCAAAGTTCATTTTGCTGATAATGTTCTGAAGTTAAGTAAAAACATTTTGTCTGCCTGAGGATAGATGACTACACATTCCCTTAAGCTCATCAGAAATAATTAGCTCCTTGTTTGGGTTAAAAAGGTACCGTTCATAAAAATGCAACTTTTATCTCATCTGCAAGCAGTTTCATATGGATTACAGAGTAATCTAAATAGTGAGAAGAGTTTAAGAGCATTGCAGTTGTACTTACCATAGATCTGAAATGCTGAACGATTCACCTTGATCTGAACATCAATCAATCACTGCAGTTCCTAGTCTGATTTTTCTGCACTCAGCAGGTCACATAAATTATTGTTAAAGCCCTTTTATAAATTTTCAGCTGTTCAGGGCTTTCCTTCCTGACACGATCACAATCAAAAGAGTTTGATGTGAACACTGATTTTCATTTGGAACATGAACATGCAACATTTTCATAGCTTCCTGCCAATGCAATTTCCTTTCTGAATTTACTGTGCTTAAAGATGGAAGTATTTAAAATTTTTTAATAAAACTAAATCAAATGAATATGTATTTTAAGCATTTGGTTTGCAAAGAATCTTGCTTGCCTGTATTTAGGTATATATGAGTTATTCTAGGGGGGAAAACGCCCAAAAACTCCACTTACTGTCAGAGAATGTAATGGGGTGTAATCTATAGCCCAGTGCAAATCAATAAACCAACAGGATAAGCTAATCCTACCTTTTTTTGCCAAACGGCTTCCAGTGACAATAATAGTATCTCTTTATTGAAGAGTATTTTACAAAAAAGGAAGAGATTCAGAATAAATCCTTGTCTGTTGGAAAAGGACACATCAAAAGGGTAGAATAGCAAGGAAGGGGTGGCTGATGGGGCAGATGAGGCTGAGAGAGAGGGCTGATCTCATTCCTTGAGAAAGCTGGTAAGGATGCATTTTCAGATGATTAAAAAGCTGGGAAGAAAATTGTAAAGACTGAAATGTGGGAAAAGTGTATGAAAAGATCCAGGAGATCAATACCAGAACCATAGTGTATATATTTATTTAAATAGGCACAAGAGCTTTGAGATCCAGCCAGTGAGAAACCAGCAGGGTTAACTGTTTTATAAGATAGTTTTTGTGTGGTCAGGAGTGTCAGTAATTGATATGACAGCAGAAGACAAGAATTACTCCTTCTGGTGGTTTTTTTTTTCCTTCTTGTACAGGGTATAAATAATTGAGGGAGATTTTAGCATTGAGTCAGGAAATAATTTAAACGTTTACTTCACTGTTTTTCATGTGCAGAGGCTTTCTGAACAGTGGCCTGGTCCAGCCAGCAAACAAAAAGGCATAAAGTTTATGCTAACTCCGAGGATTTTAATTTTAAAACCTTGCTGTTGGAGGTCTAACCCAGTGTTGTTCTTCCAGGATCATTTGTTAAAATGAACTGTGACAGTTTGTTAAATACCAAGGAAAAAGAGATGAAGTGAGTTTCTGTAATAATACTACAAAGAATGCTTTAATTTATACTGCAAAACATTGATCCCCATTTTTACATGCACAAAGATAAAGTAAGCAATCAAATTAGGCTACAAGAAGTTACCATCAGAGACAACTTTGGAACCAAACAGAAATAATGTTTATGGAATCAATTCTGTTTGCTTATTGAGTCTCCATTATGGTTTCCCCGTGTTAGAAAATGTGAAATGCATGCTTTGAAATGCTAGACCTTAAACTAGAGATTGCTTCTAATTGTTAGCATTTCAAATGATAATTATATTTACTAGGCAATACATAGCAGAAAACTATTCAAGGGTATTAAGCCTTGAAACACAGTGATATGAATAGCACACATTACCTTTATTGGTATGAAAGGCATCAAGGCTACACTTGTCATACAAGATTTAAGCACAGCTCAGGAGGAGCAGAAAACACACATCAAATTAGCAGCAGCATTTTAGCAGTCACAAGTTAAGCTGGTTTTTTTCACCTCCTACATGTGGCCAAATTTTATGATTTGCATTTGTCTGCACTCGTAATGATCATCTTCATGTTGTGACTGTGCATCAGTAATTTAAACACAACTTGCACACAGCTTCTAAGATGCTGGAGTTGCAGAAAAAATCAGTTTAAAAACCTTTTTATCCCTATGCTTATCCTGTCAGAAATATGATTTGTTTTCTAAAATATTGCAAATCCTTGCTTGTCTAGCATAGTGCCAGAACTGGTAGCTGACATTGTTTAAATTTAAATTAAAAAGAGAATGAAACTGAAATAGAAATGTCATTTATAACTATTCAATTCCATCTAGTAAATACTTCTGAACTTGATATTCCATCATTCAAATGGGGTGCAGGCTGCCAGATCATTCTAGTTCCAAAAACAGGCACAGGAAAGGAGAAGCAAGAACACATTTTCCTTGCTCTTGAGAAGCAGTGGGAACAAATTCAAGTGATTTTTAAAGTATCTTGCTGTTCAGCTCTCCTATAATTGCATTTCTAATATAAAATCTTGCTTTGAATTAATTTGATTTGGAGTTTCATTTTACCAACAGATGTGAGATGTGAGCATCATTTTAAGATGCTCATTAGCAAAAATTTTTCCTAACAAAGATAAAAAAAAAGCTTGTGAGGCTGCTGGGAATGCAGTGACATTTGATCCTGACTTTGCAGATCAGTTCATCCCTACCCATTGGTTTCATAAAGATAACACTGAAGTCTCAACAGCATACTTTAACACTTTTCCAAAATCAGCCACTTTTATGCACCACAGGAACAGATGCCAATTTCCCATGAAAATCTAAAAGTATTTTCAACTGCTCAACTGAGATATGGTATTTTTTTCTGGATGTCTGTTGATATTTTATGGTACCCAGGAGGCTTCTCTGTTGACAACCTTCCTTTTGCCCTGTCTTAACACAGAGTTTTTCAGTGATTGGTAAAGTACTGCTAATAAAATCAAAGCAGTTAGGTGATTTTATTATTATTTCCATGCCAATTTATGGGAGGAGTTTAAAAATATGAAAAATGTTGCACTTAAAAATGTTTTAATGATGTGTATGCAATGATGAATGGTACCAGAAACAAGAGGAACAAAAAAAAAAAGTTATATGAACTGGTTAGAGTTTTCATTCAAATGGAGGAAGATCTTTTTTGGGCAGTGACAGACAAGTCTTAACACTAGCAAAAAACCCCAAACCTAAACTGGAGTAGATAAATATTGCAAACAATGGACCAGCACAGTACAGACAATGAACTATAGAAGTTTTTTAGTCTCTGCTTCTGTCTAGTGAATGAAGAAATGAACACTGGCTTTGTAGTAACTGTTTGCTAAGCTATCAGCATGGATGATCATCTCTGTCCTGTGCCTTTCTACAGTTCTGTTTTTATTTTGTGTCCAAGGTGGTGGTGGTTTTGTTGACTGTTGGGCAGGCTCAGTGGGTACACCTGATCATGCAGTAACACATATTAAATACTGATATACTGAGTATTTTGTATAAAACACCAAGCACATCAGATTAAGAAAGCCCAAATATTCTCCCTAGAGAGACTCCATTTACTGTAGATATTTATCTGAATAACTTGAGCTTTGGTGCATGAGGCTTTTAAGCACAGAAAAAACCCCAACCAGATAACCAACCAAAAGACCTTGATAATTTATATTATCTCATCAGACAAGGAGTGCTCATGAAAGATTTTCTGGCTTAAATCTCATATATAGAATGTTCTAACTTCTAGGTAGTCAAGTCTACAGTTTAAAAAGTAATTTAATAGAATTGATTTTTAATCTGTTACTTTATGGTATTCATAGGTTACTGCTCTGCAGTGCTGAAGGACAAAAAAAAAAAAAAGGAATGTCTATTTTTTAGTATGTTTTGCATAACACTGAGTCTTCCAGTCAAAACCCTCCTATTCATTTTCCATTCTAGGCACAGAATTTGGTTGCATGACTTTGTTTCAGAGCTGCTTTGCATCTATATATTTGTGAAAAAATTTTCTTCTCTTTTTAGAAAAATGCCTACAGCACTTCTTGGCGCTATTAGACAGAAGCTATATAGGAAAGGTGTTTTGGAATAGTCAGAAATAAACCAGTATAGAATTCCAGCACCACCTACATGGATTATTTTCCATGTATGTTGTTACTGCTGACTCCGATGTGACACAGTGGAACCCTGGGCACACAACCCATTGTTCCTGCCAGGAAAAATAAGGCCATGTGGCCAGGAAAAATGCTCTGCCACCACTGCAGAACATTGCCTGCTGCTCTCAGCTGGAGCAGCAGCAGAGCCCAGGCATTTAACACAGCTTGTCCAATTCTGTATTCCTTTTCCCCATGGCACCAGCCAGAGTGACACTATACTGGTGGTACAGGAATATTTCCACAATCCAGCTGTTACTGTCACAGAGCTCGGCAAACATTTGTTGCTAACAGCAACTATATGGTAGTTTCAAAGAGGAAAAGTTATTTGAAGAGATTGTATCCTAAAAAAAATTCTGATTTATCCTTACATACACTTTTCCAGATGCTAAACTATCACTATTAAAAGAAAAAAGCAGTGGACTACAGTAAGCACTGATGTTATCAAAAGAAAGCCTTTTCATAGTAGATAAAACTAAATCTTATTTACATTCACTTATAGCTGTGATTGTATTGATTATTTTTTTATGATAAGGAATGTCTTCTACTTTCATGAACTAGTTCCATAATTATTGAGTCTGCTTTAATGTATGAAAGGACTCTATATAAATTTAAAGTCAGTTGATACAGTTTTCTAATGGGAATTTTGAAAGGAAGGCATTCAGCAACTGTGATCCCAAAACAACAGGAAAAGAGCAATCCATAACAGTTCATTTCCCAAACATTATATAAATTATATGCTTCTGAGTCCAAAATTTAGTACATTATAATACCAAAGAATTGCTATTTATTTGATCCTGAAACACCACATGAAAAAATGTAGTCCTTCAGCACTCAAAGACGTCGAGGCCAAAAGCCTAGGGAAATATGGCTCAATGCAAAATAAAGTAACAATAAATACTGGAAGATGTTTGCATGGTGTGTTGGTACAAACTGATTTTACAATGCACTGTCTCTCCTCAAGCTGTGGCCAGCCAAGAGATGATTGCAGTCTCTGCCAGCAGTGAGGTAAAACATCCTGACATTCCGAGCACCTTTAACACAGGTCGTTGATGCCCCACAACGACAACAGGATTGTGTCCTTTTCAGAGGCACAGAGCAAACCCCAGGCTGGGCTTTCAGTGCCCCAGCTGGTGCTGACATTGGAGCTCAGCCTGAGGTCAAGGCTGGCACTGCCCAAGGCAGCCCTGAGTTAATTCTCCTTGAGCCCACGGCCTCTCCCCAAACCCCTTTCACTGCCCAGAGCAACAGGACACCTTTGGAGAGGAGCAGTGAGAAAGGGTTACACTGTGCAACTCGGTGAGAAGCTCAGATGGAGGATTTTAAGGGATATAAATCACCACGATTAAAATACTGTAGGAGGGTTGATTTCAGAAACCTTCGATTTTCTTCATGGTTTTGGTTGCATTGTTCAGGATCTGTTATAAATAATTTGCAACACTTGAGGAAAAAGAAAGTGGCTTCACATGGGATCGTGTTGGAACTGTGCCATCAGTGAAGCTGAGCTGTGGTATTTGACAAAAAGCCTTGTGTCAAGGCAAACTAATGACTATTGTTTGACAATTAAAGCTCAGAATTTTCAGGCAAAATAATGGACCATTTTTCTTGTTCTACGTTTCTTATCCTACACGTTTCATTTTGGCTCAAGAGGTTAATAGAACAAAAATACTCTTTGTTGAAGGATTGCTTTTTTATTTTTTCTCCTTTGGCCTTATTTACATTACTCCTTCACTTTGGTATCATGTTCTCAGATCAGCTCTTCTCTCTTTTTCTTTTGTTTCTTGCCCTCCAGCCCACACAGATGCTTAAAAAAAAAAAAAAAAAAAAAAAAAAAAGAAGCACAAAAAAGAAAACCAAAACCACTAGAGGCTGGAGCTAATGCTTTTCTGGAAAACGGTTCTTTTTTGAATAAGCTATTGCCAGCCAGCCACTTCCTTTCCCCCAACTGTACCAATTTAAGAACAGTGTTTAGCAAAGTTTAGGGAAACATTTTTTAAAGTCTGTCTCCTAAATAATCATCCCATCATAATATTTTAGGAAAATTCAAAGCTGAGTCACATAAATTATAACTATATATTCTGTTGTTTCAGATGCTAGGAGGTCTGCAACTACCTGTCTAAGAAAAATCCCCAGGCTGAAACGAATTGTACCTTAAAACACAGACATTTCCTAAACGTTTTATTGCCTGCTTTATTCACAAACAACGTGGGAATTCCTCTGTAGGCCTGTAAGATTAACACCAAATAGGAACTATAACACCTATCAGCATAAATATAGGTCTCAGTGATGAAGGAATATCTAATCTTAGAACAGCTTGCTCTGATAGAAGAATCAGGAAACTACACACAACATCACTGCAAACCCATCATTTTTGCTGACATGGTAGACCTTTTGTACAGCGATGACTATGAATACCCTTGTTGTTCCTACGAGAGGTTAAGAAATCTATTTTTTCTTTCTCTCAATCTGGAAAAAAATCCCAGCCTTTCTGGTAGAGAAGAAATTCTGGTAAACAGAAGAAATAGGCACTTAGAGAAGAAGAAAAAGTATTGTGTGTATAATCTCCTGGAAGGCCCTGCATATCTCTCCCCACACAGCAGCAACAAGCTCATGTGCAGAAAGGTGGCACCTGGGAAACTCAAAGGACAATATTCAGAGTCTGGTTGTTGTCTGTAGGCAAACCAGTGGCCGTTGCAGCATTATCAGAGTTTGTTTCAGACCTACAATGCAGGGTTAGTTACCAAAATCAGTAATTTCAGTTACCTCCTTGTGCTCACAAATGTTATGTCTACAGAACAGTGCAGTCTCCAGTGTGTCGGTGTCTGCTAAACTCCTACTCCTTATCCACAACAAAGACAACAGGCAGGGTGTTCAACAGCCATCTGTGACATGCAATACTGAAACTGTGCATGAGGTTAGGTTTGAAACAGTTTATTTACATACTGTTTTAAAAGAGTAATGAAGCCACATTTGCCTAGTTTGAGGAGTGCACGTGTGAATATTTAGAACCTTCTGATAATTCTCTTCATGAATATACTTTCCAAGTATATATTTTGAGGAATACCTGAAATGATGATCTAGCATTGTGATAGGTTTTAATGGATAGGAAAGTGCCTGGATGGATGGATGGATGGATGGATGGGTGGATGGATGGACGGACGGCCACACCAGCCAAGTGTCTTTTCCCTGTTCATTTAAGGTATTCCCTGGAAAGACCTTTGCTGTCTGAGGGCTTGAAATCTAGACTGAACAGATCTGAACAGAGGCCTCTCCCATGCTGTGTGCTGTAGCTGTGTATCAACAAATGGATTTCTGCCTGCCTGAAGACAAAGGGCTGCTCTGTGCTAAATGGGGACAGACATGGACAGGGCAGGAATGTGACCAGGGATGCAGCCCCTGCTGCCCAGACCATTGGGGCTCTATTCTGTAAAGCCCTTTGAGGCAGGTGAGCAGCTACAGGCAATCCAGCACAGAGATGTCAAGTTAGAGGGTGCAGGCCTGTACATAATAACCCTTTAGTGGCTTTCTCTGACTCTGCTTTTGATCAGCAGGACCAGAAGAAACATTTGGTACATAGCTGTGGAAGAACATTCCTACCTTACCTGGTTCCTGAGCTTTACGCTTTTAAACTGCTACAGGCAGTTCATGTACACGGCTGGAAGCTGCGCGAGTTCCCAAGCCTGGCTTGTTTCCAGGTCAAGCCCTGCAGAAAACTAATAACAATAATTAAAAAAATAAA
>VWZU01014071.1:300890-337656 GCA_013397095.1 Sterrhoptilus dennistouni | reverse complement strand
GGCTCTCGGGCTCTTTGGGCTTGTTGTGGCCGCTAGAAATCCCTATTCCTTCCACCAGCCTCTCCCAAAATAGGGGAAACGATGGTGAGGGTGCTCAGTTGTCCTCAGTGCAGTGTTGAGCATTGTTTAAGCTGTGGCTTGCGTCTGTTGGTCTTTGTCAGGCGCGTTTTTGCTTCGGTAGGTTCTGTGCTCTCGCAGTGTGATAGTTGGAACCGTCTTGGTGTTGAGCGTAAAAATAAATTGTGTAATTGTCACCAGGCAATTAATTCAGAAATGCTGAAGCAGGAACGGGGGAGGGGTGTTGCGATTTGCAAGACCGTTTTTAAACCTAAGGATGTGGAAATTTAAACTTGACAGTACGTGTTTTCAGCGGAGTGTAGTCAGTGTTTACTTTATGCTGTTGTTTTGTTGTTTGTTTGTGGTTTCTTTCCCTTCAGCCCCTCTGTCGGGTGGAAATTGAGACACTGATCTCTTCTGCTAAACTTGTAGATGATGGATAAGATAACTTCATTCTCTTCTCCTGGGTAGCTCAGAAGATCTGCAGAAAAGAGGTTGTTTCAACACTTGAGTCAATATCTCTCAGGTTAAGGTCATACAGTAAAAACACCTTTTTTTTCCCCCTTTTTTTTTGTTTTCCTTGGAGACTGCAATGCTAGGCCTCCTAGAACAGTTTCTTCTTTTCCAGTATTTACTAGCTGTAAGTTCTTATTTAGCTTTAGTGTGTCTGCAGGAAACTTCTGGTTTTCCTTTGGTTATTAGCTAGATAGTGGGTTCTCAAGGAGCACCAAAGGCAGCAGTTTGGAAATATTCCCAGTAGCTGCCATGGAGGTAGATGTGTTTTTCGGGGGGGAGTGTTAACTACGAGCCTCAGTAACACCCTGAGGCTTTTATAGGAGACTCTGCCAGTAAGTCCTTATCAGAAATATCAGGAAACCCACACTGAGCATTGCTACAGCACCACTGTCGGGAACCAGCAGCAGCTGAACATGGGAAGAACAGTGGTTGTTGAAGTACATGATTGTACAGCCCAAGTAGAAATTCTTTACCTTGCCTGTTGATGGAGAAAACGTGTGAAAACTTCAGTGTGATTAAAATTAATTAATCTTGAATAGTTCTTTTCCAGCTTGCTCCCGTGACTTTGTTTTAGCACCTTTCTCAGGCTGAAGGAAGGAAGGAATAAAGGAAATAAAGGAACCCCCGAACCTGCTGGTACAGCTGCTACATTGTGGTAGAAGTTGCACCAAATTACTCTTGAATTTAAATGCTTTGCTTTTATGTTCCAACCCCAGGATATGGGTCTTCCCAAGTCAGTGAGAAACATCATCTGAGGGCATAGTTAAATAATAAGTAGCTGTGGACTGTTACCACAAGCATATTTGGCACAAAAATTCCAACCCCTGCATCACATTCTGCCACTTCACGCTTGCCAGAAATATTCTGTGGAGCACTTTATTAAAAAAAAAATAAATCCATCAGAATCACCTGAACTTTTACGAGAGATAAAACTAACCTCCCAGGAGGGCGGGTATGAGAAATATGAGGTCAGTTTTTTTTCTCTGCAGAAAACAAATTGCACAATATTTTTCTTGCTTCTGAAGCAGCCTGTCATTATGAAGCAAGCTTCATGACTTGCAGTATTTTCTCCTTAAATAATGCGGAAACAGGATCACAGAGGTGGGATCAAAGTCAGGCTCTGGGAAAGTGCTGGATCTGATAATGTCCTTGGCTTTTTGTTAGCTCATCTGCCCTCTAAAGGATCAGCCCTCCAGAATAAAAGTATGGGGAAAGGCTATAATAATTTCACTTCTGGAGAAATAATGTAAAAGATAGGCAGGAGTTTCAAGAGTACAAGACTTTCTTTAAAAAAAAAAAGTATCATTCTCAAAGGGCACAATGGGAAGAAAATATCTTCAGGAGCATGTTGTTTTTAAAAAAAGACCAAACCACAAATAACTGTGCTTTATCTGTGTATCTAACTTTGATCTTTTAAGCTTAGTGCTGGAAATGGGGAAATGAGACCAGAACTCACAAGATGTTTATAAAAGAAAAAGAATGCTTTTGGAAGGGAATAGGAATATAGTTTTATTTCTGAGTTAGAACCACAACTTGTAAGAAGAACTTGTGGAAGGGAACGTTATACTGTCTGCCAGAACAGTTTCATTCTGAATAATGATTAGAAAATCATTCAGAAAAGCATCCATTAATATTATAGCTCATTAAAAAAATCTGAAAGGGTGCAATTACTTTAATACCTTTAATTTCTTTTTTATTAAGCTCTTTGAAATTTTTTTCTTTTGAGGGCAGGAAAAATTCTGCAGCCCTCCAATCATGAGTGCCTTTTGGTGCAAAAGGAGTTGAACAGGGGACTGTTTTAGCCCTGGTTTAGAGGCCCATTTTAGGTGCAGCCTGCTTCTGCTTTTATCCAGGCCTTTTTAAAATTTTTTATTGTAAGGCTGCAGGTATTTTGTGTGTACCTAAAAATGTAGACAGGCAAGTTATTCAGTTTAGTATTTCTTGGGTATCTAATACTTCGTGGTGTTTGTGGTCTAAATTGGTGATTCTCATGGTCACTGCTAGCTGAGAAGCTTTGTTTTAAAAAGGAACTTTGTTCTAAAAATCTTTGCAAACTATATGTAGTCACTAAAGATGAGAGAGATTCAAGGGAAAAAGAAAATGGCTTTTTTTTCCCTAATCCTTGAAGGTGCTGCATGTGGAAACATGGCTTACAAAAATATTGGTGAGCAGCTTGCGCTCTCTCTGCTGGCACTGGGCTGTCTGTGCTGCTGCTCTGGGTTAGGGTAAGGCTGGCAGGAGCTGCTTGCTCCACAATTATTTCTGAATGGGGTGTGCTTGGATAATATCTTGGAACAATCTCTGCTGTACCTTATTTGTTTTTAAAGGCTCTTTCCATTCTCACACCAAATCTTCTAAAAGCAAGTTGATAAAACTGACAAGTTATTTCAAGCTGTGAGTGCAAGTGTGAGCTGTGGAAAGTGCATCAACAGAGTTGGTGTTTCAGAGTGGAGTTCAGAGAATCCAAATCAGATGACATGAGGAAACTATCTTGAGGAAATCTTTTATGTACTTTTTCAATCTATTTCCTGACAACCATCTCCAACTGTAATAAAAAGTGACTGTAGTGATTGGCCTGTTTGATGATTAGTGGCTGCCTGCAGTGTAGGTGCTTTCCAGAACGGTGCTCTTGGTTCTGATTGCCTCCTTTGGCCCTTGCTGTGTTCCTGGGAGTGTTTTGGTCTGGAGCCCATCTCCCTGCCCAGCCTGCAGTGGAGGGTGTCTTTGTTTCCTTAGGGAGGTGCATTTGACAGCAGGGGCAGAGCTGCCTCTGTTTTACTTCAGCCTTTTTCTCCCTTTCATTCTTTGACTTGGTGAAGTGAGTGAGTGATAAAGGGCAGGTCTGGCTGGCTTTTGTTCTTCCCTATGCTAAATGGTGGTGTTTCACTGGTGAGGCAGCTCCTGGCAGAGGATCCTTCTCTTTTGGTGCTGGACTTTCTGGTAGGGATGTCACTGAGGGCAGCTGTCTGCAAAGCACATGGATCACTCACCATATGCATCCTGCTGTCAAAAGTGAATGTCCTATCAGCTCCTCTACTACAACCAGAAATGTCCATCAATGTATTGCTTCAATAGATGGAGGGGTAAGAATGTTTTCCTGTGGGAGTACAAGGACACACTTGGAAGCTAAAGAAAAAATGTGCAGAATGGAAGTGCTGTAGCTGTTTCAGCAGTGTAGGGATGGCTGGGCTGATGCTGGGGGAGGGTTTGGTGGGCAGACACTTTCAGCACTTGTTCTCCCAAAAACTAGGCAAAGTAATTTTACTCATCTCTGGCATACTGGAGGGAATTTCTGTTCAAGGAAACCGATATGCCAGTTGTAGAGCAGAAGTAAAATTCTCTCATGGCTAACAGATCCTCTGGAGATGTGTCCTACCCACATACTTTTAATGGCTATCATTGGCAGCAGTCATCTCCTTTTGCTGAATGTAGCTCAAGGCTGGTTCTTACATGTTCAGACTTAAAATAATGCAGTACAGACCAGGTAGGAGTTAAAAGTGGCTTAGAAATACAATGCTTGCAGTGATTGTATTTTCAAGTAAAATTGCTGAACAGATGAGGTTCTTTTATGTAGACACCTGCTTCTTGTATTTAACTTTGTCAAATGAGCATCCACCACAAAATGAGGTTAGTATGTCTGCACTGTTAATAGTGCTTTTTGTCGAGACAGTAGATGAGTTCTTTCATAGAAGGCCAAATTTATAGGACACCTGACTTCTCCAAAAAGTTGTTTATGAATCTACAGTAGTTTTGAATTGACTAATCCCAGTTAATCATGTAAAGAAAGAGGCCCTGATAGTTTTTCCGATGCCGGTTGCCAGAGCTGTGGAAGGACGGTTTCTTGCTTTCAGGTGTGTAATTGCAGGAAGACATGAAAATTTAAAGCTGATTGATGGCTGAGGTTCTGATCTAACTCTCTGCATTTTGTTTGCAGGTTGTTGTGTGTGGTAGCCAGTTGCAGCCAGGTTNATAGTTTTTCCGATGCCGGTTGCCAGAGATGTGGAAGGACGGTTTCTTGCTTTCAGGTGTGTAATTGCAGGAAGACATGAAAATTTAAAGCTGATTGATGGCTGAGGTTCTGATCTAACTCTCTGCATTTTGTTTGCAGGGTGTTGTGTGTGATAGTTGCAGCCAGGTCGGTAACCAGGCAGATTTTCTGCTACCCCAGTGTTCCTGCGTGGTGTTTGCATCTTCTCTGTAGAAACAGCAGAAATAATACTTATAGAGTTCTGGGTGGAGTTTGCATTGCTGCTGCAGGGGCAGGTGTTGAGCAGCAATGCACAGGAAGCAATCGAAGCTTATTGAGAGCACTGCTAAATTAAAGCAGAGGAAATGATGTAAATGAGCTTTGGGTGTGTTTTAAGCACACTGTGAAAACACAAAATGCTGGTCTTGAGCACTGTTCAGAGTGAACCCACAGTTCTGAGGCTAAGTCGTGAGTTTCTGTGACATAAAATCTGTCCTGTAAGAGTGTTTTGGGTGACAGCTTTCAGATGACAGGTGGTAGCACTTCTGCTGTTTCTTAAAGGCTTCCCCAGGCAGTGGTGTCAAAAGGGATGGCACTTGTCAGCACTGTTGATGCTGCTCACAGCCCTAGGGGCAGCAGATGCCTTGTGCTCTGGTAGAGTGAAAATTAAGACTGCTGAGTGGCAGTAGATTAATCCTTCTTTCATGTGCTTTGTGAGTTCCTGCTAGTTGTAGAAGTCTTCTGAAGAAGAGACATAAAATTTGTGGAGCAGGAGGATGAGTATTGGTTGTAGTTGGTGCTGGCTGTACAGAGGCTGGCAGGTTTCTTCCCAGCTCCAGTAAGATGCCTCTGCAGGGCAAACTTTGCCCCAGTGCCCCCAGTGTTCGGCAAAGGACTGGGAGTTAACATCCAAAATACTGTATTATTCAGTATTACATCCAAAATACTGTTAACATACAAAATACTGTATTAGATTCTGCTATGAAGTGCTACACATGTTTCTTTATGTTGGATTTTTTCAATTAGATTTTGGACATAATCCAGTGTTTTTGAATTCTTTTGCGTTTAACTCTTCAGAATTCCTCCTTAGTTTAAGGTCCTGAGCTTCTATTAGATAGATATGATAGGGATTTAAATCAGCTGTGTGAGGGGAAAAAGAGGGAAGGAAGAAAACCAACTTTAAACCAGTGTTCAAAGAGCATAGGAGAAGTTGTTGCTGGTAGGACAGTGTGTTAAATATGGCACTTCTGACAAGTGTCTGTGGTAACAAGCTCTGTGTCTCTGCTGTGAAGCAAAACAAGCAAAAAAAGTTAGAATAAAAAAAAAGTAGTGAAATATGAACACAACATAAGAAGAGTGCAAGGAACCTGTAAAAACTTAGCAGAGATTTGCAAAAACCCTTGGCTTCTCTCCCCTTCAAACCACAGTGATCTCTTCCTGAATAAAAGGGGAGGAAAGCTGGTTCAAGTGGTCCAAAGACTGACTGCAGGAACTTGAAAAACGAAACAAGAGAGGTGAAGCAGCATAATGCAAAGTGTTCAGTGTTTGATGTTTCTAGTTCATGCTGGCAACTTTTCCAATACAAGGAAAATATCAATAGATAGTTCTGACAAGCTGCTGGCTTTTCTGCTTCTGGTGAAGCTTGGTATTGCTAGTCCTTTAAGAGTAAGTTAATGCTTAGTTATAATGCCAAACTGAAAAATTACAGATGACATAAGCTGTGCTTCTGGAATGCACCAGATGTTTCTCAGTTGTTTGGCATCCAGCTTTCGTGGCTGGTGACATATTCATGGCTGATCTGTTGTGCTGAAAGCAGAACCTGAACTACTATGCTGAGTTTTAACCTTTCTGAAAACATTTGTAGTTTGTGTTCCTCCTTACATCTTTGACTGTGGACTGAAGAATAGCGAAGTGAGCACAGTTTTGGAAACCACATGTGAATTTAAGCTAGCTGATTCAGTTTTATTTAAGAAAAACTTGAGGATGATTGATTTTTCAATGCAGCATTTTCTCAAAATTTCTGGATCAAGTAGTGTTTTAAACTGGTTTTTGTTATTTTAAAACTCTCAGGCCAAACTGCCACTTGGGCAGAATGCACAGAGATGTCTTTCAGAGGTCACTTCAGAAGTCTTCAAACTTCTGCTGAGGAGACTTATGTACAAATAGTCCCTGATCCAAGTAACCCTCAAAAAATAAATCATAACTTCAGTGAGAATATTGCTGTGATGATGCATAGTTGTCCAACTGAACTTTTTTATTAAATTTGAATCAATTTCCTATAAGTATTTCTGTTTTCAAATGGATATTAATAGAAGTTTGAAAGTATTTTTAAGGAAGTTGGATGCACTTGGGAACTTAACTTCTCTCTGTTTTCACTTCTACTGCTACAGCTGCATCATAGTCTGGAATGTTACGTCCTTGAAAACAGTGGCAGTCTTACCATAGAAAAAAAAATTAAAAATGGGGAAAAAAGTTAACTCCTCCACATTATTAAGTCACTAACATTTTTTATATGCTGGCCAATTTGCTGTGCAACTGTTAGAAAGAATGCTCTGGGTATGGACTGGCCTTTTCCATCTCTCCTTTTCATAAGTTAAGAAAAAGAAATCTCCATGTGAGAACCACCTGTGAGGGCCTCAGGGGGAATCTGTTTTGCTCTACCACATTTTCAGATTTGCTTTACAGTATGAGGAAACTGGATGCATGACCTTTATTCTTATCTCCCACAGTGAGAAGTCTTCCACTCTGTATGAATTTGAATGACAATTATCCTTTAAAAACTGCTCCAGAGTTTACATAGGTTGACATTTATATTTTCACTCTGCCTAGGTTACAGTAGCTATGTTATCTTGATCTGCATATATAGAGAAGTAGATGACAGATCT
Organism: Sterrhoptilus dennistouni; assembly: GCA_013397095.1. Lineage (NCBI taxonomy): Eukaryota > Metazoa > Chordata > Aves > Passeriformes > Zosteropidae > Sterrhoptilus > Sterrhoptilus dennistouni. Next base: position 330,231 of record VWZU01014071.1, on the reverse strand, counting down.
GAGAAAACAGAAGGCAACTTGATTCTGAGAATGTAGTTAGATGTGGAACTCAGGTGAAGCAATTGCAAGAAAACCACATTGTTCTCATCTCTTTGGTTTTGCCAGCTGCCATTCCATAGTGGATGACTGCAGTCATTCTCTATGATTGGTTTTAATAAACAGAACATGGCATCAGTGAAAATTTAGGTGTGCTGTGCCAATGCTGTGAGCTGGGATCAGTTTTACTGTTGCATTTGAGGGAGCATGCTCATCCTTTGTGGGGGAAATATTTAACTGGGGCTTTTTGTTGTTTAGACACTTGGGTGCTTAAAGACTATTTCACCTTCCCCCATTCAGTTTGATTCAAGGTGATGCTATGTTGCTAAGTGCAACTGCTTTTCTGTCCTTCTAAAACAGGTTGTTTTCTGTGCAAAAAAAGCCCTACCTAGAGCATTGCTTTTTTGAATACTGCTGGGCGTCTTAATTTCTGCCTCTTACTGCAGCTACAGAAAGAAGTATAAACATCTCCCAGCATGTGGTCTGATAGAGACCACTGTGCATCCTTGAAGAAAGGCTGCAGTTGCTGTAAGAAGTGTGATTTAGTTTTGCTTCAGCTGCCCTCCACAGTCTTTTTTCCCTTCGTTGTGTGTGCAGTTGGGAGGCTCTGCCACCTTTCAGTGGACAGACTGCTGGGTATTGCTCAGGTGTTGTGCCCTGGCCCAGGAACCCAAATGCTGCTTTGTTAAAATTTTTCCAACCCCTTGTGGGAACTGTGTCTTTAATAAGGGTTTAACAAAGCCTGTTGTAAAAGTAGGCCGGGTTCTTGCCTAATGTTCATGTGAAAAACAACATTACTGACAAGATGTTGGGAATACCAGGAGAAAGATCTTTGCTGATAACTGTGCTAAGGCAGCTCTCATACTTCTGTTCTTATTTCTAGGTTGAACTCTAGCAACCAACAGAGTAGGCACAGTAAGTGTAGTCATATAAAACTGCTGTCCCTTTAATTCCCTGACAATAAGGGGAAGAAGACATGCCTCACCAAACTTGGAGTTTGTGGTTTTATTGCCAAATTTAAAAAGAGGAATAGCACCAACAGCAGTGCAGAAACCCACAAGCTGAATAATACAAGCGATAGGAAAAGTTGTGTCATGCAGAAAAGCTGCTGTCCTGTGAAAGTTGAAGGTAGAAGAGCCTGTCATGATAGCTGCTCAATAATAATTTTAAACAAGCAAGTGAAACTCCTTCAGCTAGTCCTACCTAGGACATTTAACCTAGTTTTTCTTGCCAAGCAGATGTCTCTCTCCATAAAAAAAGTGAGTATGAGTTGACTTTTGTTTCCTTTTAAAGTTGGCTTTATCTGAAATGGAATAATACTGACCAGTGTTGTTAAGGTGTAGCTGGCTGGGCTTCAAGTTTCAATTCAGCATTTTCCAGACAACTGGACTTGCTTTGGATTCACTGAAGTCAAAGCAGGACGTCTATTCATAAGCTCATTGCTTACTTTGGATTAGTTATAAAGTAAATAAGGTGAATAATACTGTTCTTTCATTTGTCCACTTAACTATGTAATGGATTTGGTTTTGTTTAGGAACAACAAATGCCAGGACAAGCGATAACTTGCGCGCTTCCCTCACTTATAGGAGATAAAACTGCTTCAGCAAAAGGTTGCTCTTTTTCCTTGTTATTTCACAGTAGGTTATGAAAGAATTGCATTTAAACCACTGCAGTACAGTTAATACTTCCTTTAAGGATGGCAGCATGACTGCTTTTTCCAAGTATTGTCGTGGCAAAAACACCATCATTTCTAGGTTGTTGGATATCACCTTCTGCTTGCTTTCTCTGAGAACACAGGCAATAAACCCCACAGTATTTCCTTATTCTCTTGGCAAGCTGATTTATTTTTTGGCCACGGACGTGGGGCAGGCAAGGGGTGTGTGGTGCATGAGCAGGATGGGTCCTTCCTGCAGCCCCCTGTGTGTTCCTGTTGTAAAAACACATTCCAGGGAACTTGAAACTGAGGCAGAAATTGTGAGAGGATTTGGGCAAGCTGTAAAGAGTGTGGCCTGCTTGATTGTTCTTGATTTCTAAGATGATTGAACACTGCTATTAAAACGAAACTCTACTCTTTTCTATGTTTCTGTGTTTTAAAAGTTAGTACGAAGTGTGTTGCTTCAGTTGCATATCCTGAAAAGATGTCATTAATAAGCAGGATCTGGTCCTTGGAAAAGGCAGGGTTTCTTATTGATTTTATCTCTCCCTGGTGTTTAGAGTGAGTTGATCTGTCACACGAAACAAAGGAGATAAGAAACCCGATACATCTTCCCTGTATGCTGCAGTCTCTAATGTGGCAGTGGAAATTTGTGGAGGTTTGGTCTTCATTTTATTTTGGAGCACAGCATTTCTGCTGGCAAAACAACAATGTTGCTTTTCATAAGAGAAACCATTTGCATGGAGAATATTCTTTTTTGAGTAATAAATCCTGTGATTGTTGCACCCTTCACTGAAGTAAATTTTTCCTATGGTTCCTGTGCCTGAACTACTTATTCCTGGTGTGCTGTTAGTTCTAGAATGGCCCCTGTTCCAAAGGCATGATTTTCTTTTCCTTCCTATTTAGAAACTAAAATGTCTGAAGTTTCCTATTGCAGATGTGCTCGAGCACTTTAAAATTCATCACAGGCTGTTGTCTGTCCATAATGTGGATAGTTCACCACTGTCCATTGTTTTTCTCATGTCCTTCATTAAAAATGGAGTGAGACACTCAGTGTTCAGTCATCGTTGTCCCCTGTTTCCCCCATGGGACTCTGGCTTTGACAGAGGAAAAGAAACTGATTAAAATCAAGAGGTAGCTTGAAGAATTTCTTTTGGTGTCAGCCAGATAAGGTGAGCAGTAAAGCTGAAGTTCAGTGCTTACCAACTAAAGGGGGGTGTTGGGCTGAATTGGAGCAGTGTGTCATACTCTAAACTTTCAGAAAGTTGAAAATAAGCTGCTGTGTGTAGTTAATTTACCCTGGGCAGTGGTTGCAATGTGTACAAGGGAAACTTTTAGATTTTTCATAATTCAGTGTGCAACTGGTAAGGTCTAAAATATTTTGGGATTATTTTCACTTTCCTATTTGTTTTATTGAATGGAGATTCTTTCCTTAAATTGATAGTGGCTTTTAACTTCTCGCCCATCCAGCACTGCATTTGTGTGTGTGCTTGGGAGGCAGAGCCATAGCTGAAAGCATATTGATGAAAGGTGGCGGAATTGTAATAAAAAAGATGGTTCTTTTTGGTCAGTGAAGAGGGTGAAATTCTTGCCTAGTTTTCTGTAGAAAGTGAGATCTTCAGCAATTAATTTGTGTGATTTTTTTTTTTTCTTTCCTAGTAGCTGACAAGTCTGACTTAGGTACTGGCTCAGCTAGAACTGTGTAATAAAACCTGCCCAAATTCTTTTGTCTTTTCTGATGCTATACCTCAGCTGACTGTCTAAGCAGAGATGATGTGATGTGTACTTAAGGTATGGTTTGAGGTTTTTCACTCTGGGATTTATGGAAAGGTGGTCTGCAACAGCAGATGCCCAGCTTGCTTTGTGTTTGGTTTCAGCAAGTGAGAAGATAAAGGTGTGCCCAGTGCTCCTGTAACATTGCAGCCTGTTCTGCTCTCAGTGACACTGTTCTTCAGAATAAGAAGGGGATATGCAAGGGATGAGATTGGACCTTATGTTTTCATTTTATAACTCGCCAAGAAGAGAAATATGTGTGTGGAGGAGGCTTAAGACAGTGAATATCTGTAGCATCTGGGTGAAATGATGAACAATAAAATAACTCTTAGCTGGGATTTCACGGGCAGCTAAACAGTGACTGTCTAGGGCACGCTGAATGAAAATGACATGTCTAAAATAAAACATGCTCACACAAGGAATGTCCCCACGGTCTGGCGTGAAGCCAAGTGCATACTGAATTAGGTCACTGCTTCAAGTGTGAATGTTTCCCCACTCCAGAAAGATGTACTCATCCTTTGCAGCAAGGAACAAAACCAGAATGCTAATATAATAAAAAAAAATGTAAAGCATTTTTAATTAGCATGCTGGTCTATTCCCTTGTGTGCTTAGAGAATCAATGAGCTTTTTTTTTGTAAGGAACAAAAACATTTCCATTGTTGAATATACAGAAGGCTCTGGAAATGCAGAGAGAATTAACAACCAGCTGCCTCTGGAAAACCTGAAGATCTTTATAAGCATTGTATAAACCTCAGATGTCTCATTCTTGGGAGATCATACAGGCTACTGCAAATAGATTCATTCTGAAGGACTGATATGAAGTTAAGTGCCAGCATGTGCAATTTAAAATTAAATTTTGGAACTTAATCTTTAAGCACTGAAATTCCAGGGACTTCTGTGTGATGACTTTATTACCAGGTAATCTTACTGTCCTTTTTTATAAACCTCAGAATGTTCCATGTTAACTAACCCAGTTAGTTTCCCGATTGTAATTTTTGGGATCCCATGTGCTTTTGCTTGTTCTGGGGTTTCACAGCCTGCTTTCTCTTGTAATCATATTCTACAGCCTAGTTACTGGAATTGCTAAAATAGGGCTGTGCCACACTGAATTCATATCAAATTTGGGTTGTAAATATGCAAAAACAAGGCCCTCTTTCTTATTTTTTTTTCCCTGAAAAGAGAAGATAATGAAATAGGATGTTCATAAGCCCTCCTTTTCCAGTGGGATAAAATGGGATAAGAAGGAAGGAAGGTTCTTACTGCATTCACTCACTCTTTGAAGTATTCGAGATGAAATGTGTCATATTCCTTTATGATGACTTCCCTCAGCAGAAGTAATACTGAAGGGAAAAAAAAAAAATGTAATTTGCTGCTTTAGCAAACTAACTTACCCATTCAGCTCTCCGTGTGCAATTTTAAATTTTCATGCTCAACATAACTGGTTGCACAAACATTCCTGGCCTCTAAAGGCCACGGTGAAGATCTAATGGGAAAAACGCCTGCTCTTTATGGTGCTGCAGAAAATGGTCAAACATAAATAGGCGATGTCTGTCTCTGTGAAAGGGCTGTCTTGTTAATGGGATTGTCACTAGCCCATAGATAAAGGGTTTCAGCTAATGGAGGAGTAATTAGAGCCCAAAAGTAAAAGTACCAGTGAGCTCTTTACAGCCCAGCTCGTGTAGTTCTCATTGCTTCAGAAATGGTTTATTGTGTCTGTTCCCTGAGCCCCCCTCGGGGCAGGGCTCCCCACCAACAGCTCTCTGCTGTAGATGTGGGAAGGGCCAGGAATGTTCCGATATCCAGCAGCGAGCCCCGAGGGGCTGTGTTGACTTCCCTAATCCGTGTTTACCATAATGATCTCTGTTTGACCACAGTGAGGAAAGGTATGAAGAGCGGGAGTTCTCTGGCTGCCCCCTGCTATTCACCCCGGGGATCTTAATCTCCTGGTGCTTTGTGTCCTCTTGACACCACATCAGGAAATCTGTTCTCCCTGGCTTCTAAGGCATGAATGAGACTTAAAGAAACTTAGTGACTCATCAAAGTTGGGACACAGGGCAATTTATTAGTGCAGCAAGGATTGACTACAGAAGCCTGCTAGAACTAATGCTCCATCGATTTGTCAGTTAACAACAATTAGAAGAGTTGAGGCTTGATTTACTGATATTTTATGCAAGTTAGATAGTTAGATGATTTTTCAATATAGCTTTACTGATTGAAGATGTGTCAGTTTCTGCTTTAGTACAGTTTAGCATTTACTGAGGTTTAAAGAAACTTGCAGTTCTTTATGCTATTAATTGTAGCTTCACCTCTTGCAGTCTTAACAGAACAAGAATTCGGTAAGAAATGTAAAAAACCCTCATATGGTCATTTTTGTCTAAAGAGAGCTTGGGATGATGCTGTATCATTGCTGTGAACTGGTTTTATCCTGTAGATTTTTTCCTTCTCTCCCCTGATTCATCACATCTGGACACTGGTCAGCAGTCTGAGGATGCATCTGGTGTTGATCACTCTTTATAGGCATTCAACTTGCATTTATATAATGTTGTGTTTGTGCAGTGAAGAGTGACTAACTTCTGGCTTGTCTGGATTTGAAGGGATGTTATCTAGTGTTCAGTTAATAAACTGTTACTTATTTTGTATCAAAGTCTCCAGTAGCTTTCCATTAGTTCCAAAAGCTTGAGTTTCAGATGAGTAATTGCCTTTAATCTGCTGCATTAAGAATTTCTACATAATCCGTGTAAATTATTCATTAACAGAGACTTTAGCACTACAAATACTAAAAACTGCTTCAAGCAGTCCTATAGGTTTCAGCTGGACAACTCCAAGGTATGCATGATGTGCCTGCCCACTTTGGGTCAGCTGTGGCAGGCATTGCTGCTGCTGGTATAAGTAAGTCACTTCATCTTTCAGGCCTTGTAATTGGAGCTTTCTTGCAAATGAAGGTGCTGAATATGACAATAGCACTGCTCAGGGGTACCTGATCCTCACTAGGGCAGTATCCTAGTGCTGGAGGTTGAATGGGAAGGGAGGAGTGTCACAAAGACACAATCAGGGAGGCACAGTGCCAGGTTTTTGGGGAACTTTGTGGCACTCTGACTGGCAGGGTCAGCACAAGGTGGGCTGGGTGGCAGCTGGCAGTGCCAGGTAAGTCTGTCTAACCCATATAGAAGGAGTATGGGGGTGAGCAATGTTTTTCTAGTCTCATAAGGATAGTGAAACTAAGCTGGGAGTCTCAGAACTTCCCCCAAACCGTAATTGCATAACACAGGCAAAATGGATGTAGAGCTAATAGGTCCCTGGATAAATTTTAATGAGCTTCATTTATTTTATACAAGCAAATTATAAATGAAAGTATTTTATTAATGTTGAAAGTAGACTAACATGCATTGAGCTTACTTCTTAGTTTTATTATGCTGTTATTGGAGAGGCTCATAAAACATTTAGCTGACTCTCAGTGCTGAGTAGGATTTTTGGTACCCTCTCTTGCACAACTGTGGTCTGTTTCTCTGGCCTTTCCCTCCAGGCTGGTTTGGTCAGTCACGTAAGAATGTGACCCATGCAAATGGTCACTGCCTCTTTGTGCTAGTCTAACTGTGTCAGAACATGGAAATATTAGTGGGTGGATAATCTCAGGATCCCTTTCATCAATCAGGGATTGGTGTTTGAATTTTAATTTCTGTTGACTTTGACTTAATCTGAAATGCAGTTTCTGCAAACTTTGATATTTAAATCTATAATACTTTATTCATGAGTGAACAGTTATACCCTGAAAGGTATTTACTTAAAGTAAAAGCAAATGAAATTGCAAGCAAGCTTCTGCTGCTTCAAAAGAGTTCATGGATTTTTTTCTTTTTTGAGGAGTAGGAAAGGCATGGGGTTTGTTGCTGTTTTTTTTTTTTTGCTCCCAGAGAGTAAAACAAAAAACCCAAGAAGGAATGGGGGAGTTAAAACAAATGTGAAATAAACCATGGTGAGACTAGAAGAACTGTTACTGCTTTGGCTAGCTGTGTGACAAATGCATTTTATTGGACTGTCCATATTACTATTTTCCAGACACTGTGTCAAAGAGAGTTGCTGATGGATAATGCGAAGGAAAGAAATGTTTTTTCTTTCTCTCCTTCTCACTCCTTCCACCAGCAGTCTTTTGCATGCCTGTATTAGAACTTTGTTCATGTGTTTCTCAAATGATTGTCTGCTCCATAGTTCTAATATGCACCTTTCTTTTAATTTTAGGTTCTATCTTCGTTTTGCTGACTCAAACCACAGATTCCAAGGAAAGGAGGGGAAGTGGAATAAAATACTCAAGTGCCAGAGGAAAAGCAAGACTAGCCAATGAAAATTACCATTGCTAAAATGTAGATTGCTCTCACATGTAGTGGGGAGGGAAATTACTGTCTATTCAAAGCCTTCAAAATTACTTTTGCAGATTTCCCTCACAAAACTTCAAATAAGCTAAGCCCCTTCAACTCAGGCTGAATTAGGAAATGGAAATATGATTCCTTGCTGGTGTCTTCCATCTTCCTCCCCCTTCGCAGGTTTTTTTTGTTTGGGGTAGGAAATCCTGAACAAATTGTATGGCGTCAACCAGACTTGGAGTTGATGGTTATGGATGACATAGAAACCTCAGATGTACAACTCTGCAATGACACCTGATTAAGGCAAAGCTTGGAAACTGCTCATCAGCTATGGTACCAGAACTTGTAGTAGCTATTACAGTTGTGTTTTCTCTCTTTTTCTAAGATTTGAAGCCTAGGGTGATGTCCCCTGGAAAGCAAGAGCAGACAAGATATCTTTTAGGGTTGGAAACAGAAATAATATGAGAATGCCCAGAAGAGGCTTAGTGATTCAAGCCAGGACTCGTTGGCTATTGGTGGGCCTTGCTTTACTATTCAGTTTAATCTTGCTCATGTATTTGCTGGAGTGTGCTCCACAGACAGATGGCAATGGATCTCTGCCTGGTGTTGTAGGTGAAAGCATGGGTAAAGAATACTATCAAGCTCTTCTGCAGGAGCAAGAAGAGCATTATCAAAACCGAGCTACCAGTCTGAAACGTCAGATTGCCCAGCTAAAGCAAGAGCTTCAGGAAATGAGTGACAAATTGAAGTCCCTGCAGGAAAAAAAGACCCCGAAGGTCAGTGGTATGAACTACCAGGGCACCAAAGAGCAAACATCCAATGATCTCCTTGAGTTTCTTCATTCCCAGATTGACAAAGCTGAGGTGAGCGTGGGGGCCAAACTGCCTAGTGAGTATGGAGTCATTCCTTTTGAAAGCTTTACATCCATGAAAGTATTCCAGTTGGAGATGGGGCTCACTCGGCATCCAGAAGAGAAACCCGTTAGAAAGGATAAACGAGACGAATTGGTGGAAGTTATTGAGGCTGGCCTAGAAGTTATCAATAATCCAGACGAAGAAGATGGACAAGATGAAGATGATGGAGTAGGAGACAGGCAGCTATATAGTGAAAATGATTTTATAGAAGGTATGTTTACATGCTTCTTAGCCCCTTAGCAGAATGTCACAAAAGGCATTTAATGGTATTTGTACTTTTAGATGTTTTACCTACTTGAATAGAGCCTTGAAGAGTAATTGCACAATAAGAACCTTTATTTCTGACACTGAGACTATTACTGCTTCATTACCTTGTCTTTAGTGGAGTAACAAATGCATTTCAGAAGGGCTCACCACAAGAGGTGTATGGGAGAAGCTGTGTCTGCTTAAAATACTGATGCATTCATAACTGATTGTAGCCAAAGTCAGTGTGACACAGCTGCTTATGGTACTAAATAACTGAAAGACTTTCAGTGAAACTGATAGCAGTGGGAGGGAGGAATTGATTCATCTCTCTAGTTAAGCAATCCAGTATGAGGCTACGTGGTTTTTCTTCACTCATCTCTTTGCCACTTTTAGTTAATATTCAGGCATTTGATTCTTAGAGTTGGCACAGAAATACTGGAGAGAGAGAGAGGTAAGCTGTGTTCTGGGCCTGAGGAACTTGGTGTCCTGAATAGACCTTTCATGGTGTACAGTTACTGGGTTTGCTAAGCTGTGCAGCCTTGAACAGTTCTCTGGTTCTCTCTTCAGTTTTGTCTCAGTGCCTCTAAGTTTAATTGCAGAACACATAATATAAAGGCATATGTAGCAGTTAAACTTTCAACACTTAGTAAGACCCTTAAAAATGCAGTAGGGACAAATCCCTTAACAGGTGGCTTTCAAGGTATGGTCTCATGCAATGGAGATAAGTATTATCCAAAACTGCCCTAGTACTTCTTCTTTATACTTACAGCATTAAATACAGTTCATGCTGCCATTAAAAACCAAAAGTGGACCATGTTATAAGACCATTACTGTAGAAGGGATTCTGGAGTAAGCACTGATTTCTGTATCATTAATCAAGCATGCTGGAGAAAGGTACCATTAGTCTTGAAATAATTGGTTCTTTCAGTCTCAGGAGATGTAATTGGTCTGTAATGCAAAAAGGCTCTGCTTTTAACAGCTACTGTATTTAAAGTTTGATGCAAATACCCTTCTTCATTCCAGAAGGTGATGCAGGGCATGGAATCCACTCAGCTGGGTCAATGCAACACAGCCTGTTGTGTTGCTCTTAGTACAGTTCTCATTTAAAACCCTATTATTTTTTCCAGGGCTAGTCACTCTTGTGCTTCATTTCTGCATTAAGTATTCAGGTGCTATTCCATTGCTGTTTTAGATATTGCTTGTACTCTGGTGGATTTTTATTTTACCATGACTGAAATAGCTGTTGATTATTAGTGTATTGTCTTTAATGACAGACATTCAAGAAAGCAAATAGTTTTAGGACCTTAGAATTATGCTTCATACCTCTTCCTCTGTTCACACCAGTATTTATTTTTGGAAATCAAACTCATTTCCTTTTGCTGTAAAGACACTAGCTCCAAATACAGGGTTATGGGGACTATAGGAAAAGACAAGTCTTTTATGCTGTATATGGGTGTGTTAGCAACCAGCAATGGCATTATCTGTATCTGTTAGTATCTTTCTTCAGACAGAAGTTGTGGGTTGTGTGGGTATTCTGTGGTTTTTTTGTGTGCAAATACTGCTGTCTAATTTAGCCAGCAAAACAAGGCAGCTTTTGAATGTTAGCATATTTTTCCCCAGCCCTGTTTTTCCCAAACTCGGAGGTAAGAAGCAGACCCAGCTGGGGTTGGTACATCTGCACTCTGCCTCCACTGCCTGTGCATCCCCCTTTGATGGAGCCCAGTTGGAAAGCTAATGCCATTCTGTTTATAAAATACTACTCCCTTAAGCTGTCCTAAACTGGTATTGAAATTGAAATTGCATAGCAGATTTGGTGTATCAGCTGAAGTCAGAATACATCCTGTGACTGTCCTAAGAGCACATCAAAATTGTTGCTGGGTTAGTATTGCTTATTTAGAGAAACAGTTTTTTAAATTTGGCTTCAGTTGAAGCAAATAATTTAAGTTCTACATCCTCTTCAGTTGGTAATTATTTTGTAATAAGTGGTTTGTGACTAAAACTGGAGGATTGTGCAATTTGAAACTGGAGGCTGAGAAACTTGGTGTGGTTTTCTTTTTTTCTAGGACAAAAGAGAAAACATGGTACTGTGTAACTTAATACATAACCATCATGTTTTATGCTCAGTATAGATTAGTTGATTTTACTTTCTGACTTGCAGGATTCTTTTCCTCAAAACTAATGCATATCTGTATACAAAAACCTAGCCACAAAACTGTGCTACAAGAAATAGGCATTTTTATTCTAAAATATTCTAGCTTGTTACCTCAACAGGCTATTTTTATATCAGTCAATATTTGCTTCTGGGAATGATGTCTGCTATTTTCCTAGACTTGTGAAATAGTAGACTAAACTTTGAACTATGTACTTTTTTGTGATATGTCCTTTCAGGTACTCTCTCCTTAGAGAAGTTGGTGACTGTTTAAATAAATTTAGAATATCTTTTCTTGTGGACAGTTTCACTTAATAATGTGTTTTAATGTCTGCTGAATATATTCAAAGTTCTTTCCCAGCATGTATCTGCCTCTGATGCCCAGTCAGTGAAATACCACTGTCTTCATTTGAAAAAACATAGAGGATTTTTGTTTCTTATTGTATTTTAGGATTTTTCTATATTGGAGTAACTTGAGACAACAAATAATATTAACTTGAATTTAAAATTGATCTGCTTTCTATTTTATAAATAGGAATTTCCTAAATAAACTTGTTTCTGCAAAAGTACACTTAATTAGCCAATAATACTCTTGGTAGTCCGAATCTACTGTTTTTTATTACACTTAATACTGTGCAGGCCAAAAAAGTTCCAAATACATGCTGATGGATGCAACTTCAGCTCTGCATGAAGATGTTCTGTTTTCTACCACTGGTGCAAGGCAGCTGTATCCACAACAGGGAGTGCTCTGGCCAAGTCTTCTCTGAACTGATGTTATTTTTCTAGTGTTGCAAGACAGAGTGATGATTCAAATCTGCTTTGGAATTGTGATGAGGCAGAGCTGCTGCAGCCACGTCATGGTTATGTGCAGGCTTTGAGCAATAACACTGAGTTAAAAAGATTTCTAAATGTATGTTACAACTACAAAGATAGTTTCTGAGAACTTCAAATTATTTTTCACAAAGCTCAGTTGACTTGTTCTGCTGATGAAGAGAAAACCAGCAAATTTCTCAGCTTTGTTCGCTGTACCTGTTTTCCTTTGCAGCAGCCCATAATGAAACTTTCAGAATTTATTATTTATTATTCAGAATATATTAACAGAACAAAAATCTGACCTAAAAAAAGTCTTGTTCTGCAGTTGCTGTTTGAGAAACACTTTGAAGTTGTTTTTCTCCGTAGTGTTTGCATTAGATCTAAGTGTATGAGAAACCAGAGTATCCTGTTCCCTGTGGATGAAGAGTATGCCTAGAGAGGTTAAGAGATGCAGTTTTACATATTTTCACAACTGAATGCATTCAGGATTATGACCAGTGGACCTGATTGCTGAACTGCATGTTCTAAGATAGACCTCCATTAAAATAGACTTCTTTGAGATCAGTATTTGGTAGTATTGAGAAATGGAGAGTAATTCAGAGGAGATAATAGTATTACCTCTGTTCCCTTTCTCCAGAAGCCTGTGACATTGAGTCTTGAATGGTGATAGAGAAGCCTTGAGGAGCCTTCATGCACACACTTCACTATCAGTGTAACTGCCTTATTTGGGTTTACATTTATCAGTGTAATTGGCTTTTTAAATCAAGAGATTAAAAGCTCTTCCGTTGCACAAACATTTAAAATGAACCTTTGGAAGATAGAAGCACTAGCATGTTTTCAGAAGCTAATTAGCAATTAGCTAATCACTGATAAAGGTCTTATTATTAAATGTCTAGCAGTGCTGTTTGGGCCCATTTCTCCTGCTTCTGTGTTTCCAATTGGAACTGGGCAAAATCTAGAAACTTTCTTTAAGTTGTCATCAAAAGGAAGACTCCCCACCCATCCTTGGCATGTAAAAATGCTTTATTCCCATGCTGCAAGCTTCCAAGTGCTTGCAATCCATGGAACAGTGTGGACTGTTTGTCATCCAAACAGCCCCTGCCGTGTGTGCTGCACAGGACCAGAAACTGGCCACTGTCCTGGGAACTTCAGTGGAGAAATCTAATACACACCAAGAAAACCAGGTCATACATCTTAAATTCTGTAGACCAAACACTTTCTTGGTGGTTGTAAAGCAAGTGATACTCAAGGCAATAGAAGAACAGCTTTTTGGCTTTGGTATTGACTGATCCCCAGGATTCCTGTGTTTAATTTGTTTGGTGAGAAACAGAACCTTCTGCAAAGAGCTTCGTGGACCAGGAATAGCAACTGTTAAATTATTTCTGCTGCTTTTTACCTCTTTGCTTGTGGAGTTCTACTCTGGATGGCAGCCAAATGTGTTCGCTAGTTGGAAGGTGAGATAACAGGTTTTATTAAATGAGTCAGTTCCAAGTGTTAAAAACCTGAGTACACTAAGAAGTAAACCAGATGTGGGTTCTTTTTGTGGCTGTTCTCAAATCTGGCTTCTGTGTATAGAAACTTTAGTCCCATAAAAGTAACCAAAGTAGTAGATTAGCAAGAAGCTAGCTCATAGCAAAGAGAATAACTCAAGGAGTACATACTATTTAAAAGAAGTGTGGCTCTAGTAGCATGTTGAGATTCAAAAGTGTAGAATCCTGTATTTCGACATTTGAATGTTGGCAAGGCACTGTTCAGATTTGAATTTGCATATTCAGGTCTTTCTGAAGTTACAGCAGTAGGTTTTGCTTTTGGGTTTGTATTTTTTTTAAATTAGTCTAGAAAATTTTATTCTGTACTACGGCCTTCTGTTGTAGACTGACATCTGAGCTTATAATTTGATTAAAGATAGGGTATTGGCAGCTGGTATGCTTTTTAAGTATTTATGTTGTGAATGGTATTTTTATCTGTCTACAGCTATTGGATAGCAGAGAAAAGAATAGAATATAAAATACTGAATGTTGCTTTCCCCAGGAGTCCTGATACAAAGTATTTGCTGTCTATTACTTGAAAATGTGATGTGTGAGCACTGTGGTGCATCAGCTTCTCCATTAACCGAGATGATGTTTTCAAGTGCTGGACTGTGCAGCAATGGAAAAGGGTTGGGAGGGATTTAAGGTCTTCTGCTGCTTCTGACAGTCAGCATTGTGGACTTTCGTTGTTTGAAACACCATTTTCAGTGCTTGTAATTAATAATGATTTGAAAATAAGCATTAAAATGTGGTGCATACTTCATGCATCTCTTTGTTGATAAAGACATAAATGTGAATTTCAGTCTTTTCAAGGACAGCTTTGCAGAACTTTGTTCAAAAGGTAAAAAGCATCTCAGTTAAAAGGTTCAGTCATCACTGATTTCTGGTATGATGGATCATCTTGTTCTGCTACACCATGTGTCCCACAGCCCCTCTGTGGTGGTCATGCACATTTCCCATGGGGTCTGTTTGTGCATGAGCTTGTTCACAAGACAGGATGGGTTACAGAGCTGAGGATGGGAGAGGCACGAGGAGCTTGCTGTAAAAGAGAGACTGCTGGGCAGAAAGAGGGAACATCAGTGAATGAAACTGGGTTTGGTTTGGGGGTGGAGGCTGGAGCATAGGAACACACAGGGGTGGATTTAGGGAAGGAATTTAGGGAAAGGATTCTTTCTTTTTAAATGGAGTCTGGGATATAGAGAAAGAAGTTAGGTCCAGGTGGTGTGCACATTCCTTTTCCCCTTGTCTGGAAAGGGAAGGGAACATGGAGAATACTTGCCTGGGCATAAGGAGAGACACAAAGCTCTATCATCCCTTCTTTCTGGTTCCTGAAACAGTCAAACCTAAGCTGCCCAAAGGCTCAGAGCTGCTCCCTTCACATACTTTGTCTGGTGTTGATTTCAGTCGCAAAAAAAAGACAACAAAAAAAGGACAATATCAATGCTGGGTACAAAAAAGAACCTTTTGTGTCACCAGTATGGCTTATCTACTCTATGCCCTGCCACCAGCTGCTTTCTGGGTGGGAGGCTGGGAGGGATTTCAGCTGCTGAGGAGACTGGCTCAGAGAAGGGGCAGTTCAGGGCAGGCAGGTGAGTGGAAATGCATTGTGTGAGAGCAGGGGTGTGCATCACACTTGGGAATATGCAATGTTTGTAACTTTCTCTGTGGTCTGGGTGGCCACTTAACTGGAATGTAATGCCAGTTCATTCTATAGCTTGTGGTTCTTATGGATAATCCATGTTTTCCTTGCTGGTGAGAGGAGAACAGAGATGGAATGAATGTAAGGCGTTTTTGTTGTAGGATTTTTTCTGTCATCATTTCTTACTCTCAGGTTAGCATAGATATGAAATTAACAACAGAGTTTAGCAGCATCAAAACCACAGATGAGCCTCAGTCCTTTCCTATGTGGTGTAAAATTAGAGTTTGTTGGTTTAACTTCCTTACTTCTTCAACTTAAAGGACTGTATTCTGAAAGGGACAGATTTTTTTTACACATTAGGAGTAAAATATCTCTCAACAGAGAGTCCTGTTTCTGGAGGGACTAACATTGTTGTCCTGAAGTGTGACAGCCACATAGAAAACATCTGCCTGTGTCCTTGGAAGATTATGGGTGTAGTAAAATACCACTTCTTTTTCACACAGAAGGCATTAACTACTGGGCAGCAGTGAAAACAATTTAAAAGCGTTCCAGCATTATCACACAGTTGTTCTGTTTAGATACCACATGTCAGATTTTGCAGACTTTGTCAAGCAAGTTACTGTCATTTGTTCTGCCCACAGAACAAATTGTGCTTTTCTTGTGTTGATTACTGGCCAAATGATCTCACATTTTACTGTGAACTAGCTCAGGGCTAGGTTCTTACTGAAGGGCCTGAGAGTAAGCAATATTAGATTTCAGCCATCTTTTTCCATAGCAAATAGCTGAATTCCCTTTTTTTTTGGGAAGACCCAACTCTTAATTCTGTCTGAGAAGTTGGCGTAGGACCATGAAACCTGTTGTCTGTAAGAAGCAGGGGAAGCTGGAGTTCATTTGGAATTGTTTCTCAGGTCTGACCTAAAATGGTAGAAGGGTGATTGTGATTAACAACAGTTGTGGAAATTTCATGTGTTTTTAGGAGAAACCCAGAAGCTTTGCCCCCCCTTCTTTAGTTTCTTAGGAAAATCAGTTCTGAAATAAAACTGCTGGGATCTTTGACTTTACGTATCACTTGTGTGACTTATTCTTCAGGTTACTATCGTACAGAAAGAGATAAGGGGACACAGTATGAGCTGTTTTATAAGAAGATGGATGGCATGGAGTACAGGCATGTCACCTTGTTCCGACCTTTTGGACCCCTCATGAAAGTGAAGAGTGAAACGGTCGATATTTCTAGATCGATCATTAACATTATTGTTCCTCTTGCTGGAAGAACTGAGGCATTTGCACAGTTTATGCAAAACTTTAGGTACGTGCATAAGATTATCTAGTGAGCTATGTTGCTGATTTTCAGTGTTTTGTTTCCTTTTCAAAGTGCATTCCTGTTCCGGTTGATTTGCAGCAGAGCTGATGATTGCAACATTGTGTGCAACTGCCTTGGGATGTTTGTAATGGAACCTACTGTATGGAAAAAAAACATTCCTTCTAAAAGGGCTTAACAGGTTCTCAAATTGCAGCAAAATACCAAATGTCAGGGTCATTGTGAACCTGGATACAGATGATCTTGAACATAATTTTTGTTTTTACATCAGTTGTAGAGTGCCTGTTTATAAAATAAGGTATTGGAATGTGACACACATTCTGATTTAAATGGGCAAGATGGGGAAAGAAGAGGGGAAAACATCTCTCCTTGTTCATTTGATGCCTAACCAGAATACGTCAATCTGCTAAAACTTTTCAATACAGTTGCATTTAAGTACCTGAAATTTTTTTTTTGTGTTATAAGTAATTATTATTATAAGTAATAAGTAATTATTATAAGTAATTTTTTGTGTTATAAGTAATTGCTAATATCAGCTTATCTTTGTGCTTATAGGGATGTATGTATTCATCAGGATAAGCGTGTTCATCTCACAGTGGTGTATTTTGGACAAGATGGTCTATCAGAAGTAAAAAGCATCCTAGAATCTGTAGCTAGGTAAGTGTATCGATCCAACATCAGTCAGTACAAACAATATTGATTGGCATTTTAAACAGTTTTTTAAAAAGAATGAAGAAGTAAATCAAATAAAGTTTATACTCCATTAGAGGTTATTAGGAGATTTATTATTTATTTACTGTACACTATTTATGGTTGCCATTTTACAGCTCAGGTTGCAAAAATTTCCTGAAGACTACTAAAAATCAAGTTATAGCCAGAAAAGACTTTGAGGTTTTTATCTGACAATCCAAAAAACAACGGGGGTGAGTTTTGCAGTGGATGTTCAGTCATGCTAACAGATTGTTTCTCCAGTGAAGTAACTATTAAAATGTACATCCCAATTCCAAAGAACTTAAACTCTAAAAAATTCTATTTAATGATAAGGAAGAGAAATGGAGTAGTCAAAGTAGGCCTGTGCTTGCTTTCTGCTGTAAAATAACTAAGCACAGCTCATTATGACTGTCTCAGCAGTAGTATTACATCAGCATGGATGTAAAATTCCTGAAAGTGTCTTTTATGGTTTGTGCTCCAGAGAGATGGGACAGGTGTCAGCATCCTTTACCCCACAGCCAAGGGGCTCCTTCACTACCTGAGCCCTTGCACTGATCCCTGAGCTGGGAGCCTGGTCCCCTTGAGCTCCTGTGTGAGCCCTGCCCCAGGCTGCTGGCCAGGCTCCTTCCTCTCCATGA
Source organism: Sterrhoptilus dennistouni (assembly GCA_013397095.1). Lineage (NCBI taxonomy): Eukaryota > Metazoa > Chordata > Aves > Passeriformes > Zosteropidae > Sterrhoptilus > Sterrhoptilus dennistouni. The sequence goes on along the minus strand of VWZU01014071.1, from coordinate 312,456 downwards.
CATGGATTAGGCACAGGCTGCTTTGTCACCAGCTTGGAGCATGGGATGGAGAGTTAGTCTGACGTGTACAGGCATCTGGTAGGAAGGGAGGAGAGAATTTCTGCATTTTTGGCTGCAGTTGTGCTTGCGTACAACTGAGAGCCAGAGATACATTGTCTTGAGCTACACTGAGTGCCTCTATTATTAGTTTATGGTCTAGATTCTCAGCCTTCCCCCATTTTGGTAACATCTTTGAAATTTGCCATTAATTAGCTCCTAACTCCAGTAGAGATGATTGTAGGGGCCGCTTTAATTTTGCTAAATTACTTGCTGCAGAGGTTATCTTAGTCAGTACTATCTCCAAATCAATTCCATTTAGGACTCTCCCTAGCACCTGCAATGTGCTGTACCCCTGTTTTTGAGGCCTCTGCTGCCTGCCCTGCTCCCTGTGAGATGTCCCTCAGAGCACTGAGTCAGTGCTGCAGCCTCACTGGGCATTTACTTGGTTCTGTATCTTTTTAGTGATGCTGCTCTTGAATATCTTCAGTCTGTTCTCTTCAAGCATTGCCCTCTGAAGTGTCTCTGAAGTAGACACTTAACTTTGCTGGAAGATGTTCTCTGAGTGTGTTTCCAGTCCCCTTTGGCTGCTCCTTCCCTGTTTTGCTGCGAGTACAGGCGTGTTGTGCTACTGTTACACAGCCAGGAGAAGCAAAGTGCTTGGGTTATGGTGGCACCACCACACAGATGGCCTTTGCCCCATGATGCCAGGACTCTGGCTTCCAGTTTCCCCTCCTCTCTGAACTGGTGAAGACAGATATTTCTCTGTTAGTCAGGACTTCTTGGTTTGTGGCAACAAATTTTAGATACCGTTGTGATTCAGGAGAGCATTTTAATTCATGTCAGTTAACAAAAGGCCTTTTAATATGTCTGAATGATTAAACACAAAGTGAATTTACAAAGCAAGACTGGTTTCTATCATTTTACAAGGTTTAAAATTAAAATAGACAACTAAGTGTAACAGTTTTTGTTTTCTCATTATGATCACATAACTGTTTTTAAATTTCTGGAATGAAATTCCTGTAAGATGCTAAAAAAACTACAAATGGTCCCTCTTGCCCCTCCCCACGGATTTATTTTGGGTTTGGCTCTGTTTTTCTTGTAGAGAAACTGACTTCCACAATTACACGCTTGTCTCTCTGAATGAGGAATTCAACCGAGGCCGAGGACTTGACATGGGTGCCAGAGCCTGGGAGAAGGGCGAGGTCCTGATGTTCTTCTGTGATGTTGATGTTTATTTCACAGCTGAATTCCTCAACAGTTGTCGCTTAAATGCTGAGCCCGGTATGTTCCCTCATTATTCCTGAAACCTTCAGCTAGCCTGTGCTGAGCATGTGGGAAATAAAACTCAGTTAGAGTGGTGGAGTTTGTTCAGTACCACACACCTGGAAAATGAATCACACTCTGCACAAAAGGCAATAATATTTAGACTGAGAGAAATGCCTTCTTAGTGCCTTAGCTTGTTTTAAGAATACATTGTCTTTTTTTGTACAACATGTACAATGTTCATGTGTTCTTATGATTTAATTGTCTGAAAGAGAGTGGACAGTTTAATTGCTTTAACAATTAGACTGCATGTAAATCTGTATAACAAAACTCAGTGTATTGCTCTACAGTGGAGGATGATTTTTGTTATACTGAAATTTCTGACAAGTTTTGTTTATTTCTTCTCACACACCTATGACGAAGACATGTCACATGTGGATGGTTTTCAGTAGAGCTCCAGTGTGCTCCTTATGGAGACTGAGCTAATGTTCCCCTGTCCCATCCCAAGCTCTGAAATACTCTGATTGTTTTTCTTAAATTTGTACAACACTTCTACCAAGAAGGGTAAAGCTTTCTTGTGTTAACAAGCAAGCTACTGAAGACCTCCTCCTGTCAAACTGTGTTTGGGTTCCTATTTTAATGCTTAATTTTGTTTCAAATTTGTTGCAGTCAGAAACCATTTTCTCCAAATGTCGATTTGGAATCAATAGATATTTTTTCTTCACCTAACAGGCAAGAAAATTCTTCAGAAGCCAGATATTTGGGTTCTGTTTCTTGCTTTTTCTTTAATTTCTGTCTTTCTCTGTACTTCATGAAACAAATTGTATAAATAATTGGAAAAACTTTGGAGAGGATTATTTTGTGAACTTTAACAAGAAAGAGTTCAAGAGACTGCTTGAAATCCATACTGGCAGTTTGTCACCTTTGCTTCAAATGACATCTGAAAATGCTGCTCACTCCTTCAGAGTTCATGCCCAAGTCAGGATAGTGGATATTCTTGTGGACTGTTGTCAATACCTTCGCAGCACTGGTGATGCAAGACATTAGTGGAAAAACATTTCCCTGGCTTTTATAATAGACATAGAGCTGGTGTTTTCAGCATAGTCAGGATTCTCAATGGTGCTTGATGCCCTTGCAAGATATCCTGGATGTACCTGCTTTTACATGTTTGTGGGGAGAGAAATTCATAAAACTCATCAATGCAAGGTGTTACTTGGATTTGATTATGTTTTAATTTTACTGTGTATCATTATTGCAGGAATTTTTCAGTCACCTAGACTGGTACTGAGATATGTAGCATATATAACTATAGGTAAATGTAAATCAAGTGTAATATATACAATATGCATATGTATGTATGTTTTTTTTAATCCTATGGGCTCTGCCCCACTAGATGTTATAGGCTTCCTAGGTGGGAAATCTTAGCAGCTAGGACTTGTTTTTATTTATTTCCACTAGATGCCTGATAGGTAATATTTTACATCAAAGGAGTGTTTCTGGTTTCTTTTTGCCTTCAGAAAGCATGCCTACAGTGAGTTAACAATTATCTTTTGACTTCCAGGGAAAAAGGTTTTCTATCCTGTGGTATTCAGCCTTTACAATCCTGCTATTGTTTATGCCAACCAAGATATACCACCTCCTGTGGAGCAGCAATTGGTAAGCAGCTTGATTTTTTTCTGGGTTAGAATTAGGTGTGCTTTGTGTTAAAACAAGATTAAGTGTAATTTAATAGTCTGTTTGGGATATCTTATGACCTTTGGTACTGTATATCTAAACCATTTTCTCTATTATGGGCAAAGCACTTGGAGAAAAAAAACCTTGTCAAACTGTACAAAATTCATTCTTAGATAAACTTGGAGTTCCACCTAGTTTAAAAGACATAATTGTTATTTACCAAATGAAGTTGGTAATTCTGATCTGCTGCTTATTCTTGTTTGACAAGCCAGCAAAAGTGAAAGGCAGAAATCTCTGAATGATGTATCTAGTCTGACTCTCTTTCAGGAGACTGTGTAGATGAAATTGGGTTTTGCAGCTGAGACTTCTGGGATGGACAGGTTTGGAGGAGGAAAAGAAGAGTATTAGGAAGGTTTTGCATATAGTCTTGGATAATCGCAGCTGAGAGAGGAGGAACCCCTGCCTGACAGCTCTTCTGTTCACTCTTTTAAACTTAACAGTATTAAGGTTGCTGACTTCAATCACAAAGCTTACTTTTCTTGTCATATCAGATCAAGAGACAAATGTGGCCATAGGAAATGGAGTATTGAGAACAGATGATTTAGCAGTGGACTAATTTACTGCTTGGTCTGGGCAGATACGTAGGAAATAGAGGTGGTGCAACAGAAACTGCAGTGGAAACTGCAGTGAGGATGAGTGGAATTGGAAGGCAGAGGGTGAAGGGAACAGCAGGTGACTGGGAAGCCCCACATGAGTGCATGCACTGAACAAATGATTGGAAGAGCTTAGCTTTCTGTAAAACCAAGTGCAATGTACCTCCTTGGTTGTATTTTACTTTTCAAAATGTCACTGGTTTAAACTTGCAGGTGCACAAGAAAGATTCTGGTTTCTGGCGGGATTTTGGCTTTGGGATGACTTGTCAATATCGGACAGACTTTCTGACTGTTGGTAAGATGAGACTAAAGCAAAAAAAAATGGTGTGTTTAAAAAGTGATTCTCGGGTCTTACCTAATGATAGGAAAGTAATATATTAATTTCTTGTATAATTTCCCCAAGCCCAGCAGTCAGACTTGCTTGACAAGTTTGATCAATGAGATAAATTAGCTTTTCTCGATTTTGATGTCCCATCTGTTAAGTGTTTTAAAAGACACAATAGTTTTGGTAGACACATTTAATTTTAGAAGTTTTTAAATGATTTTTTTTGTACTTTGTGTCTGTCTGAAGCAAATTAATCAAGTTTAAGAAACATGTCACTCAAACCACTCACACAGAGAAGGAGCATTCAAACCCTTTCTTTTAAATAACCTTGAAAAGTTGAATACAATTGTTGGAATCTTTAGGAATGTGCTTTGCCCCCCCTTGTGGCATGTTCTTAAAACTGAGAACAGCTTGGTGTACTTAAATAATGTGGAAGATAGTGGTGAGGATAGTCTGCCAGAAGATGTAAGGACAGCCCTGTGTGCTGATGTCTTGAATGCAGGCTGATTGCTAATAGCAGTCATTGCCATCTGTATGGTACGTGCTAAATGAAGACTTCATAATTCTGGAATTTTGAAATTGTACAAGAGCCTGGGTTGCTCTTCACTGTGGTCCTGGAAAAACAAGAGAACTTAAAACAGTGAACCACGTTCCTTTCCTTAATCCAGCCTTTTGAATTGTGACCTGTGGAGTAATTGCTGGCATTGCTAAAGAGGCTTTCTCATACGGTGCATTACTGCTTCATTTTCCAGCTGCTAAAATCCATTATGCTTCCTAAAAATAATCCAAAAGCATAGCCAGTGATGTTTGCTTACAGTTTCCTGCAGCTGTCACATAGGATGTCATGCATAATGCAGTTTGGAGACACTGCTCTAAGAGACTTTCTGAAGTCAGCAGATCTATGTCCCCCCACAAAGGATGTGGTATCCTTGAAGCTCCTGTCCCTCAAATTGGCATGCTGTGGCATGGGAAACTTAGTTAATTGCTGTCACAGTTAGGGACACGAAAAGAACCACACTCACCCGTCAGGTAGAAGCAGGGAAAAGAAGGACTGTTTATTATGATTTAGGGTTTATATCGTATTTGGGATTTGGTCAAGGATTGGTCATTGAGGGGAACACCTCTCTGACTCCAGTGGTCAATCCAGAAGTCCATCACCAAGAGGAATGAAAACAATATAGATTGTTTTGAGAGACTTTGCAGGAAGGTATGTAAACTATCATCAGAAGGCTTAGCATTATGGCAATATATTGCTACAGAATTTCTGGAACACCGTGCCAGATCTGGTAACACGTTAGGCATAAAGTGTTGCTCTCCTTGCCCGCGCACCCAAATAACAAATTTCTGCCGGTGTTTTTGTAGGGGGTTTTGACTTGGAAGTGAAAGGCTGGGGCGGCGAGGACGTTCACCTGTACAGGAAGTACCTGCATGGCGACCTGATGGTGGTGAGGACGCCGGTGCCGGGGCTGTTCCACCTGTGGCACGAGAAGCACTGCGCGGACGAGCTGACCCCGGAGCAGTACCGCATGTGCATCCAGTCCAAAGCCATGAACGAGGCGTCGCACTCGCACCTGGGCATGCTGGTGTTCAGGGACGAGATCGAGGCACACCTCCGCAAGCAGGCCTACAGGACTAACAGCGAGGCCGTGGGCTGAGGGGCCTTTCCCCCCCTCCCAGGTGACTTCACATTCACAGCCAACCAGCATCATTTTTACAGCCTTAATCCAGCTTACAAAAATGCAGTGCCTCTCTTTTTTTTTTTTCGGTGAAGAAGAGTTTTAGAGGGTTTTTTGGTGCTCGCGTTTGTTTTCTCCGAGTAATCCTTTGACTGATAATGCTCTTACCTCCATACTTTGTGAGTTGGAGCACCTCAGCTAAGTTGGACAGCATATGTAGTTCAAGGAAAGCGTCTTCAGTATCGACTGGGGAAAAAATCTGTGGAATGTACAATTCAACACTTTTCCATGCGGTACATTTCTGTTCGTGTATTTGCATTCTTTTGAGAATTAAATGAGATAATCTTTCGTGTCTCGAGTATTTTCAGTCTGTATGGCTCACTGCACTGTGACTTTAGAAGGATACTCTACTTAGACTCCGTTGTAGAAACAAGAGGAAGGTGTGGAAAAATAATCTCACCATGAAAGGTACATGGACATGTTGACCAGTACAGCAGCTGTGTAGGGTGCTGATTCCACAGCAAGGGCTTGGTGCCACATTTGCTGTATTAACAGACATTGACATGGTTGAATAGAGAATAATTTGGGGAGGGTGGGAGTGAAAATCTTTTTAAGTGGAATTTTAGAGCATATAATGGAAATTCATGCTGCGAAGGAAACGCCACCTTCTTATTTGAGTGATGGATCAGACAAGTTGGGAACATTCCAGCTGGGTGTTTCTGTGCCTGCTCTTTTCCCACAGTAGATGCCACATCCCTTCTATAAACTGAGCTGTGCTATTAAACTTGTTTGCTTAAATATTTTTGCCCCCACTCCTCCTTATTCCAAGGCCCTGCCTATGTATCTCCCTCTTTAAGTTGAGGAACCATCTTTTCATTCCCGTATGAATTTATTAGAGGCCTGTTTGCTATTATGCCAATATTTTCCTTGTGCATTCTTTCTCTTTTGGGCATTTTCCTGACATGTTTTTGTAAGGTGTCATATACTCGTCGTCGTTTCAGTGACTGAAAAAGCAAGTGCTATTACAGTCTTTCTTCATATTTCTTTATACTTTCATCATTCCACTGATCATCCTAGTAGCCTTATTCTTCACTTTTTCAGTTGGAGGCTGTTTTAACATGTTGTTTGGATTTGTTTGTTGTTTTTTTTCCCTCTGGGTTTTTTTGCTTATTGGGTTTTTTGAGCATGTTTAAGCAGAATTATGCTGTGGTCTCATTAGTGCCTTGTACAATGGCACTACTGCTTTGGTACTTCCCTTTTGGGTGTTTTGGGATGCATAAACAGTTCAAAAGGCAAGCAGGTCCTTTTTCTCCATGTTGTCTTATATGATACCATATGGCATGCCTCGTTTTTTGATACATTTGTTTATAGAATGAATGCAGAGAATGCTAATTCAGTGGTTAAACCATTTGCATGGTTTCTGCTGAATTTAGATATTAGTTGAAAACCTTTCTCAAACCAGGTAATTAAGATCTGTTTATGGATTTAATTTGCTCAAGAATTCTGAAGGCAACTAAAGATTTAAATGATTGATTTCTGAATAGCAGATATGCTGTGCAAATAGTTCTGGGCACTGATCCTTTTTTATATGTATATAAAATTTGCCTTTATGTAACTTATTGTGGAGAACAGTGTACTGTATTGTACCTAGAGTGAAGAGAATGCATTGCAGGACTTCTTGCAATCGATGTTCTCAATATAATAAATGGAATTTCTGCATTTTAGAAACTGTTTTAAGGTGTTTGTTTGAAATACGTTTTTACAATAATACTGTGCAGAGCATAACACACTGGATTCAAATAATGTTTGCAGTGAGAAGCTCAGCCAGCTCAATTTGGCATCTCAGGTATCTACCCAGACCAGGTATGAGAATTTGTTCCTCAGACAACTTAAACTTAGACCAGATATTTGCATATCTTGATAGTTGCTAACAAAAATTGTAAGGCACTGGTGAGGACAAGATTAAATTCACTTGAGGTAAAGATACAAGTGGGGCACTCTCCTGAGACATCAGCCTTTAAAACTTCAGGACAGCTGCTGCTGTCCTGACTGCACAAGAATAAGCATCCAAAAATGCCTCTCACTGATACCACCACTGCTTGACATGCCCTGGAATGGACACAGAGGTAAGGCACAGGTGTCCAGCATTGCTGCCCCTCAGCTCTCAGCACTCACACAGCCTCAGCAGGATCCAGTTGTCCCAGTTCTCATGTTTTGGAAACATGGCAGAGTGCTGATATCCAGGTGTCTCAGGTTCTGCTGTTTTCCACTGTGTGGGTGTGCTTAGCAGCAGCAGCGTGGGAGATCAGTGTCAGCTGTCCTCACCTGGGTGATGAAAACAGGCCGTGGTGTCGATGCTGGAAGGCAGTGGGGGGGATCTGGAGATTAATGTAGTCACCAGGAGCCCCTTTGGAAACTTCCTTCCATTTGTTATCCCAGAAGGTGGAGGCGAGTGCATTGGTGTTAAGAGGACTGTCAGAGCACTTGGAAATGCTAAATGTGTGTGTTGGGCAATACACACAAGTATTCCCAATGGCTCATGGTTTGAGGATTTCTGAACTTACAGGAGCCTTGTCCAGCCCCCTGCAATGCCTACCTGTATGAGATGCTGCTGTGGACCACACCAGCTCTGTGCACCCAGTGGTTGAATGCACACCATTGCTTTTGCTCTGTAATGGAACTAGGACAGAAATAGTGGGATATCAGTTTATTAAAAACTGAGTGATTTCAGTTACCTATGTTCAGGTTCTGGCTGCCTTTGGGCACAGCCACACTGTGTTAAAAGCAGGTCTTTGTGAGCACCAGTGTCACTGTTTGCCAGCTGCTGCTGTGAGCTGTAGTGCAGGGCAGGGATGCTCTTTCCCAGAAAGATGGGTGACTCTTCCTTGGATGTGTTTCTTAACTTCATCCAAGAAAGGGAGCAAGTTAGTTGGGCTTCAAATATGGAAATCTCTTGCTTGGGAGCAAGACCTGCTCTTGACTTTCCCAAGGTGTGCTCTGCCTGCAGAGGAAGAATAAACCCCATGCTGGGGGGGTTTATTTAGCTTGGAGTCCTGCTGGGACACTGCAAAGAAGAGTGACAATACCAGGCTTTTGGAGTCACAATCTGTGTGCCCAAGGTCAGTGCTTGGGTTACATGGCCAAGTGCTGGGCCTTATCCTGTTTTAACAGATGCTGTTTATATAACACACTTTTTTTGAGCTGTGGTCCAAGTGTTTTCCTGGAGGAGTCACTGTATTTTAGTGCTAGAGTAGTAAATATAGTAACATTTAAATAGGAACATGCTCTGTTGAATCATGAAGTAATTTTTGATTCTGTTGCGTGCTATTCACATTAATTGTAACCTTTTCCAAGGAATTTGCAATCTGTAGCCTTCCCTAGAGAGAAGTGTTCTTCAGTAAAGGAAGTCAAGATGAGATTAGCTCAGGGCACACTTTTACTTGAGACCCTTGCAGAAAAGAATGTGGGTTGTGCTTTTGCATTGGTTTAAAAATAAATTATTTGGTGACACTAGTAGATACTGGTTTGGAGAATCAACAAATACAGATGGAAAAGTGGAAAAAACTTAGGGAAATAGTTCTGGGTCTCCTGCTTCTGGAAGAAAATACTGGGTGTTTTTTAAATTTCATAAAAGCCTTTGGACTCTGAGATGCACATAACCTGTGAAAATCAAAACTTATTTGCAGACTGTGTTCAAGAAGAGAATTGCATCAGAGGGGAAGAGAAGTGGTAGATGAGCCCTAACCACTTGTATCTGAATGCAGACATTTAAATGATGTTAGTTCATGCCACAGTGTAAACTGGAACAAAATTTTGCCTTGTCAGATCCATGAATTAAAGGAATAAAACTTCAAATAACGTTTAAAATGGCATTTCAGCATAAATTAGTAATTCATTGATGCATCAGTGTAATGATAAAAGCTTTCTGCCTATCAAAGGTGGGTGTAGCTTTCATTTGCCTGAGGTGTTCCTGCTGTGTGTGGCTCCCAAATACATCTTAAGGAGATAAATTGTTCAAATTTTACTCAGCTGTGAAGGTCAATGAGGACAATGAGCTTAAGCAGTGTTTAGTTCATGCCCCAACGATGCTCACCTTTTCCTTGTTAGGCCTGATTGCAAACTAAACGACTCCACCTGTTCTGACTGGAAAAGCTTCACAGGAAAGGAGACTTTGACAAAATAGGGGGTTTTTAATGTTTCTGTGGTTGCAGTGGCTCTGCAGACCCCTCTGCCTTTGTGGTAGAGCCCATCCTAAATAGCATCATTTTTCTGAAAGGCTGGCACTGAGCAGTGCAGGGACACACCTGGGAGCTGTGCAAACACCCACACACCCCCAGTGTCCATCTGGCTGCCCAGGCTTCAACTGGTGTGAATTTCAGCATCATGATGGTCCTGGGGAGCTGGTACCAGCTGGAGATGGTCTCACCCTCCTTTGGGGAGGTGGCAGAGCAGTGGTGCCCCCTGAGCCAGCAGCAAAGACCTGGAGGGGCTGCTCAGCCACAGGCAATGGCACAGTAACCATGGCAGATGGGGTTAATTAGTCCTGGGGAAGAGTTGGCTCACCTCTGTTGGGACCTGAAGCTGCCACAGAAAGGTTCTTTTTCTTTTCCAAGAAATGCAGTCTGTCTCCTGGGTTCGAGTAAGGTAAGTGTTTTATTGGTATTTTTGAGATGGCACTAGAAAGGGAATGGCTTTCACCTTTTTTATTAGGAGCCCTTATTTGCTTCTGTAGAGGTTGTGGTGGGCCTAAAGAGTAGGGGTTGTAGCTGGGATCTGGATGGAAGTGCTGAGCAGCAAAAGTACTTCTGACCTGCAGGTAGAATGTTAAATAAATCTCTTTTATATTTAAGTCTAAGCGTTTACATAATATTTTATTAAAACAGCTCTGTTTTGGTTGGCTTAGTCTCTTCCTGGGTAAGGTAAAGAAGTCCTCCTGAACTTGAAGTTTGTGGTCATTCACCTGGTTTATTTGAGCTGCTCCAAATTTGTTATGTGGTTTTTCTGGAGCATTTTTAGCTCTTACAGTTTTAAGGTTGCCTTGTAGCTACAGGGCTTGTATGTAACATATGACTGAAGTGTCCTGACATATATCCTCTCATCTTTCTCTATAAATGGTGTAAAAACTCTTTGCTGGTGCAAGTTAACTTAGCAAAAGGCTTTAGAATTTTCTTTGATAGGTAGAATACTTTGTATTTGCGCTTGGCGTGCAGGTGAAAGAGGATATCAACTCATTCCTTATTCATTTATGGGGGTTATTTGTTTTGGGCTTTCTTTATCAATTGCTTTGCCATTTGCATATCCACGCTGGGAGCATCTGCTATTTGCCAGCCCTGGTGCATTCTCAGAGTTTGAGCAGAGGTGCTGTTTTTACAAAAGGCTGTATTTGTGGAGTGAAATGGAATTTAATGCAGGGGCTGTGGAGCAGCTTTCCCATCTGCAGTGTCTGATCCAGCTCCTGCTGAAGGCAGTGGCAAAAGTGCCCAGGCACCAAAGTCACCACTGTGAAACAATGGGGAGGAGCTTCTCCTGTGAGAAGCAGGGGGAAAAGTATATTCTCCCAGTGTGATGGATGTGGAGGAGACAGGAGGTGAAGCTGAGCAGAGCTGTGGAAACACGAGCTAACAGGCACAGCATGGCTTTGGCCCTGGGAGAGCCTCAGCTCTTTGCAGATTTCCTGCAACCTTATGCAAGTTTAAGTAGCTTCTTGCTGGCTTCATTACAATCCCTGGGGAAAATGAGCATGTTAAAGGGATAGTCTGAAGCAAACATAAAACCCTTTGAGATTGCTTGGTGCTCAGGAACGCTGTGGAGAGCAGCTCTGAGACAGCTCAGGCTACAATTTACAGCTTTTCCTGGGCCATGTAGTTCCTGGGGAGCAGCTGGGATGGTTTTCTGGTCTGGAAATGCATCCTGGAGCAGAATGGGGGGGGGGGGGT